>CM047590.1:4863497-5083771 GCA_026184515.1 Peronosclerospora sorghi
CACTGCTCGATCACGTTCCCAAAACCAAAAACCTTTAAACGAAGAGCCACAGACACTGCGGGCGGAGTTGCGGGGTGAGTTCTCACACTCTACGCCAACCGGTGGGCCAAAAACGCACTTAGTGCTCCCGCCCGGGACGTAGAGGTTTCAATAAGGTGGGGGCGCAAAGGTGCCTTCCCAAAAAACGATCAAAGTGATCGTACGCAAAAGGAGAACTATATTAGCAATTAAACCCTTAGATCTACCCTGTTCCTACTTTCAACCAATCCGCATCGTCCATTCGAAACGCCTTCCGTCCATCAGTCGACCTGATTTTTTCCGCTTGTTCCTTGTTTGTTCGCTGGTGTCCGCCGCGTACCTGTAAGTAATCAGCACATCTTCCGTGTCCCTTCTATATCCTGTCTATGTACACCACGGTGGTACGTACTACTGTCCCCACCGTGGTACAAATGGCGGTACCTAATTATGTACTACTGTATCCACTATCTGCGTCCACTATCAGGCCCCCAATTTAGGTCCTAATATTAGTCATAATATTAGGCCCCCTATGGGCCTAATAAAATGTCCAACATTAGGCCCTATTTTAGCCTAATAAAAAGTCCACTTTACGACACTGGACCTCCTCGGTCTGGTCTTGAATCGAAATTCGGAGCTCAGTGAGACGCCTCTCGAGGTCGTCGCTTTGAATGCTCAACGTGGTCTGGTCAAGCAGGTCTTCTGCTTGCTGCTGTTGGACCAGCACAAGCTGCTCCCGAAGATGAAGCTGATGAGCCTCCAAGCGGGTCAACCTATTGCGCGCGTTTATTAGTCCGGTCAAAATCTGACGAAGCTGGAGGTCATGCGTGTTCGACTGCCGATCGGCGGCAAGCAGGGCATTGATCGCCTTGCTGATGCCAGGAGGTATACGGGTTGGAGGTATACGGGATGAAGACAAACGAAGGTTAGAACAGGTCCAAGGTGAAGACCGGATATGCATGCTTACGTTGTGTCGCCTGTTGAACAATCTGCTACTGGAGACGTGTGATCTCTTCAAGTGCGTCTTGCAACTGCGCGTCGGTCCCGGTCTGATGCCCTGCCGATGTCTGAGGTGCAGTAGAACGATGGGGGCTGCCAGAACGGACAGACCGGACGGGCGAAGTGACATGCGATGACGTGGTATGAGAGTTGCCTACAAGAACGGTCGTTCAGGAAATACAAGAAGTTCAAGTCCAACAGTGCAAGTACCTGGAACGGATGAAGAAGATGGTTGCTCCATGTCGGAAAAGTCTGAATGACCAAGGTTCAACTGAATTTGATGGAAAAGGTCAGACCGTTGTCGTTGTGCGACACGGTCTGACTCAGGGGCGGCTGTGGAGAAGCGTGCCCAAAATTGGCACACTTCTGGTCAAGTTTTGTCAAGGCATTTGGTCTAATTTCGGATTGGTTTAAACAAGGGGGGCTTTTCAGCCTATCAGACTCAAGAAGTGTCAAGAACGCAAGTTTTGGTGAGTCACCCGACTTTGGGTATTTTACATATTTTTGTGTGGGTACATTTAGGGACTATAGGGTAGTAGTATTTTAGTTGTGGATTTGCCTAAAAAAGTAGAAGTGTTTTGGTTGCAGGATTTTTCTAAGTAGAAGTCCTTTGGCCTTGGCTTACACCACAGCTAGGGGTCGCCATTCTTCCCTTTTCGTACAATAGTCACCTCCGCCCGCCGCGGAGTGTTTGGGGGAAGAGGGTCGAATTATCCCCTCTCGCCCATTATACCCGGTCTGGACGCGCCGCACGCGCACTTTGGCCCACCGGAAGTCCCTCGACGGGAGTACGATTTGGCGATCTCAACACCTCAACTCAAGTACGTTTGGAACGTGCTATTCACTGGATTGGTCTTGGCGTGGAGATATCGTTTGTGGAGTTTCACGAGAAAATTGGGTCTTTACGCGGACATATTGGCTTGTTTTAATATTGGTTGGAAACTAGACCGGTTTTGGTCTTATTTCGTATTGGTCAGGGGCTAGACCGGAACGGTCGGTCTACCCTCTATTATTTCGTATTGGTCAGGTATTGATCGTTTGGACGATCGACCTATTGGAAGTTATCTCTTGGAAGTGTTTTTGGTCTGTTTGTTTCTGGAGTGAAGAGTTCCGCCCCAGAGATACCTACCCAGATCGGTCTTCTATATTCAAGACCGGTTCGATCCAATCTGCGATCCCGATCCACCGAGTGTGTAACTAGCCCATTCCATAGGGTACACAAGGTGAGATGGACACTAAACAATCGGACCAAGTGGATTCTGATGACGACCTGTCGTCTGCTTGCAGCGGACGATCGGACCAGATCTCGAGTGGTGGTCCGCGGAGTACCCCCTCCGAAAGTTAGAAGGCTGGGCGCGATGGTGGTAGTCAGGTTATCGATGCTAATGTTTTCGATTTTGAACTTGAATCCACCACAGGGGCTGCTGGGATGCTTCCTGTGTGGAAGCGCGGATCATCTGCGGAACAAATGTCCTCGGAACACCCAGCGAGACACTCGCTACAAGGGACCAAGGGTGGGTAAAAAGCCCTTGTCCAAGCTGTCGGGAAACGACGGCTCCCAGTAGGTGCGGGGCGCCCTACTGGGGGACCCCGCAGTGCTGTTAAGACCCAGGGTAGGGGACGACAGCACAAAGCCCCGAGGGAAGCGGTGCTTTCTAGCACCGAGTTGGTTTACCAGCCAGGTTTGCTGGTAGTCCTTGCGGACGTGAAAGGATTTGATAAGCCTTGGAGAGTCTTGATAGACTCTAGAGCGTCTGCCAATTATGTCAGACGGGCTTCTGTTGAGAAGAGTCGGCTGTATGCCGAGGCCCTAGAGGCACGTTCTCGTGACGTTTTCACGGTCCGTCTTGCGACGGGCGTACATGTTTCTGTACCCAAGGTCTCGATTGACCGTAATCTGAAGTTTGCAGACTTCGACAGCTTATAACGTTGCCTATTCCTAGCTTTGGACTCGAGGTATGACCTCATTCTGGGCATGAAATGGCTGGAACGCCACGAGACATGGATAGACTGGAGGTCTAAGTCCATTGGCTCAACGCACTCGCGGTCGGGTGAAGCATTGGCGAGTCATGACCCCACCTTTGCTCGATCGCAAAAGCGATTCTGGCGTGAGATGCCAGAGATTGGGATGTCTTAAATGATCATTCTCAATGGCGTTAAGGAAGAGTTCCTTAACGAGGGGTATTCGGCGGTTAATCCCCACGCCGATAACGGTGAGACTGGTGAGTTGCCAAGCGCAGAGGTGGATTACTCTGAGGAGACTCCAGTGGTAGGGGTAGAGACCCCTGTGGTTAAGCGCGAGGCGCTTCCAAGCGAAGAGACCCGAAGTTTGTCTCTTTCGCACGTCGGAAATTATTCCGACTACGCCGTTATAGGTGAGACCGGCGAGTCACCGGTGGTAGAGGTAGAGACCTCTGTGGATAGGCGCGTGGCGCTTCCAATAAATGGGGCAATTGACTCCCCCCATCTGGGTCTCGGGATGAGTCCCGAGGCCAGTAGTCAGCAGTCCTACAGGATGCTGAATAGTGTGACAGGTATTGCCACAGAAGGCGTAAGCCTGGAACGGTTGCCTGGGGTAGGCGAACTGTTGTCGTTGGAGGAGATGTCCTTCAACGAGTTTGAGACTGCTTTGAAAGCAGATGAAATCGACGAGGTCGTCGTGTTGAGTCCGGAAGAGGAGTTTAACTCCTCATCCACGATGGACGAGTCAGGTTTGGTGCAAACCAAACAGGCATTGAATGCCCGAAGCGGCCTCAGGATCCTCGAGGATCCTGAGGACCCTTAGCATTCCTTATTAAAGGAATTTGGAGATGTCATTAGTGACAACCCGCAGATGGGGTTACCACTGGATAGGGGGGTCCGACATGAAATTGATTTGGTTCCTGGAACCAAATACTGCGTCACTAAGCAGTGGCCTCTCCCCAAGGAGCAATGCGACGTCATCGACTCATTCTTCAAGGGGAAAGAAGAGGCAGGGATCGTACGGGAGAGCAAGTCTCCTCACTCATCTCCCACCTTTTGTGTTCGTATACCGAACGGAAAGTGGCTCATTGTGCATGCGTACAACAAGCTGAATGCAGCTACTGTGCCCATGCAGACTCCGATTCCTCGGAAGGATGTCCTCCAGAACAATTTGGAGGGCTGTACTGTGTACAGTAACTTAGATCTGGTGGACGGGTATGATCAGGTGCTCATGCGCGTCCGATATTCCGCTGACAGCGGTTATCACGCCTAGTGGCATGCTGTGGGAGTGGCTTGTTATGCCAAAAGGGCTTTCAAATGCACCATAGACTTTCAATCGCTTGGTGACTCAACTCTTCCGCCCTCATAGAAAGTACTCTCAGACGTACTTCGACGATATATTCGTTCATAGTCGTGCGGAAGGCGACTCGTCTGATGTGCAGACGCATCTGATACACCTTCGAGCAGTTCTCGAATGTATGCGGGAGCATAAGTTATATGCGAACGCATCCAAATGTATCTTTGGTGCGGAGGAAATTCCTTTCCTCGGATGCTTCGTCGGTAAGGATGGAGTGCGGGCGGATCCCGCGAAGGTGAAAGCCATTGTGGAGTGGCCTCGCCTGTAAATCATAGAGATTTACGGAAGTGGATTGGATTAGCCAACAACTCCACAAGTAAAGCGAGAACTACGCTGAAATGGCGAAGCCATTGACCGACCTTCTTAAGAAGGATGTTGATTGGTGTTGGAAAACTGAACACCAAAACGCTTTTGAAGCGGTTAAGGGGATCTTGTTAAAATCTCCCGTTCTTGCTCTCCCAGACTCTGGGAAACCATTTAGTGTCGTCTGCGACGCCTCCTATTTCGCAATCGGATGTGCTTTGTTACAAGCAGACGATGCAGGAAGGGAACGCGTAATTGCGTTTGAGTCGAGGCAGCTTAAAGCTGCGGAACGGAATTATCCCGTTCATGACAAGGAGCTACTTGCAATGAAGTATGCTCTAGTCAAATTTAGGGTTCACCTACTCGGCTCAAAGCCGTTCGTGGTTTATACTGACCACGCGTCCTTACGGACAGCGACAAAGTCGCCTCATCTCTCGCAACGGACGGCCCATTGGCTCTCCTTCTTTGCGGAGTACAACTTTGAGGTTAAGTATAAACCTGGCAAGCATAACGTGCTTGCGGACGCGTTGTCGCGTCGTCCCGATTACGAGCTCGCTCACGCGACATTCGTCACCACGTCTGTGGTGGATCTCATACGCCAGGCGTATGAGAAAGATCCACAGTGTACGGAGCTTATTAGCGCGTTGGGTAAAAAGGGCCTTGGCTCGTCTGAGCCAACCCTGTCAAGTCGAGCTAAAGCTCGTTTACACCGTTACAGGTAGTGTGACAGTCTGCTATTTTATAGCACGAGCGCGGAGGACACTCCGCGGGTGGTAGTTCCTCATGATGAGGAACTGGAGTATAGAGTCCTCTTTGAGGAACATGACGCCCCTACCGGGAGTCATTTAGGTCGGGATAAGACCTACAGCGCTTTAAGCGCTTTGTATTCGTGGCCCAATATGTATAAGTGGGTCGGTGCGTATATACGCACCTGTGAGACGTGTCAGAGGGTTAAACCCTCTGCAAGTTCAGCTGCGCCTTTGGCGAGCTTATCAGTTCCAACGGAGCGTTGGAAATCCATCAGTATGTATTTTATCTTCGGTTTTCCGAAGGACAAGGCCGGTAACACCGGCATATTGGTCTTTGTAGACCGTTTGAGCAAGATGGCTCACGTGGCGGCGGTGCCAGAGTCCATAGATGGACAAGGAACATCAAAAGTGTTCCTAGACCGTGTCTTTAGACAGCATGGTCTACCCGATTCCGTTGTGTCGGATCGGGATCCTCGTTTTACGGGACAATTCTGGGGAGCGTTGTTTAAGGTGCTAGGCACCAAGCTCCTCATGTCGACTGCGGATCATCCGCAGACGGAAGGTCAGACGGAACGCGTTAATCGCGTTGTAGAGGATATTCTCCGTAGTTTATGTCCGGATTCTCCAAAGAGTTGGAGTGAGATGCTTCCGATGGTTGAATTTGCTATCAACAATTCGGTACATGCATCTACGGGGTTTACCCCGTTTTACGTGAACGGATTAGTGAATACGAGGGTTCCGTTAACGCCACATGTGTGTGGCCCAGGGCTTGAGGGGGGGTATTCCCCGATGTCAGCCCTGGATCTGTGCGAAAGCACATCGATAAGTTCTTATCGACGCGCCTTAGTGTCTTACGACACGTCTGCGATGCCATGGCGGAAAGCCAAGACAAGCAGAAGGAGCAAGCTGACCGCAAGGGGAGGCGTAACGAAAAGGTGCACAAAGTAGGAGAAAGTGTTTTATTAAACGCTAAAAATCTTCCTACACATGCAGTTTCAAATGTGTTGCGCAATAAACTTCGCCCCAGGTTTGTGGGGCACTTTAAGGTATTAACCCGAAAGGGCTTGTCGTACACCTTAGACATCCCGAAGGCGATGCGTACGCATCCAACCTTTTATGTAGGTATGCTTAAGCCATACCAGAACCCGTAGGCGGGTCCCCTCTCGAAGGAGGGTGAGAAACCGGATAGCCGAAAGGCGCATTAGGTCGGAACATCTTCGACAGGGTTGAAATACGACCCTGAAGATCCGCAACGAGAGACTCGAGAGAGGCAAGCCGCCCCTCGATGCGTTCATTCGCACTCCCCTCTTTGCGGGGTCCCTCCTGAGCATCTTGGATGCGACGGCTGTGCCGATCACAGCGCTCGTGGAAGTCACGCCGCAATAGCGCGACCCCCTCCTCCAGTGCTCGATACGGAGGGTACTCCACATTATCATGTGGAACGCCTGATGGCACGACGCCATCACCGGGGTGAGACCCAGTACCTGGTGAAGTGGAAAGGGTATCCACATTCCCAGAACTCGTGGGAGTACGAGACCCCCTGCGGCAGGATTGCCGTGACGTCGTTGACGCTTTCGAGCGGGAGAATCCCACTGAGAGTCAACGACCAAAGGGGCTGAAGAAGCCCCTTCAATCCCAATAGCTGGGAGTTCGCCGGAGGCAGATGCTGTACTTGCAGTTCTCTCCGGCACCACATCGAGAGCAGGGCGAGTATAATAGGAGGCAGGCAATTGCCCTTGCGCTTTGGCCTGAGCATAGGCCAAGCGTAGTGCTCTCTCTACCCGAACGTCGTGTTCGGAAAAGCTGTTGTACAGTGCATCGAAACTGGGGAGGTGTTTCTCCCTACCCACCCAGGCGCGGAACGCCTGTTCTGCGTCTTCGACGCTTTCGTCCCTCAGGAGAACAAGGGGAATCTCGCGGAGAACATCCACGAGGGCACCGCGTGCCTGTTTCCCGAGGCGCGTCCGGTAGGACTTAACGGAATAATGTTTGGGCGTTAGTAGTCGGGCCCGGAGTTGGTTCCGATGCGCAATGTCGCGTGGCAGTATAGCCGCTGGTCCAGGGGTATAAGAGGATAAGCCCCTATTGACCGCGTTTTTAGCCCTCTTTTGAGGTCGCGAGGTCCCTTACGTGCCCGTCCGGCACGTCGGGCCTCTTGAACCAAGGACGGTTCATTGGTGGTGGTTGCCTGTGGCAACCTGGAGGTATCACCCCTAGCGGGTAACGGTGGCGCATGAGTTAGTGCGTTTTCCCCACGTGTGGGGAATGGGTTGGATGACTGATAGCGCCGTTCGGCGCTATCAACATGGCCAGCCGTTGGGGAGAGCTCCCCAAGGGCGTCCACTTCCGAACCGTCGGAATAGTTTGCGTCCATAGCACCGCTGAGGGTGTACAATGGACAGCCATAGGTACTGGCGTTGGAGTTCTCCTACAAGATTTTGATTATTGCGTAAGCAATTGTCTTGATGTGTAATGGGGTGCCATTACATAATTGATATTCAATTTAGAATATCACAGTTTAATTTCAGACGCGTTTCTGAAATTTAAATAAGAGATTATAATTTATTATAATCTACCAAGGAAAAGTCGATTCAGTATAAATACCGAATCTTTCAGGTTAACTAATAGTACAGTTAGTTGAATACTTGATATTATTATATTAATTAGTTAGTTACTATACTATTAGCCTCTAAGCCACCCATTAAATAAACACTCTTAATTTTGCGTTCTTAGACCAAAGTGAATATTTATATTTACTTTTTGTATAGGATTAGTTGTTATCAACTAATCCTGCCCTAATTGTATTGCGCGCTTCCTCGAAATTACAGTGTAAGCCTGTAACAGGATCAGTCCTGTTACATGATGGGGGAGGATGTAACGGGGTTACATTCGAGTTACATATAATGTTGGTGTACATGAGTACACCACGGTTGAGGTCAGTATTGGCCGGTTTGAAAGGTTTCGAGCCTTTGGTTATTTTAACCAATCAGGGCAGGGGCCCTTGGTGTGGTGGTGTGTCAGCCATGCACGTGTCAGTACACAGGTGTGTACACTACATCTTAGCTAGGTACGAATTAGGAATATTCTACTTAGTATTACATATAGTTTATATTAGTTTAAATTAATTTAGGCTAATTACATATTAAATATATTCAGTTTACATTTCACTCTATTTTGCGGACGTGCGACCTCGACCGGTCGCGCGCGCAGTGAGTGTCGTAGGTAATAGGGAGCCCTCCCTTTACTTACACCCCGTAAAGGGAATACAGCCGTTAAGGCTAAGTCGTAAAATAACCCGGGAATCTTGGCCCCGAGTAGGAGAACTCTCCTACTAAGCCCTTTACAAGGGCGTATCGGCTAAGTAGCTGTAGCTACCGCTTTAAGGAAGAGTCTTCCTCTGTGCTCTAGCCGCACCGTGCGTATACGCACCGGCTACAATGTGTCACCACCGCACCGACTAAAATCTCGCCAGATTTAGCTCCAACTAAAAACTCTGCCAGATATGGCTGCCCTATAGCTTCCCAGCTAAATTAAATTGCCCACAGCCCCTTTCAGCCCCTCGGCCCTCGGCCCTCGCCCCAGCACCCCCCCACTCTCCACTCCTCCCGTCCACAAACAACCCCCCCCCGGCACGACAACAACGCGTTCCCCCACACCCATAAACAAACAACCCAAACACATTCAAATGGAGCAACGCGCCACCTCCGCTACGTTTGTTGAGTCCATGGTAGGTGGTAGAGAGAGGGGGAGAGAGAGAAAGAGAGAGCGAGATAGTGTATAGAGAAAGAGAGGGAGAGGTGTGTGTGTGTGTCTGTAAAAAATTTGTCGGTCGTTTGGCTGTGCGCGGTGGTGCGTCACGAACTTTTTCTAAATTAAATTTATATTGGTGGAGATATATTTAGTTTATCTATAGTCGGTGCGGTGGAGATGCTCTTAAACATATATATATATATATATATATATATATATAGGGAGTTGCTATATTCACACCCCTCTTCCTTAAATTCACACCCTTTCATTTTACATTTCCATAATTTTCAACCCCTCCATCCTCCCTCCCTTTTCAACCGCCCGACATCACCCCACACCATTCCCGAAAAGCTGTCTGCGCCGTTCCCGGCCAAGCTGCCTTCCCCGTTCCCAGCTGAGCCGCCTGCCCCGTTCCCAGCTGAGCTGTCTGCGCCGTTCCCGGCCGCGCTGTCTGCGCCGTTCACGTCCGATCTGTCTTCTTCCACACCGTCCTCGTCCACGCCATCGCTACTGACGGCTACTCTGCCCACGCGTGCTTTGGCTTCCCGAAAAAAAAGTATTGCTTGGTGTTCTTTGCCATGAATGAATAAGTAACGCGTACGAAACATCTAACAAGCTGCTTATTTCCATAACACTAGCTGTTCGCCCTTTTCCTGGTAGCGCTCTCCGCGATAACATTCTTCCTCCGCCAGAGGTTGAGTATGCTAGTCGGTAGCAACTTGAGGATGCTGTGCAGACGTTCGCACTTGGCCAAGGTTACGCTGTCACCATTAAAAGTTCAATTGCTGGAAAACGTGTTTACCTCAAATGTGACCGAGGGGGCGTAAACGTGCAAAACGTTGGGGAAAATCGCCAACGCCAGACTAGCTCAAGACGAGGGAAGCGGACGGGAGTAGATAGTAAGGCAATGGTTTGAGAATTAAAGTTCAAGCTGAAACATAGAAGGAGGTGGCATGTGTGATTTGCCCTCTGATTGTGACTAAAGAGGGTATAATGTATGTGTATTCAAGGAAACCAGTGTGGATTTAGCTATTCAGTATGCAGAAAGGGAGTGAATTTAAGGAAAAGGGGTGTGAATATAGCAACTTCCTATATATAAATATAAAAGCTTTATTAGGGGGTGTCAAGCCTCTGTTCAACCAGAAAAATAAAAGTATTTTTTTACCACGAGTTATCTGTACAAATATTTTGAACCTGGGGTTGCCCTTATCGACCCTTACAAACCTTGAGTGCCATCCTATAAGACGGGGGGAGGGGGTTGAATTAACTGTTATCGGTGCTGGCGTACACGGTGGCGTAAACAACCGCGGAACAGAACACCCTGAGAACCTCACAATCACACACAACCATACAACCATGACACGTCCGAAAGCGACGGCGGCCGGAACCCCGGCGTCGGGTGAATCCAAAGATAGCAAAGAATCAGCGGTGTGCTTCAAAAACAGAGCACTTTTACTTCTTACTCAGAGTTTTCGGGTTCGATTACTCCGAGTTTTCGGGTTTGATTACTTCCAGTTGTCAGGTTTGATTACTCTAATCGTATCGGTCACCTCCGGAGACGACCGATAACGTTTATAGGTACAAATAATTCTAATCGAACCCCGTCTAATCGTATTCGAACCCCCGGTTTATCGACTAAAAATTTCTGAGTTTTGACACCCTATTAGGGGGGTTCAAACCTATGAAAATTGGCTACTGATTGAGGTCTGCTGATTTTGTAAAATAAACGTCATAATTAAAGTGAAATCAGCAGGATCTAAACAAAATCAGCAACCTCTAAAGGTAGCTTATTTCGTCCATTAAAATTTAACGAAATCAGCAGGATTCTTGCCTCAAAATCAGCAGAACGAAATACTCGCTTTCCTCATCACTTTTCCAATCGAAAACGAGCTATTTTTATCACCCTCACAGCATTGCGCTCACATCCACCTTTTAGAATCTCCTCCACGTCTGTTTAGCTAGTTTTAGCACGGTTTATTCCGATATTTCTTGCTCAATCTCAATAAATTGTCGGTAAAGTTCATCTCTACAAGAGGAAACTTCCTGTGCTCTAGACAACGGACTTTCACCCTATCTACCATAACCGTACGCATTTTGTGTTAGAATATATACCAAAAGCAGAAACTCCTGAGAGCAACTCCACTGGACCGATCAAAGAAGAAAGCCAAAGTCCGGTTCACAGGATACGAGGGTATATTTGTTTTATGTCAAATCAGCGGGATTTCCCAATTGAAAGCAGCAGGGTACCACAGGGTGTGAACAGCATGATTTACGATTATAAATACGAGTCAAATCAGCAAGATTTTAACGAAATCAGCATGCAGGTAACGTTATCTATCGTATTTTGACCTTAAAACGCTAGGTGTGAACCCCCCTATTGTCCTTATTTAGTGCCCATTCTGAAAATTATTTAATGATATTTGGTGTCCTCGTATAATACGGACACTAAATAAACAGGCCTGCGCATAAGACACAAAATGATTGGTTGGAATCTCGTCAAAAGCTGGGACTTGATTTTGAATCCTACATTCTCGGCGACGTTTGAAAGTAATTAGTAAGCAATAATGAATTTAAGCCAATAGGTAAAGGGGAGTGATAGGTGTACCTCACTTTTGATACGTGTACCTCACTTTACAGTTGCCCGATATAATCTATGCTTCGACTGGTCGAAAAGTTCCGACCCCCCCTTGTCTCTGGTTTACGCGCAATATTTACAGCTCTGTTAAGATTGACTAAGTGAATAGCATGTAATCAATTTCCAGAGATGGCGGCGCAAAGGTACAATACTGCAAGGAATGGCAGTCGTCATAGGAGCTAGCTGACGTGTCGTGCATGTACTGCTTTATCCCACTTGTTGCGTAGAACAGGAGAAACATAAAGGAAGAAAAATAAATCTCATCGATTCTACACCTTCTCACAATCGTGTGTCATTCATACTCTATTGCGTTCGCCAGTCTGCCAGCCACGGGTTTTCGTCCACCAGTTGTTGAGCTCGAGTTTGCCAAGACCTGACAATCTGAGGGGACACGTTGCTAAGGGCGCCTACAGCTTCAAGGATCAAGTCGCTCGGCGTGGAAATGAGATCAGCAGGTGTGCACAGCTTTTGAGTCTCCAGTCGTTCCACTACGTCAATCTCACCAATCAGGTCCGACATCCAATCATTGATCTCATCAAGACGCGCCTAGGCGATCATACACACAGCCTGTCAGGTCTCATCGCTAACCTATCCAGCCGCAGCTTTCTTACCTCATCGATCAGCTTTTCAAGCTTTTCCTGCAACTTCTAAGCTGATGGGTCCAATGGATTCACCAGACCACATATCGTCGAAACAACAGAAGCGTCCGCCAATTCTTGCCGCGTATTAATACTTTCCATTTGTAGCCACTTAGCAATTGGAGCGCCCGTAATCTGAGCGACTTCATCGTCGATATCGTCGCATCCATCGTTGCGTCCAGCTTTGGCTAAGCTAACGCAAGTCCACGGATCTTTGAAAGGCTCAGCGTCAGCTGCTTCTTGGAGAGAGAGAATACGTGCCTTCTTGCAAGAATCGCAGTAAACTAATGGCTTTTTCCTCTGTTTCCTCCTTGTCGGCGGATGCAGGGAACTGTGTACGATTGACTTTCATCGCAATGTGCTAACAGATTTTGTGCGCTCGTTTAACTTTGAAGGGGAGAGCATCGTAACGGCCTTGCGCGTGTTTCTCGAAAGTTTTCGGCTGCCAGGAGAAGCGCAGCAGATTGACCGGATTTTGCATGCGTTTTCTTTCCCTCCAGGTTTATAAACAATGTCGGGAACGTTTTATCATGGCATCAGTGGATGATGTGGCCTATTTGTTGTCGTTCATCTTGATTATGCTCAACACTGATCTCCACCACCCGAACATTCGGTCTGGAAAGTAAATGAAAGTGCACGATTTCTATCCAGAACAATAAAAACTAGGGCCCCGAAGTGTCGAAAGGGCTCGATTTACCATAGGAATTTCTAACGGAATTATACAATACCATTGCAAAGAATGAGATTAAAACGTTTGAAAGACGGTGGCAAGTATGGCGAAGTAACTAGTGATCGATGTATTTTGCTAAATCAAGCAGAAAGTGATCCACGCCACTCGCGCTTAATCGTGCATCATCATCCTTCTGTACCGATTATGCTTCAAGCGTCAGGTACATTACGCAATAGTGACGTTGCTCAATGTCCAGCTTTACCTCTTGAAGCGATGAAAACGATGAAGCTTGCGAAGAACGCTCGAACTTCGTTGCCCGCAAGCCAAAAGAACAGTGGACGACAATCTGAACATGTGCATCGTTGTGCTTCGTTGGAGCATCTGTACGACTGCCACATTTATGAGCTGATTCAGCAGAATCTCGTTCGAGCGTTCAGCAGCGTGTTTCACCAGTTCGTTGTGGATTCAAAAGCAAATGATGCAGCACGGACGGAAGATCTCTCGATCAGTAAGTAGTAGCTATGAAATGCACCACTACGTGCCTCAAAAAAGTGCTCTCCAACTTGCCTGCAACGGTTTCGTGTTATGTGCAGCCGTGGCGTCGCAATTGTCGTTAGTGGAGCAGTTTAATGCCGCGTTTATCTCTCCGTGCAAGTACACGGCATTGTTTGCGTCGGAGATTTATCCTCTTGGATACAATGGCCGTGTGTCAACGGTAGTAGTGTGTACTGCGATAATCCAAGTGCACCGGTAGCAACAGCAGCTGTGCTGAAGCTCGTACACACACGTGCAATCTATCGCTTCGGAGTCGTGCGTGGAGACATTTTTTCCATGTTCGGAATGGATTGCGTGAGTTCCGAGTGTTACCGTCTCAGATTTTGCATCCCGGCGATGAAATGGCGTTGGAATTGATGACGCCGGTCGAGCGCACGGGCATTAACGAGCGTGTGAGCGCATGAATCACTATCTCGGAAGTGTGTAAGCACTATTACAATCTGCTTCTCGTCATGGAAACTGCGCAAAGCTAATTGTTCTTCACCCTTGCTGCTGCTGGTCATTTATCATGGGTGGTACTTTTTTCAGACGCTGCTTCTTCTGAACCATATTAAGAGGAAGCGTTCGGTGCAGCGAGCGCTGTGGAGACGAAGGTAAATGCATGAAAAGACGCCAGGTGATCACAACACTGAGACACAGCGCAGTCAGTACGGATGCACTCACAAGCACGCGCCGTTGTAGAATAAGAACCGCTTCTTTCATGCGTACGAATGCGATATCGCGACGGTGAGACCGCGTATGTGGGAGTCCCAAAGCTAACATCGACGTCTGGCACGTCATGGGGAAGAATATATAGATCACCTCTATAAGCTAATATTTCAGGCGGGCGTAGCAAAATGGAGTGTGCCCCATGCATGCAAAAGTGGGGTGTGCGTGCCCCTGTAGTCGGGGCCATATCATAAACGACACACCCTGTTTCATTCGCTAAAAGGATATTTTTTCATCCAATAAAAGGTTATCGCTAGTGTGACGCGGTCAGTTTAGACAAATGGCCACAGAGTGAGGTACACGTATCAAAAGTGAGGTACATGTAACAAGGGGGAGAGGTACACCTATCACACTTCCCTAGGTAAATTGTTTAAATTTCTCGTAGTAATCGACTAAGACAATAGAGAGAGGGGATGCTCTCTTAAGTAGAAAATGTGACGAGCCCAAAATTCACTGATAAAACCCAAAATTCACCGATAAAACCCAAAATCCACTGATCATGTGATCATGATCACGTGATCATTCTTGACCGATTTGGCATCATTAGTCGTAAAGACTGCCCAAGCGACATCTCTTTATTCTTACGGGTGTCAGTTCTCTTTTTGAGACGGCTGATGGCCACGCACTTTAGTAAGTGCACGATGAAGCCATGTTGGAAAGTGCTGAGGATGTGTTCAAGCACTTGTCTATTATTATCTTAATAATTGAATACATAACCGGTTCTTTCCCAACACTCATAGCACCATTGTTCTTTGCACGCTTGATCCGCGACGGTCGATGAAGCTTCTGTCAATCTTCAAGAGTCAGGTCAGCAAACTGGTTTTCTTTCAGATGATACGGTAGCCCCTATAGCAGGTTTACAATTATTCAGGTCAGTCAATCATAGCTAACTGTTTTGTGTTGAAAAGGTCCTACCTTGCCGTTCTCTGAGTTGAAAAAGCAAAGATTGTGATGAATGTTGCTCGTCGATGAGCAACCTCTGCGTTTTCCTTGTACACCTCGATTCTACGCGGAAAAGCTATCGAAAACCGCTTTTTTGTTGCTAGTCCTTCCGGCATGAGCATGTGAATCTATCCACCACAACAAGCAATGTACATGTTAGACAGGTATACAAGAAACAGGCAAAACAACTTTAGTACATCTTGCTTTGGAGAGCGGGGCGGACTCCCGTCATTTCCAGACATTTCGGTGCAATCTATAGACGCCGGCAGCGAGGAAAACACATCCGCATCCACGGGGCCTTCACGGACGTATATGTAGTCCTCCACGGCACGCAAAATGGCTAATGCAGCAATGAATCCGAGGATACCCAAAGTCAACGTGATGATAGCGCACCATATTTTTCGTGACTTGCCGCGTTGACGACTGATGGCAACTGTAACAGGGCTGATCCTGTTACTGGCTTACACTGTATTTGTGCGAGGAAGCGCGCAATACAAAAGGGGTAGGATTAGTTGATAACAACTAATCCTATAATAAAGTAAATATATTAATATTCACTTGTTGCTTAGAACGTAAAATTAAGAGTGTTTATTTGATGGGTGGCTTAGAGGCTAATAGTTTAGTAACTAACTAATTAATATAATAATATCAAGTCTTTAACTTACTGTACTATTAGTTAACCTGCAAGATTCGGTATTTATACCGAAATCGACTTTACCTTCGTAGATTATAATAGCTTATAATCTCTTATTTAAATTTCAGACAACGCGTCTGAAATTTAACTGTGATATTCTAACCTGAATATCAATTATGTAATGGCACCCCATTACAGCAACGCTCTTATGTTTAGTACACTCAGTGCTCGAGCTTCGTTCAAAAAAATAAGAACGCGATACAAGTTAACATTAAATGCCGACGTGTAGCATATAGCATAGGAGGACGCGAGTAAAGAGTGAATGCTTACGAGGTAGAAGTCTATTCGTGGCCGTGACCTCAACATCTTCACTCGGAATAGCCGTCTTCTACATCTTCTTGACCCGTCTGCGGCCATTGACCGCCTTCCATATCTAATACGTCCTCTAACATGCAATACACACAGCAAGCGCGTGTGTCCGAAAATCGGGCCCCCCTCCCCACTCGGCCATTCCATCACTGGACTCGTCATGGCTTCGTTACCGACGATCAAGGATGAGCACCAAGCGCGACACTATGGTCGAGTCCGCGCAAAGAATATTCTCCATCCCATGCATTGGAACGCATTGGGACGTTGTCGGACGAAGCGCCGCGCTTGTACAAGCTCGCGCGAAGTCCAGCAGTAAGAGCGAGTCCGGACGCCACGACCACCTACACGCTCCGCGCGACCAAGCCCTTGGATGCGTCGATTGCCGAGATTGAGGCTGTTCTCACGGGACAGACGGCGCTATTGAAACCCCACGACACGTCGTCGTCGTCGTCGCTCCTCCCGCGCCTCTTGCCGGCAACGTACGTGTCCGTCAAGACCCTTGCGCTCTACCAGAACCTCGAAATTTCATCGACCAAGGATCACGAGAACGTGCAGATCGAATCCGCGCGCTTTAAATCATATCGCCTCGACAAGGAGCCGCACCGCGTTCCCGTCGCACGACGAGACACCGTGGAAGACTATAAGATCCTCGGCTACACGCTCTCGATCCAGTTGCAGCGCTAGAATGCAAAAAACGGCTCGGAGCACGGGACCGCGTCCGTCTTGTCCGTGCCGTCCGTCCTGCATTTATATCGTCCAGTGCGTGCCGCATCAGCAGGGGCCGATCGACGACACGACGTTACGTGGGCGCCACCGACACGGTCGCCCCGAGTGAGTTTAGTATCACGTACATTATCCAGGAATTGGCCGACCCGTGTCTCGGCACAGCGACCGTCATGTTGGAAGTCGTGATCACGTGTCACGTGTTCCTTGGACGCCCCCCCCCGCACGCACGCACGCACGAGCACGGAGGGCGAGGACATGCGACAAGCCGTGCTGCACCAGAAGCTCCGGATGCTCCACGATGCGCTCTGTCTCACGCCCTTGCAGCGATTCATTGACGCGTTCGACAGGAACACCAACAACCCGCGCGCCCCCATCCCCCGAGTCGCGAGAGGATGAAACACGCGCGGCCATCGAGTCGCGACGCTGTTCTCACACCAAGCCGCGAGCTGCTAAAGCACGATCCCAAAGTGTTGAAAGTGCGCGCAATTCGCGCGGCACTCAGCGTCGCCGAGGACTTTCATTTAGCATGTGTCTTTTAGCAAAAACTATCAAACTGCATATATGCATATTATTAGCTTAAGTACTTAACTTAACACTAATAAATCACTTTGGATTTCGACTTGTTCTCAGTACTGTGTTCAGCAGAAAGGGAGTACAACTTCTTACGTTTGAAAACTTTCGCTTGTTTTGACACGTGGAATAGTGGAAACGTTACGTGCCCTGTTACGGGTTACGTGGAGATATTATTGAAATTACGATTGGACTTGTTGTGGTTGTGAATAAATCTTTTACTTTACGTTATCGCCTCTATCACATCTTCTTACGCTTGGAATTACTCACGTAAGTACACGCCGGCAGTGCTGGAACGCGTGATTAAAGTACAGCGTGCGAATATGTCTGATTCTCAACAGGTTATGAGCCCAAAAGGGGGCCGTAACGAATCAGAAGAAGAATTCAAGTCTTCAGACATCATGAAGATGTTTGGAACGCTTATGACGCGCTTGGAAAAGCTTGAGGTAGCGAACAGCGCGCCCAAGCAGCAAGTGTCGTCGCCGCCTAAGTCGAGGGGGGACAGAAGGATGAGCATTGCCTCCCTCGATGATAGCGACGAAGAGAAGAAAGAGTACACTACCGGGCGACAAGGAAGAATGAGTTTCCTGGGGATAAGTCGCGCCGGAAGGAACGCGTTTACGCCGGTTGGCTCCGCGGGCGCAGGAATACCGCAGGCAGGTGTTTATAATGTGAATCGACCACAAGGGAATGGTTGGCACGATCAGGCGCCGTTCCAAGGGCACGAGGTGGTGCGAACGCCCTCCCCTAAGCAGAGAACACTGCAGATAAAGCCTTTCGATGGAAAGGAAGTGTACAAGGGTCTGGGGTCCGGCTTTCAGGCTTGGGGGCGAAAGTTTTTCCGCCAGATTAGCCTTGCCGAAGCCTCTTGTGGATTCCGATGGACTGAGGATGTGAAAGTCGACCTGCTGGGCCATTATTTGGCGGGCTAAGCGTTGGCGTATTATAACCGCCAGGTCGACGCGTGGTGGCGTAAGATGCCGGAATTGTGGTACATCATGGATCAATTGTTGGCCGTGTATAACGTGCAGATAACGCCTGCACAAGGCATGAAATTATTCATGGGCCGGAAGATGCCAGGCAGAACGTGGCCAGAGAATTTCTTGTATATGACCGCGGTCGCAGAAGCGATGGGACCAAATAGCGATAATTTGGTCCTAAACAACATTGTATTTCATGCGGCGACGGATATGAGGCAGATCCTCGTCTCCAAGTATAACAGTGCGCGCGAAGACTATCTGACACATGCAGAGGAGTTGTGCCAGTTTGCACAAGCGGTCGAGTACAGTGAACGACCGACGAAGCACGCGCAGGGCGGTGCAGTGAATATGGTGGATGAAAAGCCAAAACAGTACGTCAAGAAAGGAGTGTGCTACTAGTGTGTCGAGGAAGGGCATATCAAACGATATTGCAGCAAGAACAAAAATGAGAAAGAAGATTTTACATTAATGATTGACGATTCGGCTGGTGATGTGGTACCAGATACGTGGGTACTAGACAGTGGTGCGAGCATGAATCTAACGTCAGACCTAACGTGTCTGGTTGACGTGAAAAGTGCCGTCCGCGAGTGTTTCCAAGTGGGTGGAAAGCGGGTGAAAGTCACCCGGAAAGGCACGCTATTTATCAACTTTGTTTGCGGAAACACTAGTACGCGAATTAAAGTGAGAAACGTGTATTACGCGGAAGGAATTTCAAAGAATATCTTCTCGTATGGCCTTTTCGAGCTCGGTGGACTGGTCCTGTCGTATAAAAACGGAAAAAGGACGCTAGTGAAGCGTGATTACGGTGTTGGTGTCGTCGTAGTTGACGTTGAAAACAACGTATTGACGGTACAAGGACAGGTGGACAGACCAAGTAAGTCCAGGAAAGAATTGATTATGTCTGTGGCGTCAGCGAGTGATTCTGACTATCAGGCCACGCAAGATGTCCAGAGTGGAAGTCTGATGCACTTCCACTCTCGGATGGGACATTTAAATTTCGAGACCATAGTCTCGTCGTCGAAGGATCCCCGCTATGGGATCCGGATCACGGATTACACCCGGTGCCAGTGTCACGTGTGCGCAGGGTAAGAAGAATAAGAACATTCAGTCCATGCGCCGATCGATCAGATCGGCGGCGTAATCTGTTCGGACCTTAAGGGTCCTATCACGCCAAGGGATCGGTTGGGAAACCGATATCTTGTGAATTACATCGATTACAAGAGTAATTACGTTCGGATTTTCCTGGCAAAAACCAAGGACGTCGCCGCCAAAAAATTGGAGCACTTCCTGGCGTTTTTTGAACGCAAGTTCAATTGCAGGATTCACGTTCTAAGTACTGATGGTGGCGTGGAATTCAAGAATGTGGACTATTTTTGCCAAAGTACTGGAATTGCACGTCAAGTGGCAGAGGCTGGAAATCAAGCCAGCAACGGGAAGGCAGAGCACATGCATCGAACGGTCATGAACATGGCACGGTGCATGCTGTTTGGAAGTGGATTGCCATTGTCGTTCTGGGGGGACGCGGCGGAATACGCAGCCTATGTGCTGAACCGCACCCCCACAAGAGCGAATCCGCGGAAGATTTCTCCGCTGGAATTATTGCCTGGAATTAAACCCAATTTGGGTGAAATAGTTACGTTCGGCTCACCATGCACAGTATATCGCAACCCGGGGTCGAACGCTCTGAAACCGCGTGCGCAGGTTGCGGTGATAATAGGCTGCAGCGAGGAGACAAAAGGGTACAAGGTTTTCCTGAAAAAGGAGCAGAAGTTGACAGTTACTCAACACGTGAAGAACGTGGAGACACTAACTGACGAGCAAAACCAGCAACTTAAAAATCTGTTGGAATAGACTGAAGGTTTGCAGGATCAAGGAACAAGCTGAGGATCAGAAGGAGCAGCTCGGGTGTCAGAAGGAGCAGTTCATGCATCGGGAGGCGACGGACATGCATCGGGCGCAGTGCAAGCGCCGGATAATAACGACGGGCAAGTGCAAGTGCATGCGAAAAATCTGAAGAAAGGAAGAAAGTCACGCTGGACCCGTGCGCGGCACCTGACGCGTCAACACGCAAGGTTGAAGGCGCAGAAGGAAAAGAAGAGCGAGGATAACGATGAATGGGAAGAAAATGGTGAAGTGAGTCTGATATCAGACGTCAATCCCAAACATTTTCGCGATGCGGTCGGTAGAGCTGATTCCGACAAGTGGATGAAGGATATGGATGAAGAGATCCATGCCTTAGAAGCGAATGAAGTATTGATTGTGATGAAAAATCCGGACAATGTTAGACCCCTTCATACGAAGTGGGTCTATAAGACTAAAACTGATGCCAATGGTGCGCTGGAGCGCTACAAGGCAAGGCTCGTCGCTTGCGGCAACGAACAACGGTACGGCGTGGATTACGAATTTACTTTCGCCGCAGTGATGGATATGACGACGGTTAGGTTTATTTTCGCGCTGTCGAGAAAGTGGAGAGTGCAATCCATGCAAGGGGACATCCCCAACGCTTATGTCAAAGAGTTGGAGGATGAACACGATATTTACCTTTACGTGCCGAGTGGTATGGAAATTGGTGCAGATAAATTTAAGGAATTGAATGTCGTAAGTTCAAAGCAATTGGTTTTGAAGTTAAGAAAGTCGCTTTACGGGCTGAAACAGGCCGGAAGACAGTGTAATCGCCTGCTGCACGCGAAGTTGGCTGAGTGTGGTTTCTCGCAAAGTTTTAGTGACAGTTGCTTATACTACAAGTGGGTCGATGACTACACGGTAGTAGTGGGTGTATACGTCGACGATTTGCTGGTGACGTCAACGTCACAGCAACAGATTGATGACTTTTTTGATGGATTGAAAGAATTGGAAATTAAAAATCTCGGACATGCCACGAAGTTTTTGGGCATGAGAGTTTCGTATAATGACGAAAAAGGGTATCTGCTAGATCAAGAAGTCATGATCGCGGATTTGCTCAAGGCTTACGGTTTGAAATGCGAATGTGGTGAAAACACCGCTAGCGGATGAGTACGAGGACGAAGCACTCAAGGAGCATGAATTATTGAAGGTTGACGTGCGCGGAAATGAACCGTCGATAAAAAACTTCCAATAGTTTATTGGCAGATTGATGTGGTTGTCGCGTTGCTGTAGGCCGGACATCGCATACGCGGTGCACAGGCCACGCGCAGGGCGCTTGCGCCAACGAAATTGGATTGGGCGACGGCGAAGCGGATTCTACGTTTTCTGAAGGGTTCGAAAAGTTTGAAATTGAATATGGAGATATTCCAAGATCAGAAGAGCGATGAAAAGTATGGAGTTAAAGTCACCGGATACTCGGACGCGGATTTCGGGGGGTCCAAGGACGACAGGAAATCCACGAGTGGTGAAGTAATAACGCTGGAAGGATGTTTGGTGCACTGGTTCTGCAAAAGTCAGACGTGCGTTTTATTGTCCACAATGGAAGCGGAGCTGTACGCTGCGTCGACGGTGCAGTGCGAGATGATCGGAGTGATGGAAATGGCAAAAGAAGTTGGTTTCGAAGTAAAATTGCCGATGGATTTGCGTTGCTACAATCAAGCTGCAATTATAGTCATGAATGGAAATGGAAAAACGGCTAGCACTAAACACATGGACGCTCGAGTGAAGTTCTTGATATCCAAGGTGAGTGACGGGTTGATAACTCCAAGCTACGAACCGACCGAGAGCATGTTTGCGGATGGTCTGACAAAGAGATTGGGTCCTGTGAAATTGCAAGCGATGCAAGAGAGACTAGGACTGAAGGCGACCAAGATGGGCTATGCGTTTGCAGTGGAAAAGACAAGAAGGAGTGTTGAAAGTGCGCGCAATTCGCGCGGCACTCAGCGTCGCCGAGGACTTTCATTTAGCATGTGTCTTTTAGCAAAAAACTATCAAACTGCATATATGCATATTATTAGCTTAAGTACTTAACTTAACACTAATAAATCACTTTGGATTTCGACTTGTTCTCAGTACTGCGTTCAGCAGAAAGGGAGTACAACTTCTTACGTTTGGAAACTTTCGCTTGTTTTGACACGTGGAATAGTGGAATCGTTACGTGCCCTGTTACGGATTACGTGGAGATATTATTGCAATTACGATTGTACTTGTTGTGGTTGTGATTAAATCTTTTACTTTACGTTATCGCCTCTATCGCATCTTCTTACGCTTGGAATTACTCACGCAAGTACACACCGGCAGTGCTGGAACGCGTGATTTAGAGTACAGCGTGCGAATATGTCCGATTATCAACACAAAGACTGCGATCCCACTTTACTACGTGCAAGTTTATTCACGGGCGCCCGCACGTGCCGCGTGTGCCATCAGAAATTCGGCCCGTTTCGCTGGAAACGGCAGTGCGAAGGGTGTGACAAGGTCTCCTTATATGGAGATCACCGACTTGAATACTCGAAGTTGATCCAATCTACTGTTGAAAACGGCTCGGCTTGTCTTGCTCCCGAAGCCTAGCCGGTCAAGCCGTGGCTTGAGCCGTTTTCCAAATATTTTCTCTTGTATGAATATATTCTGAATATTAAGGATACAAAAGTATGTTCTTGCCATTTTGGCAAAAGCAGATTGAATTCAGAAGACTCTGACTATGATATATATATGCACATGGATTTTTCTCACACTTTGTTGATTCTCAAAAGTTTCTACCCAACTGATGAGAATCGGAGGATGACGTGATGGGCGGAGTAGAGAATTTCATAGAAACTTCTAGATAGCTTTGCATGTGTGTAAAAAGGCGGCCCGTCCGCTGTATCTTCCTGTACTGTACGCATTAATACAGCATTATCTCTCTATTCTGTCCTTACGATACATATCACCAACTTTCAATATAATAAGTATACTCAAGCCGTGGCTAAGTGGCTGGCTTGAGCCGAGCCACATTCATGGCTCCGAGCCAAAGCCAAGCCGAGCCGACTCCAATCGGCTCGGCTCCACCCTCGAGCCAAGCCAAGCCGAGCCGAGCCGAGCCGTTTTCAACACTAATCCAATCGTATACACAAATGGATGATCACGTGATCAGTGGATTTTGGGTTTTATCAGTGGATCTAGGGTTTTATCAGTGGAATTTGGGCTGGTCGAAAATGTATGTACTTTAAGGGAGAAGAAATCGGGATTTAAGGTATACATACATACGTACTACTCAGGTCTACTTATACAAATGGACAATCTGGCAAATCGAAAGTATGTAGCCTAAGTTGGTGTATCTCTCTCAGTGCAGGATGACGGTCGACCCTCCTTGTCCTGTCGTCATCGAAAACTATCCCAATGAAAAGCACCCGCTACTGCCTGTCGAGCGCGTGCCTGTCGAGCGAAGAAAGAGCACGCGTCTCGACCAAATCCATCCACGGAAGCCTCCCGTCGTCCACGAGCTCGAAACGTTGCTCACATTGGTCTATCCCGTTGTACGTACCCTAGACTGTGATAAAAAAAATCGGACGCTCTCTGTCTTGCGTTTCGATTATTGTATTACGGTTGTTCGTCGTTGATATGACTGACTGGAGTCACACCTCTCGCTAGGTCATCACGTCGGCGCTCGAGTTCTTACCGGGGCTTACGTGCATTATCTTGGCGGGACACTTACACTCGCCCCACACGCAGCAATATGTCGATGCGGCCACGCTTTCGACCATGGTGCGGCGATCCCTGTCATTGTAGTACTGCGACTCTCTAAACTGAACCTGTCGTGCCGTTGCTGTCTCTATCCATCCATCCCTCTATCCCTGCCTCTAGTTTACCAACATTACGGCGTATTCGATTGGATTTGGGCTCACGTCGGCACTGGATACGTTATGTTCCCAAGCGTACGGGGCCAAGAGGCTTAACAAGATTGGCATCTATTTCCAGGCGGGCTTGCAGATTCTGGGGACGTGTCTGGGCCCACTTTTTCTCGTGAATTGGTACTCGGAACACTTTTTGCGCGTCATGGGGCAAGATCCCGACGTGGCGCGGCTCGCGCAGCGCTTTTCGCGCTGGACGTTGCCCGGTGTGCCCTTTGTCTTTCTCTACGAGCTCGTGCGGAAAGTGTTGCAAGCCCAAAACATTTTCACGCCCTTGGTGGCCATCGCAGCGTGTGGGAACCTCGTCACGATCGTGGCTGGGTACGTACTGGCGTACCATTCGTCCCTGGGCTTTGACGGCATTGCGCTGTCGCGAGCCGTGGGCAATATGGTGCTCCCGCTGCTCCTCGTGCCGTACTTTTACCGTCATCCACGCCATTTAAGCCAGTGGTGGCGGGGGTGGAACATGAAGGACGCGCGCGCCCACGTGCCGCTCTTTTTACGACTTGGCATCCCTGGCTTTCTCATGATGGCCATGGAGTGGTGGGCTTTCGAGCTCCTGACGCTCATGGCCGGCGTCCTGCCGCATGCGGTCGTGGCTGTGAGTGCGCATGCCGTGGTCGTGAACGTCAACAATATCATTTACATGGTCTTTGCTGGTCTCGCCGTGGCCGCCAACATCCGCGTGGGCAATTGTCTCGGCGCGAATCGACCCCACCAAGCCAAACTTGCGTGCACCGTCGCGCTGCTCCTGACGCTCGCCATCTCGTTGGCGTTCGCACTCGTCCTGTACGTCTCTCGTGGCGTCATTCCACGACTGTTTCTCGACGAACCAGCGGGCATCGCGCGCGCCGCGCGTGTCTTGGTGATTTGGGCCCCATTAGTAGTCGTGGATGGCCTGAACGCGGTGGTGCAAGGCATTTCGCGCGGCGTGGGCAAGCAAAAAGTCGCCGCGACCGTGAATGCGCTTGCGTACTATGTCTTTGGCATTCCACTGGCGGGAGTGCTTGGCTTTCACTGGACGCTCGAGGTCGAGGGCCTTTGGGTCGGCTTTGGCGTCGGCATCTTTGTGGCCGCTGCGCTCCAATTCTACCTGCTCTTCAAGCACTGGCGATGGACAGAGCTCGCGGACCAAGCGCAGAAGCGCACAGCGGAATGAGTGGAAGACCATAGACTGATTCTAGAAAGAGATTCTTAGGAATACAAAGCGACGGATTGCAGCACTCATACGTTGCATCCTTGAACAGTGATGGAGTTGAACACAAGCCACGAACCCTTGGACACGGGTTCCGACTGCCGTGGAGGTTGAAGTGACTCGTGGGTCCTAACGGTCATGGAGGCGGGGGGGGGGGGGTTCAAGGACTACGCGAGTTAAGCGAGAGGAGGTGCTGCTCCTACTGGACATGGCCATAGATTAACGGACCGACGGATTGTCGCCCGGACGCGACGGTAAGAAGCTTGACTGGCGTGAGCGCAAATGGCTACTGCACTGCGCACGACGTTCAAAGTGTTGGAAATACGTGCAGCCATTTTCGGCTTTAACGTATTTCCATGATGATGAAACCCCATTGGCTGAAATGGGTGCGTGTATTTGCGGTTACCTCTAGGTATACATTTTAAGTTGTATTAACGTTTTAGGTAACTTTACATAAGACACTTTCCTTTTTGCATTTATAGAGTGAGCACACGCACTGAACTCTCTGTGGCTACTACGCGACGCACGCCTCTTTGCATCTTCCGCTGATCCTCCCACGCTGAAACTTCGTCAGCAGGTGAGTATTGATCGCGGGAACTGCACTCAACTATTTTTATTGAGTTCCAACAGGTTATGAGCCCAAGTTGCGTCAAGTAATCTCGTGGAGTTTTCTTGGTAATTGGAGTGTACTCTCGTTGATATATTTTTTCGTTATTACGTCTCGTGGAGCTAGTGGAAAGTCGCCTATCGAAGGGATAGTGATTGTCGAACGTGACTGAAGTGCTTATATTAAGTTTATGATGTTTGACTCTGATGGAGATGATGTGCCCTCCGTGGAGGAATTTCGGGCGCTGGTGCGCGGCTTGAGGGATGTCGCGAGCACTTTGAATAACCCAGATGCGGGTCAGGCTAGACCAGCATCCCCGAGAAGATCCCCCGAGCTTAAGAGGGAGGCACCGGTGCGCATACCGCAGTCCGAGTTTCGGGAGAGTCTCCGGAATTACCGTCCGTTCTGTCAGCAGATGTCGATACACGACCTGGCCGAGGTGCACAACCACGTCCACAAGTATATGAAGCACCCCGCAGGTCGCCGGCTGCGACGCAAGGTGCAGGCGGTGCCGAAGTGCCCGCCGCGCAGGGAAATGTACCGGTGCAACACACCGGGTACAAAATACCTAAGTTAAGTATAGACAAGTTTTCAGGGTGCGAACTGTATCCCGGTCTGGGTGCAGGCTACCGCCAATGGGCCTACCTGTTTATGGAGGCGATTGAGATGGCTGAAATGACCTCTGGCTTCCGGTGGAGCGAACGTTTAAAGGTCAACAAGTTTGGTGAACATTCGAAAGGCACCGCCGCGGAGTACTATCGTACTAATGTTGCATGGTGGTGGCGGGTGTCACCAACACTAATCTACGTGACGGACCAGATGTGGCTGGGTTTCAGAATGAATATATCACATCACCAAGCTGCTACCAGGTTCGCTATGAAAAAGGATGCGCGGCGCAGCTGGACGGAGCATTACTTATACCTAGTAGCTCTGGCTCGCGAAAGCGGGTCGAGTGAAAAGTTAATCGTGGAAAATATTCTCAAGCGCCGCGCCGCGGCTGAAAGTAATGATGATGGCGAGGTATGATCCTATAAGGGAGGACTACTCCAGCGATGCGCAAGAACTGATCGCCTGTGCGCAAGAGTTAGAGGACCATGCATTGAAGAGCAGACACCCCGCAAGGATACATGCTAATTATGTGCTACCGAGTGAAAATAGGCGTGGATGTTATGCAAGCGGAAATGAAGGTCATATAAAAAGAGATTGCCCGGAGAGTCGTCGCAGAAGTGCGAATAATTCTGGCGAAAAAATGGCCTTGAAAAATGACGAATGATGGTCGAAAAGGGTAGCGCTAACAACTCTCGACACACAATCAAATATAGCGACTAATGGGCGCTTTAATGGTGTACCCAAGGAAAACATGTGGATTGTGGACAATGGAGCCAGTCGACACCTAGTGTCGAATGCTAATTTGCTGGAGGACGCTAGGGTGTGCGGTCCAGGTGATACATTTTTTCTACCCGATAGAAGTACGCTGAGGGCTACCAGGGTCGGGAAAGTAACTTTACAGACGGACACACATTTCCCGACGGTCATACAGTTGACAGAAGTATATTTTGCGCCAAAGTTGGAAAAGAACTTAATTTCACTAGGACGTTTGCGTGAAAAGGGGTGCGCCATTACTGATAATGGTCACCAAATGAATATTACATTAAGTGGAAGAAAATTGTTTCGAATCGAGACTTGTGGTGCCGTGATTGTGGCAAGCTTGAGGAGTACCAAGAAGAGTAAAACGGACTCGGAAGGAGAAATGGAATCGGTTAAGGAAAAGAAGCGCAGCCACGACAAAAATAAGGGTGAAAAGAAGAATGCAAAGAAGCTGCATTTAATTCAGACAAAAATTGATGCATTAAGGATAGAGTCTGCAGAGAGAAGCACTCGTAGCCTTAAGGAGATGGAGGAGACGCTGTAGATTGCTCGTGAGAAGCTGACAGAGGCAGAAGCGCGTGTCGTTTGTTCCGACGAAGAACATGATGCTGCTCTTAAGGCTCTAGGTGAGATAAAGTCACAGTCTGAGGCTCAGAGCACCAAGGTGGAGCAACTCCAAGAGCGGATTCAGTCACTCGAGAGTGAGCTACAAGAGATGCAAATCCAGCGTGAGAGCGACGCAGAGACATCAGAGAAAACAAAGGACCGTCATGGGGCCGAGCTCGCTACAAAGGACAAAATTATCTCGACACTTAAGTCCAGGCTGGAAGAGCAGAAAAATGCCCTGGAAGAAAAATCAGCGTTGCTGGATAAGGGGTCGTTGCTGGATAAGGGGGCATTAAGTGATGCAGTTAATTTAGGTAATGAATGTGTGGGCCTAAACAAAATGGATGTCGTGGATTTCTTTTGCTGACCGAAGCATTCTTCCGGCAGAAAAGACACGAGGACGCCGTGGCATGGTACAAAACGGGGCTAGAGATACATCCCGATAACGAAGATCTTCTGAAGGGGCTCAAAAAGGCTCGAGTGGCTGTGTTGAATTAGTTATTACATCAAAGTGACGATTCTGAAGAAGAAGTTTTAATTAATGGCGAATGTATTGATCACAAGTGCGTGGAATCTGCCGATATAAAGCAGTCAGAGGGAGCTAAGTACAGCTCGCTACTGTCAGTGCAGAGCGCTAAACATATGCAAATCACGTGGATAGTAATGCGATCTCGATCAATAAAAGTGAAAACAGCGCTACGCAGGATCTTGTGTTTCAAGCCAAGATGGAACGTGTTCTGGGATTTCTCGATGTGATGAAGCTGGCAAGACTCGCGGCTGTGTATGCCTGCTCAGAGCTGTTAAATACCGGTATGTTAATACCAATGCTGGTGATGTGTATCTATCGGTCGCGTCTGAAGGAACGTGTTGCACGATTTACACAAGATTGGATGAATGGATCAACGGATAAGTTGGGTGCTCTGGCATGGAGTCCGCAAGTGGCAATCGTGATTCTTTTTTGTTTATGAAAATATTCGGCCAAGTACAATTTATGCTTTTCTTGCAGCAAGATGTGCGTTTGTTTTGCGTCGTGTTTATGGTGACAGCAATGCTTGTGGTCAATTTTTTGTGTACGCTTGCTGGAAAACACGCAAAGTTGTGGGGTGAAGGGAGCCGACTTAAGCTTGCTGCCTACGTGACGTTTTTAATATACTGGGTCTTTTGGCGTGGTGAATGGGCCGACACATTACGAATGCTTGGACCTGTATTTATTGATTCAGGAGGAGTTATATTGGGCTCGTTTACGTCACTTGAACTGCAGGAAGTTTGTCGACGAGTATTTAAGAGACTGTTCAACGAAGTATGAAATGGGATACATACTGATGGTGACTTGGATGTGCATTTTTTCTTGGACAAAGTCTATCAAGCGCGCAATAACTTCACGGAAACAGTGACCTATTTGATGAGCAGCCTGTTTGTGCATTACGCACACGTTCGTAGCAAGATCAAGTCGATGACGTTATTTGCCGATATCGATGCGGCTACGCAGAAGATTGATCGCATATGTTGTGGTGCAACTGTAGACGCAGCTGCCGTGGTATCTATGATACTGTCAAGGACGGTGCAGCAGCGCTACCTAATCGGTTGTCGCTACGGTGACTTATTCAAACAAATCTTAACGGAGTGTGTAATGAACACGAGTGAGTACGGTGTTATGCTGCAGATACTCTCGAGTCCTCTGGAGCAAGTGGAAGCGGAGATGTTCATCGAGGCGACAACGGAAGTAGAGAGAAAAAGGGATATTACTTTCTCGGTTGTGATGGCTCGTTCGAATGCAGAGTTCACGTTGCAAATGAATACATATGAAGAAACGTACGGCGAGGATTTGGTACAAGTGCTTTTCTTATTTGATGGAGAAAAGGAGGAGTCTCGTGTGGATGCTGTTATAACGTGTGCCTAAGGTTTTCAACCACTGGTGGGCAGTCTGTAGCCGGTGCGTATACGCACGGTGCGGCTAGCGCATAGAAGAAGACTCTTCCTTAAAGCGGTAGCTACCGCTACTTAGCCGATACGCCCTTGTAAAGGGCTTAGTAGGAGAGTTCTCCTACTCGGGGCCAAGATTCCCGGGTTGGTTTAATACTAAGCCTTAACGGCTGTACTCCCTTTACGGGATGTAAGTAAAGGGAGGGCTCCCTCTTACCTACGACACTCACTGCGCGCGCGACCGATCGAGGTCGTACGTCCGCAAAATAGAGTGAAATGTAAACTGAATATATTTAATATGTAATTAGCCTAAATTAATTTAAACTAATATAAACTATATGTAATACTAAGTAGAATATTCCTAATTCGTACCTAGCCAAAATGTAGTGTACACACCTGTGTACTGACACGTGGATGGCTGACACACCACCACACCAAGGGCCCCTGCCCTGATTGGTTAAAATAACCAAAGGTTCGAAACCTTTCAACCCGGCCAATACTGACCTCAACCGTGGTTTACTCATGTACACCAAAATTATATGTAACTCGAATGTAACCCCGTTACATCCTCCCCCATCAAGACTATTGCTTACGCAATAATCAAAATCTTGTTGGGGAACTCCAACGCCAGCACCTCTGGCTGTCCATTGTACACCTTCAGCGGTGCTATGGACGCAAACTATTCCGACAACTCGGAAGTGGACGCCCTTGGGGATTGGGGAGCTGCCCCAACGGCTGGCCATGTTGATAGCGCCTAACGGCGCTATCAGTCATCCACCCATTCCCCACACGTGGGGAAAACGCACTAACTCGTGCGCCACCGTTACCCGCTAGGGGTGATACCTCCAGGTTTCCACAGGCAACCACCACCAATGAACCGTCCTTGGTTCAAGAGGCCCGACGTGCGGGACGGGCACGGAAGGGACCTCTCGACCCTCAAAAGAGGGCTAAGAACGCGGTCAAGAGGGGTTTAGCCTCCTATACCCCTGGTCCAGCGGCTATACTGCCGCGTAAAATTGCGCATCGGAACCAACTCCGGGCCCGACTACTAACGCCCAAACATTATTCCGTTAAGTCCTACCGGACGCGCCTCGGGAAACAGGCACGCGGTGTCCTCGTGGATATTATCCGCGAGATTCCCATTGTTCTCTTGAGGGACGAAAGCGTCGAAGACGCAGAACAGGCGTTCCGCGCCTGGGCGGAAAGGGAGAAACGCCTCCCCAGTTTCGATGCGCTGTACAACAGATTTTCCGAACACGACGCTCGGGTAGAGAGAGCGCTACGATTGGCCTATGCTCGGACCAAAGAGAAAGGGCGATTACCTGCCTCCTATTATACGCGCTCTGCTCTCGATGTGGTGCCGGAGAGAAATGCAAGCACATCATCTGCTTCCGGCTAACTCTCAGCTACTGGGAGTGAAGGGGCTTCTTCATCCCCTTTGGTCGTTGACTCTCAGTGGGATTCTCCCGCTCGAAAGCGTCAACGACGTCACGGCAATCCTGCCGCAGGGGAGTCTCGTACTCCCACGAGTTCTGGGAATGTGGATACCCTTTCCACTTCACCAGGTACTGGGTCTCACCCCGGTGATGGCGTCGTGCCATCAGTCGTTCCACATGATAATGTGGAGTACCCTCCGTATCGAGCACTGGAGGAGGGGGTCGCGCTATTGCGGCGTGACTTCCACGAGCGCTGTGATCAGCACAGCCGTCGCATCCAAGATGCTCAGGAGGGACTCCGCAACGAGGGGAGTGCGAATGAACGCATCGAGGGGAGGCTTGCCTCTCTCGAGACGACAGTTGCGAAGCTTCAGGGTCGTATTTTAACCCTGTCGGAGATGTTCCGACCTGTGCGCCTTTCGGCTATCCGGTTTCTCACCCTCCTCCGAGAGGGAACCCGCCTCCGGGTTCTGGTATGACTTAAGCATACCCACATAGAAGGTTGGATGCGTACGCATCGCCTTCGGGATGTCTAAGGTGTACGACAAGCCCTTTCGGGCTAACACCTTAAAGTGCCCCACAAACCTGGGGCGCAGTTTATTGCACAACACATTTGAAACTGCATGTGTAGGAAGATTTTTAGCGTTTAATAAAACACTTTCTCCTACTTTGTACACATTTTCGTTACGCCGCCCCTTGCGGTAAGATTGCTCCTTCTGCTTGTCTTGGCTTTCCGCCATGGCATCGCAGACGTGTCGTAAGACACTAAGGCGCGTCGATAAAAACTTATCGATGTGCTTTCGCACAGATCCAGGGCTAAAATCGGGGAATCCTCCCCCCTCAAGCCCTGGGCCACACACACGTGGCGTTAACGGAACCCTCGGATTCACTAATCCGTTCACGTAAAACGGGGTAAACCCCGTAGATGCATGTACCGAATTGTTGATAGCAAATTCGGCCATCGGAAGCATCTCACTCCAACTCTTTGGAGAATCCGGACATAAACTACGGAGAATATCCTCCACAACGCGATTAACGCGTTCCGTCTGACCTTCCGTCTGCGGATGATCCGCAGTCGACATGAGGAGCTTGGTGCCTAGCACCTTAAACAACGCTCTCCAGAATTGTCCCGTAAAACGGGGATCCCGATCCTACAGAACGGAATCGGGTAGACCATGTTGTCGAAAGACACGGTCTAGGAACACTTTCGCTGTTCCTTGTACATGTATGGACTCTGGCACCGCCGCCAGGTGAGCCATCTTGCTCAAACGGTCTACAAAGACCAATATGCCGGTGTTCCCGGCCTTATCATTCGGAAAACCGAAGATAAAATCCATGTAAATGGATTTCCAACACCCGTTGGAACCGATAAGCTCGCCAAAGGCGCAGCTGAACTTGCAGAGGGTTTAACCCTCTGATACGTCTCCCAGGTGCGTATATACGCACCGACCCACTTATACATGTTGGGCCACCAATACAAAGCGCTTAAAGCGCTGTAGGTCTTATCCCGACCTAAATGACCCTCGGTAGGGGCGTCATGTGCCTCAAAGAGGACTCTATACTTCAGTTCCTCATTATGAGGAACTACCACCCGCGGAGTGTCCACCGCGCTCGTGCTATAATATAGCAGACCGTCACAGTACCTGTAAAGGTGTAAACGAGCTTTAGCTCGACTTGACAGGGTTGGCTCAGACGGGCCAAGACCCTTTTTACCTTACGCGCTGATTAGCGCCGTACACTGTGGGTCTTTCTCATACGCCTGGCGTATGAGATCCACCACAGATGTGGTGACGAATGTCGCGTGAGCGAGCTCGTAATCGGGACGACGCGACAACGCGTCTGCAAGCACGTTATGCTTTCCAGGTTTATACTTAACCTCAAAGTTGTACTCCGCAAAGAAGGAGAGCCAACGGGCCATCCGTTGCGAGAGATGAGGCGACTTTGTCGCTGTCCGTAAGGACGCGTGGTCAGTATAAACCACGAACGGCTTTGAGCCGAGTAAGTGAACCCTAAATTTGACAAGAGCATACTTCATTGCAAGTAGCTCCTTGTCATTAACGGGATAATTCCGTTCCGCAGCTTTAAGCTGCCTCGACTCAAACGCAATTACGCGTTCCCTTCCTGCATCGTCTGCTTGTAACATAGCACATCCGATTGCGAAATCGGAGGCGTCGCAGACGACACTAAATGGTTTCCCAGAGTCTGGTAGAGCAAGAACGGGATCTTTTAACAAGGTCCCCTTCACCGCTTCATAAGCGTTTTGGTGTTCAGTTTTCCAACACCAATCAACATCCTTCTTAAGAAGGTCGGTCAATGGCTTCGCCATTTCAGCGTAGTTCTCGCTGTACTAGTGGAGAAAGTTGGCTAATCCAATCCACTTCCGTAAATCTCTAAGATTTACAGGCGAAGGCCACTCCACAATGGCTTTCACCTTCGCGGGATCCTCCCGCACTCCATCCTTACCGATGAAGCATCCGAGGAAAGGTATTTCCTCAGCACCAAAGATACATTTGGATGCGTTTGCATATAACTTATGCTCTCGCATACATTCTAGCACCGCTCGAAGGTGTATCAGATGCGTCTGAACATCAGACGAGTCGCCTTCCGCGCGACTATGAGCGAATATATCGTCGAAGTACGTCTGAGCGTACTTTCTATGAGGGCGGAAGAGTAGAGTCACCAAGCGATTGAAAGTCGCTGGTGCATTAGAAAGCCTGTGGTATAACAAGACACTCCCACAGCATGCCACTAGGCGTGCTGACCGCTGTCAGCGGAATATCGGACGCTCGCATGAGCACCTGATAATACCCGTCCACCAGATCTAAGGCACTGTAAACAGTACAGCCCGCCATATTGTTCTGGAGGGCATCCTTCCGAGGAATCGGAGTCTGCATGGGCACAGTAGCTGCATTCAGCTTCTTGTACGCATGTACAATGCGCCACTTTCCGTTCGGTTTACGAACACAAAAGGTGGGAGATGAGTGAGGAGACTTGCTCTCCCGTACCATCCCTGCCTCTTCTTTCCCCTTGAAGAATGCGTCGATGACGTCGCATTGCTCCTTGGGGAGAGGCCACTGCCTAGTGACGCAGTATTTGGTTCCAGGAATCAAATCAATTTCATGTCGGACCCCCCGATCCGGTGGTAACCCCATCGGCGGGTTGTCACTAATGACATCTCCAAATTCCTTTAATAAGGAATGGTAAGGGTCCTCAGGATCCTCGCGGATCCTGAGGCCGCTTCGGGCATTCAATGCCTGTTTGGTTTGCACCAAACCTGACTCGTCCATCGTGGATGAGGAGTTCAACTCCTCTTCCGGACGCAACACGACGACCTCGTCGATTTCATCTGCTTTCAAAGCAGTCTCAAACTCGTTGAAGGACATCTCCTCCAACGATAACAGTTCGCCTACCCCAGGCAACCGTTCCAGGCTTACGCCTTCTGTGACAATACCTGTCACACTATTCAGCATCCTGTAGGACTGCTGACTACTGGCCTCGGGACTCATCCCGAGACCCAGATGGGGGGAGTCAATTGCCCCATCTATTGGAAGCGCCACGCGCCAATACACAGAGGTCTCTACCTCTACCACCGGTGGCTCGCCGGTATCACCTATAACGGCGTAGTCGGAATCATTTCCGACGTGCGAAAGAGACAAACTTCGGGTCTCTTCGCTTGGAAGCGCCTCGCGCTTAACCACAGGGGTCTCTACCCTTACCACTGGAGTCGCAACTTGTTCGCCGGACACGGCGTGGTCGGAATCAATTCCGACCTGTAGAAGAGACGAACTTCGGGTATCTTCTCTAGGCTCCTCGCGCTTACCCTCAGAGGAATCCACCTCTATCACTGGCGACTCACCAGTCTCGCCTATACCGGCGCGGGGATTAACCGCCGAATCCCTCTCGTTAAGGAACTCTTCCTTAACGCCATTGGGAATGATCATTTCAGACATCCCAATCTCTGGCATCTCACGCAGAATCGCTTTTGCGATCGAGCAAAGGTGGGTTCATGACTCGCCAATGCTTCACCCGACCGCGGGTGCGTTGAGCCAATGGACTTATACTTCCAGTCTATCCATGGCTCGTGGCGTTCCAGCCACTTCATGCCAGTAATGAGGTCATACCTCGAGTCCAAATCCAGGACTAGGCAACGTTCTAAGCTGTCGAAGTCTGCAAACTTCAGCTTAAGGTCAATCGAGACCTTGGGTACAGAAACTTGTACGCCCGTCGCAAGACGGACCGTGACAACGTCACGAGAACGTGACTCTAGGGCCTCGGCATACAGCCGACTCTTCTCAACAGAAGCCCGTCTGACATAATTGTCAGACGCTCCAGAGTCTATCAAGACTCTCCAAGGCCTTTCACGTCCGCAAGGACTACCAGCAAACCTGGCTGGTACACCAACTCGGTGCTAGAAAGCACCGCTTCCCTCGGGGCTTTGTGCTGTCGTCCCCTACCCTGGGGATTAACAGCACTGAGGGTCCCCCCAGTAGGGCGCCCCGCACCTACTGGGATCCTTCGTTTCCCGACGGCTTGTAAAAGGGCTTTTTCCCCACCCTTGTTCCCTTGTAGCGAGTGTCTCGCTGGGGATTTTTCGGACATCTGTTCCTCAGATGATCCGTGCTTCCACACACAGCGGCCCATGTCGCTGCAACATAGCTAAGAGCTCTGCCTCGAAACTCTGTGAAAAATAGTCAGAGTGACTCTTAGCGGGAGGTTTCTCCTCCGCTTCGACCTGACTCAGGTCCATGGGTTCGGGACCTACCTTAGAGGAACGGAAATTCCTGTCGGCGTTAAACTCCATCCTGAACGCCTCCTCCAGGGATTGGTGCCGTCATCGGAACAATTCCGAACGTGCTGGACCTCCTCTCAGGCCTCCCATAAAGACGGGGATGGACACATCGTCCGAATACGCTTTCGCGTACATCCATGCCAACAGGGTTTTAAGCTCCTGGATATAAATCTCCAGGTCCTTAGTGCCTTGACGGCACCTCAGGAACACCAGTTGATTCTGGAAAACCAGATCAAGCGTTGCGTACATGTCCATGAGCTTCTGCTTAAGGACCTTCCATGTTGGGAACACGTCCGTGACTGACTCCGAACACGTAAACGCCCATGTACGGGCTTTGCCCGTAAGATGGGTCAATGCAAGTCCCACTTGCAAGTGATCAGCGGTCATATTCTCTGTGGCGAAGGCCGTTTCGACCTCTCGCAACCACACATAAAGGTTATCACCCTTCTCCCCGGTGAACTCCTTTATCTTAAATGATAATGGAGGGCGCATCCCCGTGGAATGACCTCCACCGCAACTCGCCTCATGAGCAATGAGGGCATTTACCCTTGCCTTTACGACCTCAAGGCCCTGCTCCACTAGGAGCTTTATGTCTTCTTTCCCCGTTAAGGGTAACAGCCTTTTAAAAGCTTACTGCTGGACGAGGGTCAAACTATCTCAATCGTCCTGGTTCATCCTTTGCAGAGGATGCCTAGTCTACCAACACACGTGTTGGATTGACTACAAGTGCTACCAGATGTAGCCGGTGCGTATACGCACGTTGCGGCTAGCGCACAGAGGAAGACTCTTCCTTAAAGCGGTAGCTACCGCTAATTAGCCGATACGCCCTTGTAAAGGGCTTAGTAGGAGAGTTCTCCTACTCGGGGCCAAGATTCCCGGGTTGGTTTACGACTTAGCATTAACGGATTTACTCCCTTTACGGGATGTAAGTAAAGGGAGGGCTCCCTCTTACCTACGACACTCACTTCGCGCGCGACCGGTCGAGGTCGCACGTCCGCAAAATAGAGTGAAATGTAAACTGAATATACTTACTATTAGATATAGTTTATATTAGTTTAAATTAATTTAGGCTAATTACATTTAATATGTAATTAGCCTAAATTAATTTAAACTAATATAAACTATATGTAATAGTAAGTAGAATATTCCTAATTCGTACCTAGCCAAAATGTAGTGTACACACCTGTGTACTGACACGTGGATGGCTGACACACCACCACACCAAGGTCCCCTGCCCTGATTGGTTAAAATAACCAAAGGTTCAAAACCTTTCAAACCGGTCAATACTGACCTCAACCGTGGTGTACTCATGTACACCAAAATTATATGTAACTCGAATGTAACCCCGTTACACAGTCTGTGTGGGTCCCACAGTGCACGCGTCCTGACATTTTGTTCGCTGTGCACCGTGCTACACACAGGACCCACGCACCCGCCATTGGTGAATACATGGTGGACTACTCTATGAGGTATCTGTGTCTATGTCAGCACTAAAGAGTTGATTGCGTATTGGATTCAATTGGATTGAAGAAGATGTATTGGATTGAATTGGATTGACGAAGATGCATTGGATTGACGAAGATGCAGCCTCCGGTGTTTCAGGAGGAGTGTTGGAAATACGTGTAGCCATTTCGGCTTTAACGTATTTCCATGATGATGAAACCCCATTGGCTGAAATGAGTGGGTATATTTGCGGTTACCTCTAGGTATACATTTTAAGTTTATTAACGTTTTAGGTAACTTTACATAATACACTTTCCTTTTTGAATTTATATAGTGAGCACACGCACTGAACTCTCTGTGGCTACTACGTGACGCACGCCTCTTTTCATCTTCCGCTGATCCTCCCGCGCTGAAACTTCGTCAGCAGTTGAGTATTGATCGCGGTAAGTGCACTCAACTATTTTTATTGAGTTCAAACACAAAGAATATGGTATTTGGACATTGCGGAAGGCAAGTACGGGCGAGAGCAGCTCGCGACTGCTGAAGGAAAGATAGCATTTGATTGTCAACAATGCAAGATCATGCGTCTCATCGCTTCAACGATCCCACGACACGTCCTCAAAGAAGTGGACCACTTGGAGACGGGAATGGAGATGGGGCGGCTACATGTGAAATCTATGAGAGGCGCATGAATCGAGTCATCTAGGAGATTATTATTTTTGTGCGGAAATTGGATGAGCAAAGCAATATGAAAATACGCGACGAAAGGCGATGTGAACGTCCACTTAGCCAAGATGTTCTACATATGGTTATCCCAGGTGAATAACATCAATAGGGGGGGTCAAACTTAAAGTTTAGCCCAAACGAAATAAACGTGTATATCAATCAAATATCAGGTTTGATATACACCTGAGTGACCCGTTTATTTCACTTTAAAAAAAGGGTTTATTTCACCTCAAATATGCAAAGATCTGTGATTGGAAGTAAGTGTTGATGCGAGGGCCAAATGCTGATTGGGAGTGTTTTCTCAGAGGCATGATTCTGCCTAAGAGATCGCTGCGTGAGGTAGAAAAAAGGAAAAAAATCGACTTCGGACAGGGTGGACGACCCGACGACTTCTTGGAAAAAGGTTGCAAAAACGCTCTTTGCCCCTACGAACTCCCACATCAACCAACGAAATCAGGTTGTCTGTAACAGCACCATACACCCCCCCTCCAATTTAGATGACACCAGTAACCAGACACACGTAGCACACACATAGTGCAACGGGGTTACATTCGGGTTACACTGAGTGCTGGTGTACATGAGTACACCACGGTTGAGGTCAGTATTGGCCGGGTTGAAAGGTTTCGAACCTTTGGTTATTTTAACCAATCAGGGCAGGGGCCCTTGGTGTGGTGGTGTGTCAGCCATCCACGTGTCAGTACACAGGTGTGTACACTACATTTTATCTAGGTACGAATTAAGAATATTCTACTTAGTATTACATATAGTTTATATTAGTTTAAATTAATTTAGGCTAATTACATATTAAATATATTCAGTTTACATTTCACTCTATTAAGCGGACGCGCCACCTCGACCGGTCGCGCGCGCAGTGAGTGTCGTAGGTAAGAGGGAGTCCTCCCTTTACTTACATCCCGTAAAGGGAATACAGCCGTTAAGGCTAAGTCGTAAACTAACCCGGGAATCTTGGCCCCGAGTAGGAGAACTCTCCTACTAAGCCCTTTACAAGGGCGTATCGGCTAAGTAGCGGTAGCTACCGCTTTAAGGAAGAGTCTTCCTCTGTGCGCTAGCCGCACCGTGCGTATACGCACCGGCTACACATAGGACTGAGCCCTATGAAATTAGAGACTGACAAGCGTCTTATCATGTCTCTCACACCAGCAAAACCCGTGTCTTCCAAGACAGTGAACAAAGCGCACCTTCAGGATACGGATTTACTTTTCATTGTCTCCTGGCAGGAGGACAAGTCGAACTTTGAGTCTGTGTACGGTACTTCAGGCCAAACGAAGATCGGTGTTCCCATTAAGAACAAAACCGCCGGACTACTAGACCTTGCCGCTGTCCTCAGAACGCCTAAATGTTGACCATAAAGGCATCAAGGGTCGCATTTGGACATACCGCAAGAACCTGCAAGTGGCACAAGCTGCGGAAAGGAGCACCGGCTTCGGAGTAACGGAGGAAGACCGGCGGAAGGGGATATTTACGGTCTCAACAGGATCTGCACCCATTTCGAGCGGATGAAGGCACTCTTTGGCGAAAACCCAGCAGTTCAACCCCTCCTGATTGACGATTAGCTGGCCTCCCCAGATAACAGCAACGACGAAGACGAGGAGGCGACAGGAGAAGTGGACGTGCACCATGACGAAACGCATCTTGGAGATGAGATGGGTGAGTCCATGTGTTTATGAGAACGGGACGGAGCAGAGTGTCCGCGACGCAAACGGAAGCTCTAGGCTGAGTCTAAATTCTCACTTTTCATCTTGCTTTTCATTTTGCTTGTGCGATCCAATTTTAGGCTCAACAGCAAGTCCATTAGAAAGTCCGCCGGGTCCCGGTCAGGAAGAGGAAGTTCGGAATATTCCTCCACGAGATGTCGCCGATGACGTTCCGCCCTTTCCGCCTCCCCTACCGTAACCCCTCGTAACGCCTGGACAAAAGAGGAAGGCGCCGCCCGGAGGAACAACGAAATATAAGCGCAAGGCTCCGCCGTCTCTGCAAAATGCCAGCACACAGTCGCGCCAAAATCTCGCTACGGCGTGAAAGGAGGCAGCACAAGAGAAGGCCTTAGCAATTAGGGAGGCAGATTACAAGAGGATCCAGTGGAAGAAGGAGAAGTGTAAAGATGAGAGGCGCGAGAGGGATAGAGAGAAGGAGGAAGGAGAGGCGACATGGGCTGCAGTGAGGGAGGAGAGAGAGAGCTGATGGGTTGTGGAAAGGGAGGAAAGGGCGCGCAAGTTGGAGTTGGAAGAACGGGAATTGGAGTTGCGCAAGAAAGATGCGGAAAAGAAAATTGTGCTAGCAGATTTGAAGCAGGGGAAGAGTGCGGAGGAAATAGAAAAAATCCTCAATCTTCTGATATGTTAAGTCAAAGCATACCGCTCCTTTCGAGCTCGCAGACTATGTTTACTGCATTAGGAGGAACCCTCTGGCATAATTTATAGCTGGGGTCGTTAGTTTCAGATCAAACCGACGGTACCCACTGGATGTCCTCACAATTCCGCCACGGAGCTCTTCTTGAGCCTCCTCCGGAACATCCCCCTCTTCATAGAGATCCGCCCAAACATCCCCCAGGTGCGCGAGCATGTTCTGCAGCACAATGTACACGGTCACCCAGTTCCTGATGTGCTTCATGTCTGTAATACCGTTTAAGGTTCGGCGGATCTCTCGGAGAGAACTCCACCTGCCTTTCAGCACCCCAATGCAATGCTCGTTTCTGGACCGGAAGTGCGCCAGGAAATAATTGAACTCCGCATTCTCTTGCACCAAAGCAGCCGGAGACTTGTAGCAACGCACCACAGTGCTCGAGCTTGCGTAGGATGAGCCAGCCAACAGGTACTAGCCTGGGCCAAAGTACTTCGACGGGGTTTTGTACAAGTAGCACTCCTTGTACACCGTCGCGTAATCAGCAGATCCAGGCCATCCAAAGTGGTATGCAGTGACACGTTTGTCACTGTCACAAACAACTTGCAACGATATCGAGTACTTATGCTTGCGATCAAAGTATGCTTGGCCGTCCACCGCATGCTTCTGGTAGTGGTCCCATCCACAAAACCGAGACACCCAGGGAAGCCTCCTTTCTACAGTACTGCAGAGATCTCGTTCCTGCGCGCCCGGTCTGTCCAGACAACCCAATCACTCCGCATAGAGCACAACGCCTTGATTACTCGTCCCGTGTAAATCACGACGGTTCCTTTTCCGATGTCAAATATTCGCTGAATATTTTGCAGAACGGATCCGTTGCCGTATCTGCCAAGGCGTATCAGACACACAGCAGTCTGATACGCCAAATTCACCTGCGGAGACCGACTATTGTTGTGGAAAATAGGATGTGGTTCCAGCAAGGCGACAAGATTGCGGAAGCCATTTTGGGTCGTCCGCACGTGCGGATTGAACATGGTTTCTGGCTGTGAGAACAGGAAGTTCAACACGTAGTCATGGCTCTTCGAGGTAGCGGTTCGATCTTACAGGTATCTATTGCAAAGAGCCAGGTTGTACGCCTCACTGAGATCATCAAGTAGTTCATCGTCATCTTCCACTATAAGAGCAAAAGCGCAGGCTTGTTGCAGGTATGTAAGAAGTTCACGTCTGGCCGACTGTCTTGTCATGGTTACTATTTGACTGCTTACTGAGAGGTTAAAGCAGGAAGGTAGAGATTTATGGACGAGAGAGCGCTATTTGTGCAAGGAAGGAGAGTGTACGGACGTAATGGACGATCGTCCGTTGGCACTTCCGTCGCTACACCTTCTTAGGACCCAGAAATAGGGTCCGTTCATGCGTCCTCATTGACCCGTTCACGAAGGGGTATTTCAAAACGAAATTAACGTTTATTTCGGATATGAGCAGCTCTCGAGATGCTCATATTCCAAAGTGTGTATATCCTGTGAAATAAAAGTTCATATCGCGAGTGTTTATTTCACGAAATAAACACTTTTTTTCTTATGTCTGACCCCCCCCGTAATATGAAGGTCGAGGATGCTTCAGAGTCAGCCAGACCAGCATCAGTGCGAGCAATTGCGTGGAGGTGTTAGGTACGGTGTAAATAGTGTGAAATTAACTCCCTAGACGCTTCGAGGGCAGCGGAACGTCATCGACAGAGCAACGGAAATGGGTCAGGAAAAGGCTCGAGAGTTGGTTCTCATCAACATGAAAGGAGTGAGAATGGTCGAGATCAGCAGCAACAAAATGGTAATCGAAATGGACAGCAGAATGTGGGTCAGGATAATGTTCAAGGACACTCAAAGCGCATTAAATACTGCCATAGATTTGTTGAACGTGAACGTGGTCATCTCAAAGCACACTGCCCAACTGTGATTGGTGGTGTGCCTGGGCTAGGCACAGTAAACAACGAAAATTGCTCGACCAACAACAATACCGGCACGGCAGGAGTGGAACAATAGATCCGAAACCAATAGTGATTCAACTTCTTTTGTCGACTCTTCTGTCGTTGCTTACCAATATGAAACGAGTCACAAAAAAGTTTACACCCTTGCCCGCTGCTACCGTTTGAGCTACACTTGCACTATTCGCTTTGAGAGTAGCGTGCCGTTTACAAGCCCATGGTCCACCATGTACTGCAAATATTGCATATTCGTGTAGCGTGTACGAAAATGTCATTGCAGAAGTGTTGCCACGTCGTCTGCTACCATATAAACAATTAATCGTGAAACTCCTTCCCGGTGTGGAGCATTATCAACACCTTTCGCTTCAAATACCCAAATCCCATGTTCAGAGACGGTACGGAACACCATTTGTCCATCCTTGGACAAAAATATATCGATTTTCTGGACGGTCCTATATGACATCAAAGTCTTGACCGAGCGCAAGACACATCGAAAACAAACCGTGTTCAGCGCCGTCAACGTACAGTCCATCGTCCAAGAAAAAATACACTTCGGTGTCCATTATAAAAGTGACGGTCTTCACTCTGCCAATGCCAGTGGATTTCATCACTGTAGAAGCCGAATCCCTTTTACTCATGCACGAACACTTCGAGGGTCAATTTTTTTTTCAAGATGAACAAGCAATGATCGGTATCGAGTCAAATGCACATTCCAACCTGTGTCGAAGCACCACCACGACGATCCATCAGTTACCATCTTGACTCGTGCGTAGTCAATATTGTAAATATCCGCTCAGATTTGAGCGGAAGATTTAATTCAAGCGTAGATATCTCGTAAGCATCCGCTTCGTCATTGCGCTGAGCCATACACTTGCTAGCACTAACACCTGGGTCGTCCGTCTTCACTTTGTTTTAGAGAAATTTGAGCGTTGACGGCGCCACAAAGAACAATAGGTCGCGATGTGTCGCACTTTTGGTGATCATGGACACGTGGAGTCAGTACATTACGGTAAACATGTTTAAGGAAAAGTTTAGTGCCACTGTGAACAAGCTCAGGTGAAAGTGTCTTTTATTACTAGAATAGACGAAACTACTTCTCAATCCACCTAGCTTAAATAGTATAATAAAATAAATAAACGTAGTTGCCCGTATCGAGAATGGTTCCGACGCGCATTCACGAGGTCTTTGATCCCAGGCTCATAGATGGGAATGTCATCGGGCGTATTCCATTTGGCAATTTGCGTCTCGGACACGTCGACAGCGACAACTTTAATGTCCGGACACGCAGAAGCAATCACGGCCATCTTCGGACCACCAACGTAACCAGCGCCCATACAGCAAATAGTCATCTTGAAGTCAGACATGTTACGAAGGTTGCCTTAGGATAGACGAGAGTGAGTGTCGCTTGTTGACGTGGTAGAATCGATGTACGGTCAGTTTCCGCGGTGGTAACTGCGGGTTCAGACCCCGCTGCGGTCGAATGTGATATCAGGTCGGATCGAAGCGTGTTGTAGGCCGTCGTGGCTTGGCCTCGATATACCAGAAAGGCAGGGCTACAACACACGTTTTTGTCGGACCCTAAAAAATTCACTGTGCGTATCCATAAACTTGTTAATGTTGTTTGCACTCTTCCGTTGATTGAATACCGCCATTACTGATGCCATTATGTCCTCGGTGGTATATATTCGTCGAAGACATACCTCCAGTGAGCACCGAACGTCGTCAATATCACTGCAAATGCATGGACCGCTGGAGTAGACTGGCGACCCTCAAAAGAACATCGGTTGCGGTCAGTCCAAATGAAGTGTAACGTCACAGCACACAGGATGCCCCAAAAGTCATACACGACGCACTTGCGTTGACTCCATCTGGGTCGAACAGGTGGAAGCTTAGCGATGGCGATACCATCACACGTTGGACGGGACACAGAGAAACACGTCCATGCTGGATAGAACATCGACCAATTTCCGTGCGAGTGTTCATTCAAAAAACAAATGTTTGAGCGTTTCCACCGCCTTGCACCTGTCACACACACAGCAAATGATATTGGGATTGGTGGACTGGAGAAACCAGAAGCGGGAGCGCACTGGGAGAAACTGGAAGGTTAGACGAAACTGAAGGTCTTCGAAAATCGGTAACAAGAGGCGGCGCAAGCGCTTCTGTCTGCCAAAAACCCTCGTAATGGTATCGTTTCCATTACCTTGGCGAGTAGTATGCATTGTCACTGGCTGTGGATTCTGCGGGATCGCTGGTGATCATACCAGATCGTTAAGAAATGTCCTGGTGATATTTGGTAACGTGAATGTTCCCGTCGACGTCTTCACTCCATAATGCAATGTTGTAGGCGTCGTCGTAACTTCGGGTCGGACACGCAAGGGACAGACACGCTCTACCAGTTGTGTAAGCTCCCGGTAAAGCCGCTTCAACATCACGGACTGTGTGTAGACTGGCGTACCGAGCAGTACATAGTCGACAAAGGCTTCAACAAACACATTGGAGCATGGCCACACGTTACATGAACCGAAGAAATCAGACAAACTGCGAAGTTAAAATCGGCCAGCGACATGCTGTCGGAAGCTGCGATCGGGTTCAGGGACCATACCGATCAATCTGTAGCTCGGAATGTTATCCGGAGATCGAGTCGGTTTTACAAATTGAAGTCCACGGTCGACATGTAGCCAGATCGGCTGGTGTAACAGATGTACTCATTTGTCTAAGGCTGGTAGCGCGGCATACGTCACGTACCACTTGGCCTGATGCCACCAGACACAGGTTTGTTTCCACCACGCAGACATTGCGTTCCATCTTACCATTGACCCATGTCGATACGGAGATATCGTCAATAGAACCAGAGGTTGCCACGGACCGCATTCTGGAAGAACCCGTTTCATCAAGGCAGCTCCGGTCGTTGTCCAGTTTCGATCCATAGTTTGGGATGCGCCAATGAACTGCTGGATAAACTGAAGCCGTTGTTTCTTTATATGTGCTTCAATACAGGGTATCTGGAGGCCACCATCTTCACGGCGCTGGTAGATAAACTCTTTCGGGATCAAGCGGAAATGGTTACTGGATAGATCATGTTTGCGTGTCAGCACGAACTTGTTCAGCAGCGCCTGCCACCTCCTTATCGTTGGGCCTGCTATAGGCACATGTACTGTTTAAAAATTAAAAAATTTTCCACAGACGTGAGAGCACCATCGTGAGCGCAACAAGTAGCCTTCCTCTGAGTGTGCGTGCACGACGGAACGATTGGCGAAAGCCATCGAAAAAACGCTCCTCAACAAAACGCTTTGTCTCCACTTCAACTGGTGTTTGACCGAAAGGTATTTCAAGATACTTCACCGACTCAGTGCGATTCAAGGATCGTAGGCAGGGAACATTAGGACATACTTCGTAACGATGTAGTTCCATCACAGTCGACTTGCCCAGATTGAGATTTTCCCTCGATCCATCACAATAGACTTGGACCAGCTCGAGCTGCGCGAAAAGGTTGGCGATGGAGCTGTTGAGAAGTGTAGAATCGTCCGCAAAGAATATGCCTGTGACAGTGTCGAATTCCGTCAAGCAAGTGCCGTATTCATCGTGTGTTCGAAGAAGGTTACCGAGAGGCTCGATGACCATCAAAAATAACAACGAAGACAATGGGTCGCCTTGTTTCACGCCACGAGTGGGGTGAAAGCCTGGGAGAATGTTGCCGTTGATCATAATCCTTGCCTCTGGGTCCGTGTAAATGAGACGTACCCACGCGATAAACGAGCCATCACATCCCATCCTTTCGAGGACGCGAAACATGTACTCCCGATTCACAAGATCGTACGCCTTCTCAAAATCGAGGAAAACTGCGTACGTTTTCGTGACAAAGTCGGTCACCAAATCTTGAAGTCCATACAGAAATCGAACGTGGTGGTGCATCGAGCGTCCTTTCACGAACGTCTTTTGGTCGGGGTGGATAAGCTTGCTCAACACTGACAACAAATGAAACGTGAGTGTCTTGGTGAGAACTTTTAAATCGACGCAGATCAGTGCAATCGGTCGATAATTTCCAGGACACGAACGCGTACCCTTATTGTACAGTAGTTTAATGGCGTATTGGCGTTGTGACTTGGATAACGTCTCGCTTGAAGAAGATGGTTGAACACGATGCACAGGCAGTCACCAAAGATATCTCAGGCGACCTGGTAGAAAACGGCAGTGAGTCCATCCATTCCGGGCGATGAATTGGGTTTCATGTGCTTGATTGATGCTGCAAATTCATCAGCAGTCAACGGACTTGAAAGCACGTCTTGTTCTTCTTCGGAGAGGCTTATATTAATCGAGTCGAGTAGCTTGGCTTGCTCTCGGGAGTCCGGGGTCGGTGCACCGCATTCCGAGCTAGAAACGTCACCCATTACGGACCCCCAATGATCCATGAACTGCAAGTTGATAGCTTGATGCACGGACAATAGAGACCCATCCAGCATTTGGACCTCTTCGATCGACACGCGGTACGCACTTGAGTCCAGTGGAGGAAAGAAAAAGCGATTTGATTTCTCCATATATTGTGCTTGGAAATCAAAAGCCTTGTCTTGGTTGTACTTGCTGGTACGTGTGAGACAATCGTGATGTCCCCGTAGTGCTTGCTCGAACACCTGTTTGGAGTTCGAATCAAGCTGATGTTTGTACCTGGTCGCTGCTGTATCCAGAATTTGACGTGCCTCATCTACCAAGGCAGCGTTGTTTGTACGCAAGCTTGCCTGGAGCTGTTGGAGTAAGCGTTTTATGTGCTTCTTCGACTTCTACCAGTCACGACCAGGGTTGGTCGACACACGGAGCTGGGTTAGAATATCTGCAGCTTCTTGTTTAATCGCTTGGACTATAAGCGGATACTCCAGGAGATATGTTGGAAACTTCTAATACCCACGTCCATGGGCCAGTACACCTTGACGAAACGCAACCGAGTGTGCTAGATGATCTTCGGCATGCGTTGGGGTGTAGTATGTGGAGCTTCGGTAAACATTCTCAAAAAGACACTGAGACAGAAACAATTAATCCAGTCGGTTTCTGCGTGGCTCTGGTCCCGTGAATACTCGCGCACTGACATGCTCAATACGCCATGCATCAACTACACCAAGCGTCGCAAGCCATTCTAAACACAACGAGCGCGCTTTGTTAGCGTGTGTCGTGATCGTAGTAGCGTCCACGGTAGGATTCATCGGAAGATTGAAATCGCCCATGACAATATGACTGGCGTTGTCTTCGAATGTTGCAGCTCCACTGACTTGGGCAAAGAAATTTCGTTGCTCTTGCTGATTCACTGGGGCGTACACGTTGTGGACATATAAGGGTGAACCATCGACGTGGACGCGCACTACTAGATAGAGATTGCGGATCGTGTACGTATGCACCATATCGGCACTATCAAAACCTGGGAAATCTGCACGTACAAATGTCACGACTCCACCACTTCGAGCAGCAGTTGTTTGTTGACTGGTACTATTGTCGTCACTGACGAACAGTTTATATTTGATTGAGGCGTCGAGATGAAATTTGAACTTGGCAAATTGCGCTTGATCACGAAACTTTGACTCTTGAATACACGAGATGGAATATTTGGACAAAAGTTTGTCAACAAATAAATGGCCTTGTTTCTTGATCCCGTTGGTGTTGACTGTTAACGCAGTAACACCGCTCCACGAGATCTCCTGTTGTGAAACAACCTTAGATGAGAAGCGGGCCAGCAACTAGGCTGGTTCGTTCGTCAACAACTTTGAGTTGCAGAACAGCGGTATCCATATCAAGAGAACCACAGTTCTTGTGGTCTTCCAGGTCGTCCCATAATGTGCCGTGCCATTGTGGCTGTTGCCATTGTTGCAAACACAGTTCACCCACACGTGTGCGCAATAGCGCTAACAACATGTTGGGATGAAGCAGTCTGGCATGACGTACTGGAATCCATGAAACCGTTAATCCAGAACAGTGATGAAGCCAGGAGTCCTTATGGAAAATCTTATGAGCTGTGCACATGAGCATCATCTCAAAAAAGGCTAGCGCTTTGGTATATCGAACGAGACGAGATACCTCAAGCGATGTGTTCAAGAGCTGTGCTACACATGCAGCTAAGTTGTCGCGTTTGGACGGAAGCTTGATACCCATAAATTTGGTCCACTTCTTTTGAAACGTCTTATCCTCACCGGGCTCAGACGCTGCGAGAATGCGGTTGAGAAGCAAGACCTGCGCGAGATCTTGGAAATCGCAGTCGTCGTTCCGCATTTGTTCCTGGCATTGTTCATCGAAAGTGGTGACTGATGGGCAACCTGAATCACTCGATCCGGATTGGTTGCTGACTTGAGCGCCTTATGTGCAGAAGGTATACGTGTTGCCGCCATTACCAGACGGTCCGGGAGTAGATCTAATTGGACGTCGGCAGAATCACCAATCATCGATTCGGCTGTTTCCGCAACCGTAATGGGCTGGGTGGTCTTCACCACCTTCGTGTGATGCTTGGTCAAAAAATGCGAAGCCTCCGTCGACTTCTTGACAGCATCCGGAAACAACGCAATTGTTGGCTTGATTTGGAATCTGGGCTTCACCTCGACTCCCAGCGGTGCTTCCACGAGATCCAATTCCGCCTCAATCTGAAACAGAACACTTAAATAGTTGCTGGTGGTGATACCCGTCGAATCCTTCAGGCGTTCCTTGCTGGTCAAATTGGCGAAATCATCCGAATTTTGCGTGCGCTTGTTCTTGCGGCGGACCACGAATGCTGTATCAGCAGGTGGAGGTGTAATGCGGCGCGGGGGACTAGAGGGAGGTGTCAACAGGCTGCCAGAAGAGCTGCTTGATGAAAGATCGACTGACGGGGTCGTCGTTGAGGCAACAAGAGTTTTGGACGTTACCGGAGGTTTCGGTGGGCAAGATTGGCAACCACGCGGTGCAAGGCCGAATCAAATGGACGTTTGGCTTGTTGTGCGGATGTTTTGGGCGAGATCGGGATGAAGGCGATGGACCGAATTTCCAGGGGGTGGAGGGCGGTCGGTTAAGTCGATGGCATGAAGAGAGCGATAGCCAAACGGCAGCCGATCGGATCGAAACGGCGCATTTTTACCATGCGCTGGAAACAGTCGCCCGCCAAAGATGACTTGGTCACAAACAGATCCTTCGACCATAAGAGCGTCAGGACAGGACGTCGACACAAAGTAGACACGCCGCGGCTGTTGTAATACCTGTGGTAACGTTGACCTCACGGAACGTATCATAGAGAGGTCGGCATCCCAGCTCATACAAACGCTGCATCATCGCGTCCGTATTGAGGTCACTATTGATACTTGATATGTCGAGATAGTACTTCTCGTCTAACACATCAAATTCCTTAAATTTGATCGATCCACCCAGTAGTTTAATGGTTTGTTGCTCTAGCTTCCTGCAGGCTTCGCGTGTCTTGACCCTCAGCCGCAAGTTCCCGCCAGGTAGCTTGGACAGTTGTCCAACGAGATTATCCTGCAAAAGTTCTGCGAGCACATGATTGTTATGATCGCGCACGAACGACTGCAGGAGCTTCATAGGGGTGGTTTTCGAAAAGGACGCGCCAGTTTCCAGCACGAGAGCGTAGCGCGCGCGAGGTAGCTGATACGGGCGGGCTTGGGTAATGTTAGTAGCGATTTCCGACCATGGCGTTCCTTTCGAATAGAGCTCTTCAATAGCTTCTACGTCGCTCGCTAGAGGCTTTGGAGTTTCTACGCGCGTGTGTGCAGCGGTCGAAGCGGCTGTGTTGCGACGTAGTGCAGAAGCCTTGCGGATAACATCTACAAGGCGAAGCGGGCGGTCAACGTTAGCATCGGCAGCAGTCTCAGTTGGAGAGGCATTGGAATCAACCTCCCCATCCACAAGGCGAGGCTGACGGTCAACGTTGGCACCAGCAGCTGTCGGGGATGGAGGGGCAGTGGAATCATCTTCCACATCCACCTTCGCCGCAACCGCTTCCATGGGTGCATCAACAGTTCCGGAGTCCAAGAGAAGGGGCACGTGCGTGTTGTCCTTATAATGGTCTGAAGCCGTATCAGTCAAAGAAGCCAGTGTGGCGTGGACAGGCGGGATGGATAGGCGGATTTCAGATGGCTGATCCATGGGGAAGGCTGGTAGAGAGAGAGGGTGTTGGGGGGGGGGGACTTCTGATGCTTTGACTTGTGCAGTAGCCGGTAAATTGAGAAGTTGTGAACAAGCTCATGCAACAATACGTAATCTAGACAGAGAGACTGGCTAGACGTGGTATTGTCAAGATCATCCAGCGAGAATATGACCCTGCAGCGAGTAAACAGTTGCAGGGGATGCTGACCGATAAAGGTGGTGGGGGAGCTTGGAAACCATGAGATGGAGGATGTTATGCAGCACACGCCATTCAACACGTCAAAGTGGGGCCAAAGAGCTCTCACTTGAATCCGTGTGAGTGTGCGAACAAGTCACTCAACGACGTTAGGAAGGCACAGATGCACAAATTCTGGGGTTCTTACGATCGTTCTTGCGGTATGATTTTTTCAAGGGTGTGTGTACATTAAGAACCGAATGTACCGTCGCGCAATTGGAGGATTTCATACCAGCGTTATTTCGGTTTAGTACCGGACATTCATCCCGTACGACCGTTTTGATCTCTTGTGTATATCCAAGCTCCAAGCACTCCTGTCTGCGAGGACATTATGTATGGTGACAATCATCATGTCGACCCATCCAATCGTGATAATGGTGAGTGGCTCGTGTTTACCACGGAGCTTGTGAAGAATTTGCTGGATTGGACGACGGAAAAGCCGCTGATGTTGAACTCGATAGTATCGACGATTCGCACAAAGTGATGTCATAGAGAAATGCAGACGATGCTAAGTGTATTGTAGATGATTCTGCAGCGTATGAAGCTATATTTGTCTGGCTCAAAGCAGTCAAAGTCTCACAAACGTAAAAGGCAGGACGATTCCTCAGGAGAAGACGACGATGACATTAATGATGCTGGTGAAAATCAAGACTACAACAATGAAGTTGGTGATGATAAAGATGAAAACCATGGTATCATGATACGGTAAATGTGATGAGATTGAGATGACACTGATAAAGGTATTGGTGATAATCAAGTGTCTCATGACCCAGCGTGTGATGACGAAAATGGAAGTGATGAGAGTCTTTCTCAGCGCATTCTGGATCTGATGCTGGTCCTGCCCCAAGTGTGGCCGAGGAAGGCGATAGGGAACGACGACCACTGTCGTCTGATCCTCGCAATGATGCATCATGGGGTGCAAGATCGGCTGTTACAGGTGAAGGAGAGACGGGACGAGAAGTTATCGTACTTGCGATGGGACTCAGAAAATGCACACAGTGTGAAGAGATACCATCGGAGCTCCAACGAAATGAACTCGGCAACGAAACTAAAGTGCGTCGAGCTAGTCGACGATAGAGACGTCCATCTGCATGTTATGACGATTTCATCAGGTTTGAAAATGTGGCTACACGGATTTTGGGTCGAGATGCTAGACCGATCGATGCAAAGAACATTAGAATTCCAAACATGAAGAGATGTGTTCCAAATACGCAGACTTTTGGTGTATGGATGAGCCCGAAGAAGTGGTTGCACTCAAGTCAAAAGGCGAGCGTGAGGAGATAGATGGAGCAGAACTGTCAGAGCAAGCACAGGCTATTAAGGAAAACGTGGGTATATGCATCGAAGACGGACGCTCAAGGCTTTATTGTCCGGTTCAAGGCACGTCTAGTTGCCTTGGGAAATTGTTAATGCCCTGGTATCGACTTTGTCGATAGCAGCAAGGATGTCTTCACTCCAATGCACAGTTGCATTCGCAGCCGATACCGGGCTCACACTTTATGGGGTGATCTAAACACGGCATATCTTAACGCCACACGCAAGATCTCAAAGTATATCAAGTCGATTGAAGGCTTTCCGTGCAAAGATCACTCTCACATGTATGTAGTGATGAAGGTGTTGTACAGTCTGCGTCAGTCTGGACGAGAATGAAATTCTGAGATTAACAATTGACTCGTGACCAGAAGATTTGAGCAGTGTGCGATTGAACCGTGTATCGACTTTCTCACTGATGCGGACAAGCTTATGCTTCTTCTGTCTACGTGGATGATGTGGTATATGCTACCTACAATGAAGATTACAAAATCACGCTATTTTCTGTGCTCGATTATGAGCTTAAAGATCAAGGCAAGTTGACGAACTTCTCGGTATTGAGATTACACAAGCGACAAATGGTGTACTTATCAACCAGAAAAAATATGCCATGGAGGTGCTGACAAATCTTAGATATGATGAGGCAAGCAAGCGCGGCAACCCAATGGAAACGATTATGAGAATAGCTCCTCGCCACAGATGATGGTAAGCTCGAAACCAGCTTTGACTACCGGGGAGCACGCGGCATATTGATGTATTTGGCGACTGGAACACGACCGGATTAGTCGGACGCATTGGTTCAACTAAGTCGTTTTGTTGCAAAGCGAACGGCAAAGCATGTTGGTGCTCTAAAACGTGTGCTCAGGTATTTGGAGGGCACATGTGGCCATGGAATTATATGCAAGAAAGGCAAGGAGTCGACAAATGACACGATTGTGCTGCGTGAATACTAGGATAGTGATTGGGGCAGTGATCCAGAGTACAAGCGGATTTGGTTTTACGTTGGCCGGTGGTGCTATTGCCAGGATGTCCAAGCACCAGTCGACGGCTGATTTGCCTACTATGATAATGATGAATCCTGTGATTGGAATCGATAATAGTGCGGCACTTGTGAAGGCTATAAATCCGACCTACTCGTGACTAACGCAACACATTGAACTAATGTGGGTATTTCTTTCGTAATCCGGTTCATCGTGGATTCATTCATCTAGTGAATGTGAAGGGCCAAGACAATACCAGTGGACGCCTTCACAAGCCGCTTGACAAGATTCGCGTCGACAAGCTGTGTGCCACGATTGGAGTCATGGCCAATGCGTGCGGTGTTCGAAGTTGGTGAATTCGAGGAAAGCGTGTTGGCAACGGATTCCGGGTGACCGTCGGTGTTGAAGAGACCGTTGGATCCCAACGGTCCCGGGAGCTCAAGGGCTACGGTAGTTTTGGCACTGCTGGCTGCATCAAAGGACCTAGAGGAGGTAGTGCACGTCTTTGTTCTTTCCTATATGATCCGTTGGTTCTTTTCTCTCTCTCTATTCCACTTTTCTCTTTATGAGATCCAGGTGAAATCAATGCACGATACCAATCCATGAAGTTTGGAGTACTTGAACTGCTGAGAGAAAGACCACGATACACTTGGAGGACTAAAACTGGGCTGATCCTTGGATTATTGAGCATTCCCAACCGATAGAAAATAAAAGTACATCCAATTCGGGAGCCGCCGACACAGCCTTCAGATGGATCAATCCCACGCACATAGAGCAATCATCGACTAGCGTGAGCAAGTACGATAAACCACTCGCTGTTTTCAACTCCATGGAAGAAATCCCAACTTATCGTTACTACCAATCAATTTACGGCTTCCCTTTTGAGGTACAGATAATCATTGATGGAGAAGACATGAGCCACAATCACTTAACGGCATCGCGTCAGCTTCTCACAGCTCGTATATCGATTCTCTTCTCACACCATAGGGACAGCCTGACAAAATTCAACATTTTCTGCCTATACCAGCAAAAGTAAGAATTCTTATCAAGCAGAGGGTCACAAAGAATTGCTTGTTACTTTGGTCTGCGCGGCGTGTCGAAAGTATATGCACCATACGGAGTTTCCGTTGCGAATCCACCTCTTTTAACGCAGCTAATTGCATTTCACTAGATGAGAGCAGGCATCACTCAGCCAATCAATGCGTAGCCAAAACCACTTTCAAGCTTGATGAGCTCTTGAAACAGCACTTAAATAATACCAGAGGTAACGAGTCCTGTATTTGGCCTCAGCCGATTCATTTCAAGACAACACTTGTTTATATCAGTTGACTTTCATTCATCGTTTTCGGTGCGTGAACGCTTAGCTACAAGGCACAAATAGAAAATATGGCGTTCAATGCGCGGCTCAAACTCAAATCAGACGGTGGAGTGACCGATATAACCCGGAAAAGGACGATTCCGAAGGCGAAGACAGCTCAGGAGATGACAGGTCAGGCATCTTGGCATACAATTCCCCACCACGTCGACCAAGTGAGAAAACTTGGGTGGAACCTTTTAGCAGCTGTTCAACACAATCGTCTGACGGATCAAGTCGAGTTTGCAGGTTTTGCAGCCTCGCCTGCTCCTGCTCTTGCATCGGAGCAAGTTCGGCCAGAGCACATCTTTTAGGCTCGCCTCCAACCGGGAAGGATATCAACCAATCGAATCAATCATCAATTCTCGACCGCGACGCTCGAATTTAAGCTTGTATCCCTCAGCTTTCCAATGAGCATTTGAGCGTTGTCCCGCTGGATGTCAATGATCCCGGGTATGTGCCTTCAGAAAAGTTCGGAGATACGTAATATGTATGTCTGTTGAGCATGTTGGAAGGTCAATGAAGCTGCCCGACGCAAAGAAAGGAGAGAACACTGCAACTTGGCTCGGACGTAGACATTGGGATAAGCGATACGCAAAGGACTTATGGTGGGAGCAATTTGCTGTACTCGATCTTTATGCTCACTCAGGAGTACTATCTTGTTGGTTGGGGACATCACGGTTAAATCTTCTCGGGCAACCGCTTGGCTACCCGACGTTCCGCGACCTCTTTCTGCCGGATCAGAATTCGCCGCTCCGGCTCGAGGCGTGTAACCGACTCGCGGGTCTCTCGATAGCAGGCGCATAGCCCCACCTCCGATAGCAGGAGTGGATGTGATCGTATTGCCCTCGTCAGCTGAAACACACGATCCTGGCAGCACTGTAAAGGTTTCTAGTTGAACGATAAGAACCAAGGTGGGGCGGGCAACCTCTTATAAGGATCGTTTGGATACATGTCTAGGGATGAGTGGGTTTTGTCTAGGTCGTTAATGGCTGTAAAATCGTGTACAAGCCCCTGTACGGCTGCGACGAAGTTTCAGGAGCGGATGTGTGGTGAAGTCGTCGAGGAAAATCCCAACGGTAAGCCGCAGGGAAGAAATTACGATTGGAGAAAAAGCTACCTGAGCGTTGTGATTGGTCAAATTTATTTGAAGCGCTATTAATTGGGGAATAAAAGGGTGCGTCTCGAGACTTATAATGGATGGAGAATCACGGTAGTGTTTGACCTGGATAGGGGCCAGATAAGACCAACAGCTGCCAGATGGAGCGTACACGCGAGTTTGCGCGTTCAGGGGCGTCCGGAACGAATTGTATCGGGTATATCGAAGGCATATTTTGGAAAAAGATCAGGCATTCATAGCTGTCCAGACCAAGCAATAATACAGAAAGCGTTCAAGTGGTGTCATTATCAAGCTTGGATAACGGATGGAGCGCCGGGGCCTGTTCAAGACGTTTAAGATGCACTAAAGATGGTCAGACTATGCCACGGCAGGTAAATACTGACCAATCATGTGATGGGAGTTTAAAATATATAGTTCTCAGGTAGAACACATTCATCGAATTTTATGGATAAATAAGTATTTCTAATATTTTTGTGTCACGTACACATGTCGGAACGCGTCTCGTGCCATTGGCTCCGCTAAAGATGTTAACAAAGTCCCAAAAATCGGGGCACGCTAGACCGAGACCAAAATATGATAGAGCCAAATCAATCGCGCTCCCGATTTATTTTTCGGTTAAATTACTTACTTTTTTGTGCCGTCCGGTATATGTTTGTATCGGTGCCACCGAAATGAGAAACTATGAGGGTGTGGATAGAAGCCTCACTGTGCAGTGTAATGAGTCAGGACTGGACGAGCTTCATCAGGGAGGGTTTTCAAGTATCTACCGCACAGCTTCTACCTTAAAAAACGAGCATTCGTCTTTGTTCTCATTAAGCATTCATGCCTCGTTCATTTCGTCTTGCACTCACTTGTGATTGTTTTATGTAGTTCCTGAAGTTCAAACACGCCATGGATCTCGAACGGCGTCACGCACGGGAGGGTACAGCGTTGTCGAGTCCAGTGCTGCAATGACAGCGGGAGAAGACGCGTTGACGCTGCGTTTTCGCAATGTCACGGGCGTCGTACCCGCGGACGAACGACTCAAGTTGAGCGAAAAATCTTTCGCACGACACGCGGCAATTGATTTACGCGGTTTTCACCCATTGACGAGCAATTGGTTGATCCAATCAATGGGCAGACGGTCATCAAGCACGCGTTTTTCATTTTCTTCCAGTCCACGCTTATTGAGAATTAACTGCGCAAGATATGCGATGCGTTTCACGCGAGACTGTATCTTTACCATCAATCGATGATCGTGCGTCAATAGCTCACTTGATCCAGAGCAATGCGGGGGAACTGAATCAGAGCAGTCACATTCTGCGTCGTAATCGAGAGAGTTGTGTCCTCTTGTGTCGAGACGTGGCCGAGACGCTCGAGTCATGGAAGTGGTCGGTGCTACAGGAAAAGGAAACGTATCATGCTCTCAACATGTTCCGTGCTGATGTGAGTGGCATGCTCCGTGCGGAAGTATGGGTCATCAAAGAAGCCTTAGCGAGTGTACTTCATGCCGTCACGCGTGCCCACATGACGGTCGATGATAAATCCATGCCAACGCTCGTGGATTCCGTGGCCAAGCCGTGGCCCGTCCCGCCAACGTACTTTGAGACCAACAAGTTCACGTATGCGTTCCAGAATTTCGTTGAAACGTACAGCTGTCCTCGCTATCGTAAAGTGCATTGTGGTGAATAGATCCCACATATTTTTCCACTCACCACTTTTCTTTAAACTTGTCATATACGTTGTCGGCAACACAAATCACCGGCGGCTCTAAACTGCGGTCCTGGCTAAAGTTACAATCTGTTAGAGCTCAGAAGGATGCGCAATAATAGGCACGGCCTGCTACTGGACAAAAAAGGAAGTAATTTAACCGAAAAATAAATCGGGAGCACGATTGGTTTGGCTCTATCATTTTTTGGTTTCGCTCTAGCGCGCCCCCCAAAAAATCAGGCTTTTACGTCCCCGGCAGCATAGTATCGGAATAACTCTTACTGGGTACCGTTTACTCAATGAACTTGCCCGTGTTTGGAACACAGCTCAATTATATTGGATGGGAGGAAAAGGTTTGACTGTTTGAGGAGATCATGAAGGCGTTTGTGGAAGCTATTGAGTACCTTAAGGTAGATTGAAGTAGTTTCCCTGTCTTCGCTTACCTTACCAATCGATACTTTTCGGTCATCGTCCTTGTTATACTTAAAATAAGTAAAAACGCTTCAATAATCCGCCCGGATATAACCCTACCCTTACCGGGAAACACGAATAAAACTGTCAAGGGGTCTACCAAGAGAACCCAACCGCCCATTCATGGGTACACGAGGTGGGAAGTTATTGAGGCAGATTGTCGAGTACCCGCCATCAAGGTGATGATGCTTACCCACCTGGTTCAGAAACCGACGAACGGAGTACCCTCCGAAATTTATTCGGCTGAGCCGCCCGTGGGTATTCGTATAAGGAAGAAAACTCCTCGACGACAGATTTGGATCAGAAGAAAATGTCTCGCCTGTGTTGCGATCGGAGGAATGTAGATCGATAGAAGTCGATTCGGAGTAAGACCAAGTGTGTTTTCATTAGAGTAGGAGATCAATAGATCAAAAGTACCAAGAATCAAATGCCCGTTTTTCCCGATATCTCACAAGATCTCTGATCTCCCTGAGCTTACCATTAATAATCCTGGTGACGAGCGAGCCCGATATGAATAGATCAATCGGCTTAGGCAGATTATACGATATCTACGGATCGGGAAAGTTAATGCATTTCGCCTGGCCACTAGGAATAGGGGGGCACGAAAATGACCGACCAACATTGCCGTCGGCTGGAACCATAGACTACCAAGCCACGAACACCATCTTAGGGTCTACGTCACCTTGGGCGTCACCATTCGTGATATCGCGTGATAAAAAACCGGATCGACATCTGGGTACGCATCGATTGTCGAATTTGCTAACAGGCTTGCAGAGACTGTCTATTGACCAATGACCTACGGGAGGATCTCGAGAAAGCACTGTCGTACGGGTATCTTGTTACGGGCCTACACTGTAGCGAACGATATAGGTAGGAATTTTGTTCAATAATTAATCGTATTTTTAATAAATTAAATTATGGCAATTGATATCCGTATCCCCCCCAAATTACTACCCGTACCCCCCCTCAATTATGGGCGTATCCCCCCCGAAAAAATAAAATCAAAAACGTCAAGTTGTCAAAACTAAGAGCAAAAACGTCAAGTTGTTTTATCCAATAAGATATCGGGCTACGATAATATCGAGGCTGCCGAGTTGAAGGTTAAATGACAACAAATGGATAGAACACGCCATCATTGCTCAACACTCTCGGTTCTATTATGACAAACACCATTCACACTTACATGAACCACCAAAAATTCAACCTGGTCTCTATTTGAAGGGCGGCAACACGCCATGAGCCGTCCACTAACTCGGACGAGACACGACGTGTACATAAGTGTATCATTTTCTTCGTTCAGTTCCATTATCTCCACAATATGATGCCGTCGTGAGTCGATCAAGTCGTCGCCTCTCCCGAGCCATCACTTCATCACGAAAGTACGCAGCTAGGAACTTGTTGCTGCTCAAAAAAGCGCGGAAGGTTTCACCCCCAGTCTCCACCACTTTTACTGGTTGGGTGCATCGCACGCTTGAGTGACTAGTATCAATCTTTGAAGCTTGGTTTTGACTCAGCGGGAAGTTAGTCTCCTAGGTACAGCTCTTCCACAACGACCCCCCTTAGTGTTTAGCACTTCCACCTGACCATCCCGTAGAATAAACACTGGATCGCACGGATCACCTTCCTTATAAATGAGGTCACCCGTATTGAGCGTGCGCATTTTCACAGACCCTTTTGTTGCTTCCACGCACTAGAGTAAATGCTGCTCGATATGACGATGCGCCGTTTTCTCAAGACGAGCCTTTATTGAATCGTACGTTCCTTGTAGATTCAAAAAGTCATCTGCTACAAGCTTTAAAACTTTGCACGGCGTGTTACTCCTTTCGGCGAAACGGTATGTGGCAATGCGAGGCAAAACGCGTCCATCAGGACGCACCAAATCGATATCGCCGAAAAATTCCCCCTTGGGAAAACGCTGAAGCTTCGTTTCTCTAGCCCTTGACGTTTCGGATCGCACATCTGACCATGAGGGGCGTGACTCCGACATATTTGTACTAGGCACGTCTTCATCGGTCACATTGGTGGGTTGAACTTTCTTGATTAGATTCTTGCAAGTAACTTCAGCTTCACCATCTAACAGTAAATACACATTGTGTGCTCCAGCGTGTCCTTCACGTATGATGGCCTCTCCAGGGCGATACGTAGCATATTGCAGCGTCGAAATTGTCATCTTTACGTTATCGTAGTCGATGGCCTCTACAGACGACGCATTTTGCTCGGGGTCGCCGCTAACCCCCACAAGCATTTCATTCAGTTCGCTCTCACTCATGTGCTTGCCAAAGCTCTCACTGACGCGTGCAAGATCGCTCTTGGAAACGAAGCGTGTTCCTTCTTTGTCAAAGTAATGTAGAGTAGAAATAAGAGATAGTTTTCTCGTTTAGCTCTTCAACGCTGGAACTAAGCCCCCAAGCGAAACTGCGCTTTACACTTTCTAACTCTTGCTTCTCGTCCTCTTCCGGATTCTCAGTCATTGCATCAATTAGTAAAATGGCCAAGATACTAGCACACAGGTGTCGATGGCCTCGCTGAAATTTCTCTAGGAACTCGGCCGAGTTTTTCATTGTTTCATGACTAACTTGGGATTGGTTGCGCAACCACGGGTTCTGAAGTGCCTGTTCTGCGCTTGGTCGCTTGTCGGGGTCAATTTCTAGTAGCTTTCGAATCAGATCCTGTGCAGATGGCGAGATAGAATGCCACGCACGGGATCGCGTACCAAATCTACCCTTAAGATACGTGTTCGGATCTACAAGCAAGGAATACAAGTGCATCATGTTGGAACTAATCACGTAACTCTTACATCTTCATCAGTTAAATAATTGTACGGGTCAAAAGGATGCGAGCCACATAGCAAGATGTAGAGCACGATTCCTAGCGCAAACATGTATGACTTGGGTCCAAACATGATTGCGTCAGGACCTGCTTGAGAATCAAAATCATCATCAATCTGGATTGTTTCTTGGTCGACTGTAGTCTCTTGGGGATACGCCTATAATTGGGGGAGATACGAGTAGTAATTTGGGCGGGATACGGGTAGTAATTTGGGGGGGGATACGGATATCAATTGCCTAAATTATTTCCAGTTTTATAATTCTTTTTTTTTCGAGACTAGAGATGTCAATTGCTGGACGATAGATTTCACGTGTGCTCCAAAAATGGGGGAGAAAATTTAACTTATTTCCCAAATGGGGGGAGAATTTAAATTTTAAATATATGATTGAAATAGGAAAGCGCTATTTGCCTCCCCATTTTGGCTATTTGCCCCCCAAAAAATTATTTCAGCCAATCAATTTGCACTAAAGATAATGAGCTCAAACAACAACTGTCACACAGCAGCAACCAACGACACAATAGCAACGTTGTCTTCATCATCCCACCGCCACCGGAGATATGGGTACAGTTTAACGACGGCATGCAAATGGCCTTCACGCCGTCTCCTGCGCAATATCTGCAGTCCGTGCTCAATGGCATCCCGCTGTTCAGGTCGGCATCCGGTGCCGATTCAGAGGGATACAGTAATAATGGCTTTATGAACACAATACATGAGCTTTTTCAGAGGGCGCGGGAACATCAGCACGGGCCGCCGCCAACTAGCAAACCTTTTCTGGACAAGTTACCTGTGAAAGTTTGGACGCAAGAAATGGAGAAGACGGAAAACCAAACGGAATATGTCATTTACTTGAGTGACTATGAGAAAGATGATACAATCATTTCTCTTCCGTGCGGCCCCACCTTCCACAAGGGTTGTGGGCTAAGATGGCTCCTGGAAAACAACGTGCGCCCTACCTGCAGATATCAGCTGCCAATACAAACAGAAGTTTCCACATCTCAATCAGAGCAACCAAAGACTGCTCGAACGGTTGCTGGAACGGAGCCGGAGCAGGATCCTTCTATGCCAGACACAACTTTAACCGTTACTGGTGTGCGCCGCCAGCGGCCGACGGAGACGTTTTGTCCGCGAGAGGTTCGTCAGCGCGTGAACGAGCCGGTACCAGTAGATGACGTCGTAGATTTGGACTTCATGCTAGAGCAAGAAGCTGACCGTTTTATGATGGAAGAGATGGCGAATAGCGAGCTTGTTTCACATGATGATGGCATCGAAATTAACGATAGCGATATAGCAACGAGAAATTAAGTAGCTGAATTGTACAGGACAGATAAATTTGTACTATACCGAAGAGTAAAATAGTTGGACCGTCCTCTCCGCTGTTGTTGTTTGAGATCATTATCTTTAGTGCAAATTGATTGGCTGAAATAATTTTGGGGGGGGCAAATAGCCAAAATGGGGAGGCAAATAGCGCTTTTTTATTTCAATCATATATTTAACATTTAAATTCTCCCCCCATTTGGGAAATAAGTTAAATTTTCTTCCCCTTTTTGGATAATTCCCCATACAAATTAGATGGGGCTGATTTAATTATAAAATAGATCTCCTTCGAGTCGAGACGTATTTTATACGGTACTTAGCTCGCAAAAAAATTGTTGCTATCTCTTAGCCTACAGCTTCACAATTGATATCTGATCCTGATTTATCCTGAAGAATCACATGAAGCCATGTCGATTCCCCTCCTTGAACTTGATCATTTTGCACGTCGTATGATCCTGGTGAAAATGACGATCAACCCAACGTCAAGCCATAACCACAAACCGGTTTACATACCAACATATGTACCGGTACGCCATCGATCCCAGTAAATACCGGCATACCATCGATACTGGTAATACCGGTATACCGCAGCATGTCGAGACGTATTTTATATTAGCTCGCAAAAAAGGCGTTTGCTTTCCCTTAGCCTACAACTCTACATTCGGTTAAGCGTAGCAAAAAAATAATGTGTCTACGTCTTTAATTTCTTTGTAGCAAGCTTACGCTGGTAGAATTCCACCTCTTTGTCTTCCAAGATGTATTCATCAGCGCGACCGGACGGCCCGGGATGGGATTAAAGCACACCAAAAGACGTCCGTATGCGACCTGGTCGTCAATTTTCGGATCAAGCTCGCGAGTGCGTTGGAGGTTGGTCAACTTCGCATCACATGATTATCAATATATATTTTTTATGTAAGAGGGTTACCTTTTGGTTACATTTAGTTATGTTGTGTACGTAAGTACACTACGGTTGGGGTCAGTATTGACCATCCGAAAGGTTTGGACCTATTGGTTATTTTAACCAATCAGGGCAGGAGCCCTTGGTGGAGGCGTGGCAGCCTGCCACGTGTTGGTACACAGGTGTGTACATTACATTTAGGCTAGTTACGAATGGAGTAAGTTCTACTTAGTATTACATATAGTTTACATTAGTTTAAATTAATTTAGGATAATTACATATTAAATATATATTCAGTTTACAAAACACATTAATCCAGCTAGACGCACGACCTCGACCGGTCGCGCGTGCTGTGAGTGTTTGTAGCCAAAGGGAATACCTCCCTTAGCTACTCCCTTTCTAAGGGAAGCCTTGTTTCAAGGCGTTAGTTAATTCTAACTGGTAAACCAAGGGAAATATTGTCCCCGAGTAAGAGAGAAATCTCTTACTAAGCCCTTTTATAAGGGCGTATCGGCTAAGTAGCGGCATATCGCCGCTTTAGGAAAGTCGTCCTCTGTGCGCTAGTCGCACCGTGCGTGTACGCACCGGCTACAATCTGGTAGCACTTGTCGTCAATCCAACACCTGCGTTGGTAGACAACATCCTCTGCAAAGGATGAAACACGACGATTGGGCTAGGTTAAGCCCCGTCTAACAGGAAGCGTTTAAGAGGCTAGTACCCATATTGGGTTCGGTTGGCATGCGCCACCTAGTGGAGCAGGGCTTTGACGCCGTGCGTGAGAGGGTTAACGCCCTCCTCGCCCATGAGGCGAGTGTGTACGTAAGTCATTCTGCGTCTACGGGGGTGCGCCCTCCGTTATCCTTTAAGATAAAGGAATTCACCGGTGAAAAAGTGATAAACTTTATGTGTTGCTTCGCGAGGTCGAAACGGCCTCTGCCACAGAGAATGTGATCGAGGATCACTTGCAAGTGGTACTTGCATTAACCCATCTTACGGGCAAATCCCGTACATGGGCGTGTACGTGTCCGGATGCGGTCACGAACGTGTTCCCGACCTGGGAAGTCCTTAAGCGAAAGCTTATGGATATGTACGCCACACCTGATCTTGTTTTCCAGAATCAGCTTGCGTTTCGGAAGTGCCGCCAGGGCACTAGGGTCTTGGAGACATACGTCCAAGAACTAAAGACCCTGTTGGCAGGGATGTACGCGAAAACGTATTCGGACGATGTGTCCATCCCCGTGTTCATGGGAGTCCTGAAGGAAGGGCCAGCACGTTCGGAGCTCTTCCGATGCAGACCCCAATCCCTGGGGGAGGCGTTTAAGATGACGTTTAACGCCGAAAGGAACTTTCGTTCCTCTAAGGTGGGTCCCGAACCCATGTACCTGAGTCAGGTCGAAGCGGAAGAGAAACCTCCCGCTAGGAGTCACTCTGACTACTTTCCGCAGGGCTTCGAAGCGGAGCTCCTTTCAATGCTTCAGCGCAATTAGCTGATGAGATGCTTCCTGTGTGGAAGCACGGATCATCTGCGGAACAGATGTTCGAAAAATCCCCAGCGAGACATTCGATATAAGGGGCCGAGGGCGGGTAAAAAGCCCTCGCCCAAGCCGTCGGGAAACGACGGCTCCCAGTAGGTGCGGGGCTCCCTACGGGGGGATCCCTCAGTGCTGTTAAAACCCAGGGTAGGGGCCGAAATCACAAAGCACAGAGGGAAACGGTGTTTTCTAGCACCGAGTTGGTGTACCAGCCAGGTTTGCGGGTCGTCCTTGCGCACGTGAAAGGCTTTGATAAGCCTTGGAGAGTCTTGATAGACCCACACTCTGGAGCGTGTGACAATTATGTCAGTCGGGATTCTGTTGAGAAGAGTCGGTTGTATATCGAGGCCCTAGAGGCACGTTATCGTCACATTGTCACGGTCCGTCTATCGACGGGCGTACAGGTTTCTGTACCCGTTCGTAATAAGGATCTACTTGCTATGAAGTATGCCCTTGTCAAATTTAGGGTTCACCTACTCGGCTCAAAGCCGTTCGTGGTTTATACTGGACCACGCGTCTTTACGGACAGCGACAAAGTCGCCTCATCTCTCCCAACGGATGGCCCGTTGGCTCTCCTTCTTTGCGGAGTATAATTTTGAGGTTAAGTATAAACCTGACAAGCAGAACGTGCTTGCAGACGCGTTGTCGCGTCGTCCCGATTACGAGCTCGCTGTGGTGGATCTTATACGTCAGGCGTATGAGAGAGACCCACAATGTACGGCGCTTCTCAGGGCGTTGGGTGGAAAGGGACTTGGATCTTCTGAGCCTACCCTGTCAAGTCGAGCTAGAGCTCAGTTACACCGTTACAGGTAATGTGACAGTTTGCTATATTATAGCACGAGCGCGTAGGACACTCCGCGGGTGGTTGTTCCTCATGATGAGGAACTGAAGTATAGAGTCCTCTTTGAGGCACATGACGCCCCTACCGGGGGTCATTTAGGTCAGAATAAGACCTACAGCGCTTTAAGTGCTTTGTATTGGTGGACCAAAATGTATAAGTGGGTCGGTGCGTATATTTGCACCTGTGAAACGTGTCAGAGGGTCAAACCCTCTGCTGATTCAGCTGCACCTTTGGCGAGCTTATCCGTTCCTACGGAGCGTTGGAAATCCATCAGTATGTATTTTTATCTTCGGTTTTCCGAAGGACAAGGCCGGTAACACCGGCATATTGGTCTTTGTAGACCGTTTGAACAAGATGGCTCATCTGGCGGCGGTGCCAGAGTCCATTGATGGACAAGGAACAGCGAAAGTGTTCCTAGACCGTGTCTTTCGACAACATAGTATACCTGATTCCGTTGTATCGGATCGGGATCCCCGTTTTACTGGACACTTTTGGGGCGCGCTGTTTAAGTTTCAAGGTGCTAGCCCGAAAGGGCTTGGCGTACACCTTGGATTTTCCGAAGGCGATGCGTGCGCATCCAACCTTCAATGTAGGTATGCTTAAGCCATACCATAACCCGGAGGCGGGTCCCCTCTTGGAGGGGGTTGAAAACGCAGGTAGCTATAAGAGCCGTAAGACACGGCAAGGCGGAGGAAGTCTGACAGGGCAAAAATTCGACCACGAAGCTCCGCAACGGTCGACATGAGAGAGTCAAGCCACTTCTCGAAGCGTTCATTTGCAGCCCACTCATCGCGGAGTCCCTCTTGGACATCATGGATGCGATGGCTGTGTCGATCACAGCGCTCGCGAATCTCACGTCGCAATTGCGCGACCTCCTCCTCCAATTCTCGATACGGAGGGTACTCCACATTACCATGCGGAGCGTCTGATGGCGCGACGCCATCATCGGGGTCAAACCCAATATCTGGTGAAGTGGAAGGGTTATCCACGTTCACAGAGTTCGTGGGAGTCCGAGACTCTCCTGCGGCAGGATTGCCGTGACGTCGTTGACGCTTTCAAGCGGGAGAATCCCGCTGCGGGTCGACGACCAAAGAGGCAAGAGAAGCCCCTTCACTCCCAGTAGTTGGGAGTTTGCCGGAGGCAGATGTGGTACTTACACTGCTCTCTGGCACCGTGGTGGGGGCAGGAGCGCTGGCATAGCGCGTGTAATATGGGGCACGTAATAGACCCATAGCTTTTGGCTCTGGCAAATGCCAAGCGCAACGCCCTCTCCACCCAAACGTCAGGGCGGGAATACCTGTTGTGCAGCTCAGTAAAAATAGGGAGGAGCTTCTCCCCTTCCGCCCAAGCGCGAAATTTCCTTTCCCCATCTTCGGCACTCTATCCTGGAAAGAGAACGATAGGAACCTCGAGGAGGTTCTTAACAAGGGCACCCCGTGCCTGCCTGTCGAGGCGCTCTCGGTATTAGACGCCAGTGAACTGCTTCTGTGCGATCAGTTGTTCCCGGAGTTTCTTCCGGCGTTCGTATTGATACGGCTGTTCAGCCGCAGGGCCAGGGGTATAGAATGCTAGACCACTCCTTACCATAGTCCTAGCCCACTTTGGGAGGTCACGGGGACCCTCAAAATTATATGCCGCCCGTTGCGGGCGTTTGGGGGCGCGTAACGCAGCCCATAGTGCCTGTGCGGCAAGTTGGGCTTCTTGAGCCGCATCCAACTCATTGGTGATGATCGCCTTCGGCGATCCGGATGTATCATCCGACATTGGCAGGGGTGGCGCACTAGCTAGTGCATTTTTCCCACGTGTGGGGAACGGATTGGGTTCCCGATATCGCCGAACGGCGATGTCGGAGTGGTCAGCCGTTGGGGAGATATCCCCAAGGGCATCCGCCTCCGAGTAATCGGAATAGTCTACCTCCTCTTCTTGAGGAGAATCCTCAGCACCACTAAAGGTGCTGATGTTTAGCCAGAAGTTCTGGCAGTTGGAGTTCTCCAACTATAATTGATTTATTGTGTAAGAAATAGTCTTGTCGGGGAGGATGTAACAGGGTTACATCTAGTTACATTTACTTATGTTGTGTACGTAAGTACACCACGGTTGAGGTCAGTATTGACCGGTCCGAAAGGTTTGGACCTATTGGTTATTTTAACCATTAAGGGCAGGAGCCCTCGGTGGATGCGTGGCAGCCTGCCACGTGTTTGTACACAGGTGGTGTACATTACATTTCGGCTAGGTACGAATGGAGTAAGTTCTACTTAGTATTACATATAGTTTACATTAGTTTAAATTAATTTAGGCTAATTGTATATTAAATATACATTCAGTTTACAAATAACACTAAGACTGCTAGGCGCACGACCTCGACCGGTCGCGCGCGCAGTCAGTGTAGTAGTGTAAGGGAACACCGTCCCTTACCTACTCCCCCTTTCTAAGGGAAGCCTTGTTTCAAGGCGTTAGTTAACTCTAACTGGTAAAACAAGGGAAATCTTGGCCCCGAGTAAGAGAGAACTCTCTTACTAAGCCCTTTTATAAGGGCGTATCGGCTAAGTAGCGGCATATCGCCGCTTAAAGAAAGTCTTCCTCTGTGCGCTAGCCGCACGTGCGTATACGCACCTGCTACAATACCGCCGCTCGTACTCTGTTGTGAAGGATGACTCTGACCTTCCTTTTCGCACTGGAGATCTTTTACTCCTCCCTCGTCGGTCCCCGCCGTCTCCACCTCCTCTTCTCATCATGATTAGAGGAAGAAGCGGGGCCTTTATTATTGCTGTCATCGATTGCCTTGTCTTCACCAGCAGCACCGCCACCCGCCGTCATCCTGGACAGATTACGTAGACGACTTGCAGCCACAGACTCTTCCGTCAATACCAAGATTGATACATATCGGTAGGTATACCGGTTTGTATTACCGAATGCACCCATAATCGTTGAATACCGTCAGTCACGATACCGCGACTTCCCGCCAAAGGTATGGGATGATACCGACTTTGTTAGCGCCGGTAGTGGTACGGTATAAACTCTGCCGACTTTGCCGCCCACGGTATACGGTAACGGTATTGTAATTACCGGTGTTTACTGGTATAGTGCGATACCGGTACCAATACCGCACACCCCTGGTGTTGAGAAATACACCGCCCCCACCAATTTCGTCAAATGGTCGTGTAGAGTCGAAATAGCTTGTTTTAACTTCCACGTATCAATTCCAAACAAGTTGCCAACACCATTAACGTTCTTCATCTTCATCACAACCTCGGCTATCATCGCCAGAAAATTCTTGACCAGCTGCAGAGGCCGATCGGAGTCGATCGGGTCGGTTGTAGGTTCATGTAAGCGATCCGTAATTAGGGGCTTGAAAGTTCACATGACCTCGTTTTCGTGGACGAATTTCTTCAGCTCGTAGATGTAGTAAATCCTGTTCGCCTCCTTGCCATCCACAACCCCATCACCGATCAACGACTTTTCCGCCAGGTCGTCATCGTCCGAGATCATTTCAAGCCACTGCTTGGGTTTCTTCATTGGTAATTCGGGCGGATCGGATAATCCGCCCCTATAGTGTTTTTCACATCATGCAGTTTTACGTCGAAGTACAGGGGATCAGTGACAGGGTCCTGAACCCTTCTGAGACTATAACAATACTTTTTTTAGCCCCGATCGGCTCCGATCGGAGCCTTATGGGGAGGAATAAACTTGTTAATCTCGATCTGGTACTCCACATGGCCAGATCGACCATTGCCATCCTTTCCTCGACCACGCCACGAGGCGATAAGCGTTCCTCGTGCCGATCGGCTCCGCCAGGAGCGGTATCGAGAGTCGTGAATTCAGTATCGATCTGATCCTCCCCTTGATATCATCGAACATCGCCATCCTTTCCAACCAGTAGCACGCAAGGCGATAGGGGCTCCTTGCGTCCTCTCCAGAGAGTATCCATATAAAAACTTGTTAAATTCAAACTTTGCTCAATATCGTGGTGTTATCCACGGTCACCTGATCCGGGCACGCGCACCATTGTGGTGGAGTCCAGTTCGAAATCGAACAACGAAATTTCCGGAACTGAACCACCATCGTGCCCAGCCAACCAACTTACGGGGGGGGGGTACCCCGCGAACCTTCGCGTGGGTGCCGATCGGATAAGGATCGGCACTGCAGAACGCCGAGTCCGATTTATCTTGCGTCTCACCTTGTGTACCCATTGGTATGGGTGGCTACCTACTCGGTGGACCGTCGCTTAGTGAGGACCTGGGCAGGTCCCGATATGGGTGTACCGCTTCTGGGGTACTTGGTCCAAAAACCAAGGAAAAGATAATCCACTGCGTCCGACCTTCATATGGAGAGGAAATCGTCACTTCAAATGCGGGTAGAATATGGCACTTGACTGCACGCAGCAGTGTGTAATCGAGCCGATAGAAGTTCTGGGGATTGACTGCAAAAGCAGTGAGTGACCCAGCAAATAGATTCTTGGGACTTGACTGCATATCGCAGTGAGTAGCCCAGCTAATTCAAATAGAAACACACGTTACAAACGTGGCGGGAGTTGAAGGGTGAGTGAACGTAATGGGAGCTTCCCGTCGTGGGACTTCCGGTGGAGCCCTGTCCTGGCCGGAATTAAATGAGCAATAGGGGACCGTGTTATCCCTCTGCTCTCAATGACTTCTACGTAGCGGCGACTTATGCAACACAATAAATTACGAACACTATATTATATAACCAATTAAAATCCAATATGTAAACTATATGTAAACCGTGTGCCTTACCTTAAATCTGCCTACAAAACACTCCAAGCACACGATTGGCTAAAAAAACTCCATTCTTTTAGCCAACCCTATCGATCTGTCTTGACAACTGGTACACTGGTACATGCTAGTCAGAAAATTTCAATAGCACTTCACCACAGGTTACGCACTGGTTTTGCAGTCAAGCCGCACAACTTCTATTGGCTGTGTTACTCACTGCTGCGTGCAGTCAAGTGCCAGATTTTACCCGCATTTGAAGTGACAATTTCAGCTCCATATGCATATCGGACGCATTGGATTATCTTTTCGTTGGTTTTTGGATCAAGTACCCCAGAAGCGGTACACCCATATCGGGACCTGCCCAGGTCCTCACTAAGCGACGGTCCACCGAGTAGGTAGCCACCCATACCAATGGGTACACAAGGTGAGACGCAAGATAAATCGGACTCGGCGTTCTGCAGTGCCGATCGGTATCCGATCGGCACCCACGCGAAGGTTCGCGGGGTACCCCCCCCCGTAAGTTGGTCGGCTGGGCAGGATGGTGGTTCAGTTCCGGACATTTCGTTGTTCGATTTCGAACTGGACTCCACCACAATGGTGCGCGTGCCCGGATCAGGTGACCGTGGATAACATCACGATATTGAGCAAAATTTGAATTTAACAAGTTTTTATATGGATACTCTCTGGAGAGGACGCAAGGAGCGCCTATCGCCTTGCGTGCTACTGGTTGGAAAGGATGGCGATGTTCGATGATATCAAGGGGAGGATCAGATCGATAATGAATTCACGACTCTCCATACCGCTCCTGGCGGAGCCGATCGGCACGAGGAACACTTATCGCCTCGTGGCGTGGTCGAGGAAAGGATGGCAATGGTCGATCTGGCCATGTGGAGTACCAGATCGAGATTAACAAGTTTATTCCTCCCCATAAGGCTCCGATCGGAGCCGATCGGGGCTATAAACAGTCTTGCTATAGTCTCAGAAGGGATCAGGACCCTGTTAATGATCCCCTGTATTTCGACGTAAAACTGCATGATGTGGAAAACACTATAGGGGCGGATTATCCGATCCGCCCGAATTACCAATGAAAAAACCCAAGCAGTGGCTTGAAATGCTCTCGGACGATGACGACTTGGCGGAAAAGTCGTTGATCGGTGATGGGGTTGTGGATGGCAAGGAGGAGAACAGGATTTACTACATCTACGAGCTGAAGAAATCCGTCCACGAAAACGAGGTCATGCGAACTTTCAAGCCCCTAATTCCGGATCGTTTACATGAACCTACAACCGACCCGATCGACTCCGATCGGCCTCTGCAGGTGGTAAAGAATTTTATGGCGATGATAGACGAGGTTGTGATGAAGGTGAAGAACGTTAATGGTGTTAGCAAGTTGTTTGGAATTGAAACGTTGAAGTTAAACATCCATCTCGACTCTATACGACCATTTGACGAAATTGGTGGGGGCGGTGCGTCGCCCAACTCCCACAATCGCGTTGGAATCCCCAAAACTCGTGCGATCACTTGTAGAAAAGGCATTCTCTGATAATAGCTCGCTGTATGGGTATCCACCTTCCTCCAAGCGCTTGTTCGAGTTAGAGGCCGGTGTGGAGCGGATGACCATGGATCACGGTACCAGTCACACGAAAAAAAGGGACGTGCGGCAACGAGGGGCGGCATGCCAGTAGGGGCCCCATAGGTGCCCACAGGTATCGGCACCCCCCAAGACCGATACAGTCACCTCGCCCGCGACGGAAGCAAGCATGCAAGCCATTTTCGAAGCCATGATGAAGCGTTATGTCGGAGATCAAGGCCGATCGCCTCAGCGCCAGCGTGCACCAGGCCGACCGGTCCAGAAAAACGACGCTATCTATGTGGACGTTGATATGGAGTCGGTAACATCAGCGAACAAGGTGTTTGAAGGTGTTGGACCAGTTTTTAAGGCGAACGCAAGTCATATCCAGCCCGTCCTCGCCGATCGGCAAGTAGAAGCAACTTCGAAATGGAGTCTACCAGCGAAATTAACGGTGACTACGGTGGTACGGGCATAGTCAGGACGCGTAAGGTGACTTAGCCTCAACGACGGCGTTTGACTTTTTCGACGGCGATCCCAAGAATTCGCATGGCTACAAGCACTTAGTTGAAGGAATTTACGGTTAAAGATGCCGATGAAGAGCAAGCCCGATCATGGTTCAGCCAAACGAAGTCCGCCTTCCTCCGTGATAAAACGCCGAACAAAGAACGGTGTATGATCTTCCGGGATCTGACGAAGGGACTGGCTGCGAATTGGATCCAGCAGTTAAGTCGGGGTGTCCGGTCTGATTGGATCCTGCTATGTATGGAGTTTGAAGGGAAGTACTGCCACTCCGGCTTTCCTTCTTCTCGGAGGTATCACCACATGAGGAAAAGGGGAGATAAAACGCCGATAGAGTACCTCCATCGGCTTAATGTGGCTGCTATGCGTGCAGGGATTCCGATTAAGGAGACCGTTCCGCTGACCGGCGTCTGTATGAATGAATTAATGTGTGGTCTAGCGACAAGAAATACAAGCTTGGTTCATATTCTACTGTAAATCGTGATTATTCATCATTTTGAGTGCAGCGTTGCCAAGGCGATTGAACTCGCTCTAGTAAACGTTTAGTGTTTTGAACGTAGTTGCAGCAATACGCAAGTAGTTAGTGCTGCCCAAGAAAATGTGTTTAACTTTATCAGTACGCTGGACGATCATGCGTTGGACGATCAGCTGACCTTACTGCGTCTCAGGGACGTGGTAGAAATTGAGCAGACACTACGTATGCTGCGCCACTTCCGCAGTATGAGGACGAAGGTTGCTGTCGGATCGAACCGATCCCGATAGAAGGTGCAGGATGGTCCCTTGAAGAGACCTGTTACCCCACCGGCCAGAGAAATCAGAGACACCGTGGCTGATGTAAGCACCGGGTCAGAAGGGGAGAGCAGCGGTTGGTCCAGTCTGGAGTCAGACGAGGAACAGTACCGTCACATTTTCGTCGCCCAGTCTGCACCAAGAGACCGACCATTGTCACGTCGTGCCGAATGGAAGGCAGGAAACGGCAACAGGTCGGAACCATATTAGCCATACAAGAAGTGCACACACTGCGGGTCGACCAATCACGATGATCGGGGCTGCTGGCGAAGAATTACCAGCAAAAAATGTGAAGACGCGGCCACCCCACCGATCATTGTTTGTTTGGATGCAAGGCATGTGGAGATATTCATGACGATGGACAATGCAAGATGGAGTATTTTTTTAATCAGATGCACAAGTGGTATGTTCCAGACAAGCATGTGGGATGTTGCCGCCCGATGTCGAGAAGATGTTAAACTAGGTCTCTCGCCAGGTTGGAATCTGGATCGAGCCGAGCGATCTACGTTTATCATCTATGCATATTTCGGAAGGGGCGGCAACTCAACGGCAAAAGAGACAGGCGATGGGAATCATCTGATCTACAGCCTTGCGACTGATGAATATTTCCGATCGAAGATCGTTATGCTGTTGGACCTGTTGCTGGCGAGACACGCGGCTACTGGAAATATAACGCTCCTAACAAATGGTTCAAGAAGGCTAAAGCATATGGGAAGATTAACAATCAGAAGGCGACGATGTTGTTTGACTCTGGAGCAGAAATTTTAATTATCGACTCCGCCTTTACTAGTAAGGTTGGATGTCAGATTGACTATGCACAGAGGCAAGAATGCGTCGGAATTGGTGAAAATTTCTACATGACCAAAGGGAGGACGCGTGTGAAGATCACTCTATCTGGTTCATTGGTCTATTTCTTTAGCGCTTGGGTTGATAAGCTGCCCGTCCAATAAGCGCTCCTTGGCATGAATTTTATGGTGACGGCAGGCATACGCCTCGATCTGTTGCATTGAGTACTTACGCTTCCAGACGAAGTCCAGATCGAACTGGCTGGCCGACGCCCCTTACACTGATCACGCACTGATCCGGTAAGGTGTAACCAAGATATCACCATTCCTGTGGGTCGATCGGCAGATATCTCGGTGGAGAGGGACTACCGGACAAGGAAGTTGTGGGTGCCCAGGGGCGATCACTGGGTACCGACGTTTGTAGAAGGCACAAGCCGAAGCGATTACGTACGAGTTACTAGCATCGGTAACAAACCACTGATGTTAGTAAACGGTACGATCGTTGGTATGTGGCTGGCCGAAGGAAAGTTCCGAGGAAGATGGGGTTTATTTCGATCGGATCAAGAAGATAAATTGAGTGAAAAAGATTTGCGTATAAGCCACCACCGATCGGGTCGGCGATGACACGCCAGCCGAAGAAGACCCCTCACCTCGGACGGAAAGGCCAGGTTACATAGCGACTAAGGTGTGCCGAAGGTTATCAGCGCAGTCACCCGATAAAGTGGGCTCACAGGAAGATGTTCCTAGAGTCGTTAATGCAGTTGTATCACAAGGTCGAGTGACAGTGGAACCGACGCAGATGGGGACGATCGCAGTATCGCTGCAGACGAGTATGATGGAACATCCACTCAAGTCGTTACTACAGAAGGACAGCCCGTCGACGAGGATCAGTATTGCCCGTTTGACAGGGTCGAACCGAGCGAAGTCGCCTCACCGGACGACCGGTTGAGCTAATTCCATTCGGATTAGAAGAGATAATGCTGTACCTATAATACCAGCAAAAGCACTAAAAATTAAATATAAAGTTCCAATATCTTTATGATTTGCTGAAAAAATCCATCGAGTAATCCATTGTTCGATATTTTTAAAATTCATTTGTATAAATATAATAATATTTTTTAATTTTCAAATTGGCAATTGATATCCGTATCCATTCCCCAAATTACTACCCGTATCCCCCCAAATTACTACCCGTATCCCCCCCTCAATTATAGGCCCTTTTTCTAAGAAAAAGTTGATGATGTAATACGCATTTGATTGACCATCTTTCACGCATATGCGCCACTATTGCAACTATACACATCGTATGCAAGCAGTTGCAAGCCGTCATAGTGCCGCTCTTTCTGCGTCAGAGTCACCCGAATTTGCTGCATTTTACGGGTGCTACCTCTTGAGGCATATGTGAACCGTTTGAGGCGCTATTTAAAGATTCCAGTGATCGGATTCCGCGCTAAATATTGCTTCTTCAAGAGATGATCGGATGTACACCACCTGAACACGTAGACTTCGTACCGCTCCAATCAGCGATTCAGAGTTTGGATCGGATAGCGAACAAGATCAAGGAGATTAGTGGTATCCATGAGGATACACGTACACTAGTGAGTGTAAGTGCAAAGGTAGGAATGGATCTCTCTGGACGACACTTTGTGCGAGATGGCATGATGCACAAAGTGTGTCGAAGCAAGGTTCAATTATACTACTTTGTGATCCTTGAGAACGGTAAGTAAATCCTTCCTTTCACCTGTATTTTGGATGCTCTACTGATCACAAGGTTGATTGTGTATGGTTGTTGTCTTAACTATGGTATATGGACGTCAAAGTGGTCTATACAAGAAAAAGTTCCATTTGCTTGATCTGTGGTAGTGTAAGGTGGAAGATGATGTCGCGATCCTGCCAGGTGTCCTAACTCCCGTCACGACATCGAACAAGTGCGTATATTTATTTTTCTTGTCGTTAAAACCTGCTTTTAGAGTTTACTTACAGTGCCGACGCTTAGCGCGTTCTTGCTTCTACTCGCCGCTCAAGTCTTTATTTTGCTGACCGAGACACAAGAAGACAAAGTTGGATGGACAAGTGACATTCGCGAGCGTATTGACCGAAATCTTAGTGGTAAGACTCATCCGCGTGGCACTAGCCTTCGTTAGGAGCTCCTAATGGACAATGACGACGAGTCCTCCAGTAACTGCGAGCTGGAAGTGGCTTTGCCATCATTAATGGCTGGCTCAATGTTTTCGATGGCGCTGTAGTGAGTGATTCCGATGGGTCCAGTACGAACGGCAGTCCGACCACCAGCAGTACTAGGAGCAAGAAATTTCGACGGCTGTGGATCACGCTCACGCTACAAACTATTTCGTTGGTCTCGACGTTCAAGACGACGCAACCAGAGGAGACAGTCCCCATTGAGTTGTGCTTGGTAGCCTCTCTTAAAAACGAGACGTGGTTTCGCTTACAATTCCCGTCGGATCTGGTGTGTCTGTTGCTCTCACCTTACTTTCGTCGGGCATTGTTTACACCATTTCGTTTGTTGCTGTCGTCTTAGAAACTGTGCACGCAGACGACTTACGTCTTCTAGTCGCTGTCTCTGGCAGAGAGAGATGAGTGGGTACGAGCGTTGAAACATTGTATTTCTGGTGGGGATGAACTGGCCCTACGTCGTCGGAGCCTAAAGACAGCGACGCAGGTTCCGATTTTTATGTTTGACAAGATCTCCAACGTCTGCACCATCTGTACACAGACATTCATAGTATATCGACCCCGCCACTACTGCAGGTAGGAAGGATCGATGCAGAAAAGGGTGGCCGCTCGTTTCTGCTTGACAGATAGAGGTTGCCCTTCAACGTCGTGCCATCGCTGACTGATATGTCTGTTGCTTTCAAACTCGGTGCTGAACAGATTATGTGGATCGCTCGTCTGCGGTAATTGTTCAAGACGACGCTGGACGTTGTCGTACATCTCTAGCACAAAGGCGTCGCGCGTATGCAACAGTTGCGCTTCCCATCAGCGGGCAGCGACCTTTCCCTCCGTAAAATCGACCTAGTTGATACGTGTAAAGTTTTGTTGTACCGAAATGCATCGCCGCACCCCCCGAAATGTGACATCTATATAGAGGTAGAGGAATATTGCTAAAACGTATTACACCATCTACTTTTATTTTTGCGCTGGCCCTATAATGGAGGGGAGATACGGGTAGTAATTTGGGGGGGGATACGGATATCAATTTCCTTCAAATTTACCTAAAAAAGGTATAATTATAATAAAAAAATAATATATCATACTTATAACACCAATTTCTACAAAAGGATATTCAACAGGACACTGTCCAACCCAACCTTCACAACACGAGCTGACGACAGCCATGCAACACCTGTTTTTTATATAAAATTTTATATAAAAATTAGCACGAGTTGGTAAGGTTCTGCGCGTATTATCGAATTAAACCACATTCTCGGCCGCTTGTGTAGACTCCCGAAATAAACTAGAAATATTGTTAGTAGCACCTTCATATCCATCAGGTAGCACGGGGGCGGGGAGGAGTGCGTTAATGGATCGGTGAATCTGATCTGGAATGTGGCTACCCCACCTGAAGTGTTAACCGATCCACTCGAAGCGACTATGTACAATCCGCAAGCCGCCAACACCCCCGATCGGACCGATCATCCCAAGTAATTAATATGGTAGAAGAAATACTGGCTGATCGGGAAGGGTCCTGCTGATACTGACAGTGGTGAAGTCGAGACAACCGCCCATTTGGATGTCAGATCGTCCCAGAAGACGTTTTGGGGTCGAACGCACCGGGAATATCCGATCCATTTGAAGGATCGCGAAGAAGCAATTTGGATCGGTGAATCCGATCTGGATTATGGCGATCTGGTTAAGAAGTCCAAGCGAAACCGAGTGAATCGGAACTGTTATGGAACGACGCAGACTTACGAAGACGAAAATCAATATCTACAATAGAGCCGATCGGCAATACCGATCGGCGCGAATTTGTGATTTTTTATTGTGATGACGACTACGGATGTGTGACGAAATATGATGAACTGGTGATATTTCGACGTTAGCAAAGTGGATTGAGGATGTGGATAATTTTCGATGATGATGGTAACGATTCTTTCGTGTGGATGCAATTGGATGTGGCAAGGGTGGACCTTGATTAATGAGATTAAAGTCTAAGACAGATGGGACGATCGGGTAATCGAAAAAGAAATTTATTTGATGATGAATGCACGAATGATTGCCCGATCGGCGTCTACAATGTCAAAGCTCGCGATCACCCCATAGCCGACCGACAATCATGGCCGGGTGATCTGCAATCTTCTGGAAAAATTGGTTACGCCAAGGCTGCTCCTTGTCCATCTGGGTCAAGGCGTCCGCCAAGTTATCGATTATGGTGTCGCAGTGGTAGCCGGTGTACCAAGCTCCGTCTTCAATCATACCCCGGCTTTCTCCACGCGGCGCCTGGCCATTTGGAGGACAACGGGGTATAGGAAGACGTCGATGTCGCATTCGTTTGCCCTCATGACCTCCAATATGAATTGGCAGATAGACAGCTAGGCTTCACCCGCCCGACTCTGACGCTGTTTTTGCTTTTTTCGGAACGTGGATAAATTCTTTGTCCAGCTTCACATGTCCGGCGGGAAGCACCAAGTAGTGGGTTGATTCCCAGATCGCTTGGTAGTGGATGCTGCGATATTGCCCGAGACGACCCAAGAACGAGGTGATCCACGGAGTCGGTTCGAACGTGGCGCTCAGGTCGGGGATAAACAAAACTTCCCATGGCTTGGCGTCATAAAGATGGGCGATCTGCGATACGGTGATAAAATCGGGTCACCACACGGTTACACCCGGATTACTAACCGCCAGCGGGAAAATCCAGTAGTCCGGACATGAAAAAGTGCGGGTCAGTTGTTGCTTGATCGGAACAGATCACCGCAGCGGATCGATCTGCCCCGGAGACGAAGGGTCGGCAGCAGCCAGACCTGAAGGAGGGAGGGACACGTCAACCTTCAATGCCCCCAACGATGCATGACGATAGAGACCAGAAGTGCTGGGCAGAAGAGTTGGTTTGGACACCTCACTAGTCGATTTCGATAGCTCTTGGACGCTGTCACCCTTCGGATGCACCACTTGGTCTGCTCCTGGTGTAGGCGCTTCAACTGAGGCAGCGAATCGACGACGATGGGTGGATCGGGACCGAAATAGAGCGGAAGCTAGCTCAACTGAATCCTAAATCCACCCTCGGAATCCGCCCAGGCGAGGCTATTGCGTTTTCGTGGCTTGAATTGACTTGTTTGGATCCGCTTTTGCGCGCAGAAGATTTGCCGGTGTCTTCGTTTTCTTCCGCGGTGCCGCTGGTTTTTCCGCGTAGTCTGGATCGGCCGCTACGCCCCGCGCCCTTGCGTTTCTTTCTGTGCGTGCGAATTTTGGGGGGCGGAATTTCAGGCAACGAATGGCGACAATTTCCGCCCGAATTTTGTTGGGAAATATCGCCGGCAGAATGCGACTGCGGGTCTGCGAGGGCGCTCGAGGCTTCTCCGCAAGGAATGGAGCTAGCAACCGGCGAACTGGACAGACACGTAGCCAGCACATCGCGGCATCGGTGGACAATTCCCCAGAGTCGGTTCGACTCTTGGGTCCAAATGCCGAGCCGATCGTGGAAAGCATCAACTCTCTCGGAGTGGTCGTCGATCGTGAGTTGTAACTCGGCGATCTGCCGATCCAACTCGCGCTTATGGGAATACAGAACCAACCGTCGGCCTGATGCTCCGAGCTCTGTCGAACAACCACTGCGAGCTGCTCTTGAAGATGCGATCGGTTGATCTTGAAACGACGCATGTGGTGACGCGACCCGATCAGCCCTTCCAACATCGGTCGGAGCAGATCGAAGTGGATATGCATTTGCCGAATGGCATCAACCAGGGTTTGCACGGTTCGAATGACGTTGATTGGTAATGAAACTACATACGGAAGAAAAAGAGGACCGATCCAGAGTGGAGTTAACGACGGATTTACATACCTGGTTGGTTTTGTTTCGGAGAAGATTCCTTGAGATGTTTAATCACGGCCATCAAGACTGAACGATCAGCTTGTATGGCGTCGATCAGCTTGGAGAACCGTTCTGTGTTCCGGCGCATTTTCTGAAACGCGGCGTTGGTCACGATCTGCTTCTCACGCTGAACTCTAAACTCCTCTCGTAGTGCATCTATTGTTTTTTTTTGGAACTATTGACCCCGACTCGGTTCTCATCTTGTTCGCTGACAATTTAGTGTCGCCGAGTCGTCGAAATGGTCAGATCGGTCAGAAGTTTGAATGTGCGGAGAGTGCGGGAGCCGATCGCCTACGAAGACAAATGTTAGAGAAAATGTGGCGATAGGAAGTCAAGTGGATTTAACTGGTACACTGGACTCGGAAATATGCATGGAATTGAAGACTGTTTGTGAGATCGGGCTGCTAGCGTTGCGCGGCTGCGACCAGACTCAGGGGTGGCTGTGGTGAAGTGCTATTGAAACTTTTTGACTGGCATGTACCAGTGTACCAGTTGTCAAGACGGATCGATCGGGTTGGCTAAAAGGATGGAGTGTTTTGGGCCAATCGTGTGCTTGGAGTGTTTTGTACGCAGATTTAAGGTAAGGCACACGGTTTACATATAGTTTACATATTGGATTTTAATTGGTCTATAATATAGTGTTCGTAATTTATTGGGTTGCATAAGTCGCCGCTACGTAGAAGTCATTGAGAGCAGAGGGCTAACACGGTCCCCTCTTACTCATTTAATTCCGGCCAGGACAGGGCTCCACCGGAAGTCCCACGACGGGAAGCTACCATTACGTTCACTCACCCTTCAACTCCCGCCACGTTTGTAACGTGTGTTTCTATTTGAAATAGCTGGGCTACTCACTTCGATCTGCAGTCAAGTCCCATATATTGGTTGGGTTACCCACTGCGATCTGCAGTCAAGTCAGAAGAATCTATTGGCTGGGTTACTCACTGCTTTTGCAGTAAAGCCCCAGAATTTCTATCGGCTGGATTACTCACTGCTGCGTGCAGTCAAGTGCCAGATTTTACCCGCATTTGGAGTGACGATTTCCGCTTCATTTGCAGATCTACTACATTGGATTATCTTTTCGTTCGTTTTTGTATCAAGTACCCCAGAAGTGGTACACCCATATCGGGACCTGCCAAGGTCCTCACTAAGCGACGGTCCACCGAGCGTGTAGTCATCCATACCATTGTTTACACAAGGTGAGACACTAGACAAATCTGACTCGGCGTCTTGTAATGCCGATCAGTCACCCGATCGGTACCCAGGCGAAGGTTCGAGGGGTACCCCCCCCCCGTAAGTTGGTCGGCTGGGCGCGATTGTGGTTCAGTTTCGGACATTTCGGTGTTCGATTTTGAACATGATTTCACCACAAAGCCAGTCAATAGATTCTTGGGACTTGACTGCAGATCGCATTGAGTAACCCAACCAATATCTGGGACTTGACCGCAGATCGCAGTGAGTAACCCATCCAATACAAATAGAAAAACACGTTAAAACGTGGAGGGAGTTGAGGGGTGAGTGAAAGTAATCGGCGCTTCCCTTCGTTTAACTTCCGGTGGAGCTATGTCCTGCTGGGATTAAATGAGCGAGAGGGGACCGTGTTAGCCCTCTGCTCCCAATGAGTCCTGCGGAGCGGCGACTTATGCAACCTTATGTTATACGAACACTATATTATATAACCAATTAAAATCCAATATGTAAACTACATTCAAAACCGTTTGCCTTACCTTAAAACTGCGTACAAAACACTCCAAGCACACGATTGGCCCAAAACAATCCATCCTTTTAGCCAACCCGATCGCTCCGACTTGACAACTGGTACACTGGTACATGCTAGTCAAAATTTTTCAATAGCACTTCCCCACAATGAAATGGTCGCAGACCTTCTGACGAAGACACTGTGTGCAGCCAAGGTCTCACGCTTACGCAGCGAAATTGGTTTGAAGTAACGACAAGTGATTACACGATGTTCGCGGAAGGAGTGTTGAAGATTCACAAGCGATGCATGTGTGCAGCCTGATATGGGACTGCATACAAACTTCAAGTGATGCGCGACCATTGTGGTCACTTATGCATTTATGCATTTCTAGCTACTTTAGAATTTTATCTTTATATTAAGTTTTAAGTTAGGTTCTTAAGTACGCATTTATAATTAGTATGAGATAACGTCTAATATGCCCCTGTTTTGGCCCAAAAATTCTAAAATGCCCTTCTTAAAAAAATCCTAAAATGCCCCTGTTTTCGCGGTGCCCTCCAATCGCTAAATTTTAGGCGACTATTTAATGAAACATTAGCTTGCCAATCATCTCTAAGTTTGAATGTCGGTATTACATGGGTATATTAGACGTTATCTCATGTTAGAAAATATATAAGAAGTGCTACATGCACTAGAATGTAATTTACTTGCGACGAGTGAGAATAGGTAAATCAACCTTGAGGTTCCGTCGTGAAAAATCAATACGTAAGCCAGAAACTCAATGGCAATACTGTTTCGTTACGGATGACACACGGAGCCGTTTTGCCTCGCATTGTGTCGTCGTCTGGTATCCACTCCGCCACTGTTATTACTCGCATTGAACTGAGTCATGAATCGACTATCGCTGCTGTTCAGCTCCATCAAGCACTGTTGTACTTGCAAGCAGCGCACGCGAACGGGCACGTTGTGTGAGGTCTACAAAGAGACGTTCCGAGAGCGAGAACAATCGGCACAACGAACTAAAGACAAAGAAGGTGGGCGCACGGAATCCGGCAAAAGATACGCTTGGATGCGTGCAGGGGACGAAGGTGCCTGCCTTCCTCGCTTGACGCTGGAGCTTTTCTTTTTCTCACTGATGTAGACAACGAGCAGGCCAGGAGGGGTTTCAGACCGAGGCTATGTGGATTGTAATTAACAATTTAGGCTTGGGGTATTATATAAGAGATAACGTCTAATATGCCCCTGTTTTGATGATTGGCAAGCTAATGTTTCATTAAATAGTCGCCTTAAATTTAGCGATTGGAGGGCACCGCGAAAACAGGGGCATTTTAGGATTTTAAGAAGAGGGGAATTTTAGAATTTTTGGGTCAAAACGGGGGCATATTAGACGTTATCTCAATTAGTATATGTTTTACCTTCAAACACGCACTTACATCCTTCCTTCGTGCGCCCCTACTTTGATCAAGTAGGACGCGCTTCTTTCACAGAAACTTCCTCCCAGACGGTAAGGCACTAACGGCGGATACTGTCATAATTGGATTTTGCACGTGCCCCCCACTCGTGTCAATTTCGTACATGACGATCGTGGTCGCGCTTCATAACTTGTGTCCCGTGTGAATTGGTTGCCTTTTCGAGTACACTTTGGGGGGATTTCTTCACAAATCACATAACGAGTTGAGCCATCGACATGTCGAATTTTCATGTAGCCCTTTTTGGCTTTCAAGTGAATTCGTATGGTGGACACGGATTGGCTCTAAATATCTGGTGGAGACATGTGGGAAGATTTCAATGAAGTAACAGCATGTACGAGACATGGCGAATTCGTGTTTCTACACTTAAGAGAGAGCGCCAGCAGCTGAAGTAACATACTGTAGGATACCTGTATCCCGAGCCCCGGCAGCAACGAACACAAGAGAGGAGGAACGACACGACAAAGTGTCAAAAGTATTGTGGTTGAAGCCATGTGTATCTAAAGTTTCTTCACCCGTTCGTTTCCCCTTGATTTTCCAAACCGACGCTATTCTCGTATACATTCATTCTCCCAACCGCTCTCGACTGTGCATTGTCACTAACCTACGGACGACCGTTTTCATCTGAATACGGATCCGGCTCGTCGGAACTCGGAATCAATTGAATCGCGGGCGCGATCGTGCCCAACTCCCATCGCATTAACGTGGTGACCATATCAGCGGCATTCCGATGGGCATCAAACGTCGAACCGTAATTATTAATGCCCGACCACCGCACCTGGACATACTTTTCTTCCTGCGTCGTGCGATCCGAGACCTGCAAGAGCTCAAGCGTATGGGCCAGATCGGCCCACACGAGCGGTGCCATGGGTTCAATCCCAGCGCGTTCCGGGAGTAACTTGGCCCCGGACGTTTCGGCAGGATTGAGACTTTGCGTGCCAATGACGTACCCCGTGGCGCGGAGCGGCCCGAGCTCGTCTTCGAACGGCACGTCGCCCGTCGTCTCCATGCGATAGCGTAAGAGCGTGGTTCGAAACACGGGCAGCTCGTCCGGCGAGCGCACGTCCCGCCCGAGCACGTACGCATTCGTATTCACCTCTTGCAACATTTCGAGTCGCTGGATGTCGTACTTGACCTTTTGAGCGCCCTCTAACTGCATTTCATTCACCCACGACTTTTGCATGACTTCCGAGACGGAGATGTTATGGAATTGTTTCGTAAAGACAAACTCCATGTCACTCCCTTGCACGCGTCGACGTAAGTCCCACCCAAAGAGCTCTGAGTGGTCAATGGGCCCCATCATCTCGTCCGTCACGTCGTCGTCGACGCTCTCCGAGTCACTCTTGTGAGCATGGAGGGCATGGAGACCCAGTAATCGATGGTGCACGCGCTGGACCGTTTTCGTATTTTCCAGGATAATATCCTTCACGTCGCGTTCCGTAAGTGGATGAAATCCAAACACACTCGCTGCTTCTTGTGCATGCATCATTTCGAGTTTAAATGGAAACGGAGACGGCGGCGCCGAGGCCGTGGCCGTGAATTCATCTAACGCGAGCGTCGTCTCCATCACGCGTCGTAGCTCTAATTTCCACGACGCTTGGTACTGAATCGAGGCCTTGAGGTAGAGGTTCTCGGCCCCTAATTGTTTGGATAATTCGATCGCATGCGCGTATTTTCGATCACACGTACCCTGCGTTTGCTCCTCGTGTGTCAATCGTTCCGACTGGAGCCGTAGCGACTGATACTGTTGCTCTAACTCGACCACGGCATCGCGCAGGAGTTGCAATTGATCGCGTTGGCGTTGCCGCGATCGTCGCATGGATTCACGGTTCTTTTGCCGTCGCATCTCGAGCGCGGATCCATTTTCAGATTCATGGGATAAATCAATCACGGCATCTGGATGTTTCCAATTTAGCCACATCGAGTTAATCACACCGGATGACGTCGAAGTGGTTGGCACCGTTTCGGTTCGACGTTTCGTCTCGACATTTGACGTTTCGTCGTCACGACGTGGACTTTTCGTCATGATAGCGAATGGGCGCGTTTTTGTGAACGAGGGTTCGGTGCTACCACTGGTTAGGTAGTTGGCATCGGTCCACTTGGGTAATTGGCAATTGCTGGTGCTCCGGACCCGAGCGTTCGACCACATTAGCGCAAGTTCGAAATTGGTTTAGACCTGAAAATCATGAATAAGCCATGGGACGAGGAATAGGGATAGGTCTTTGGGGAAATTAAGTTAATCAGGGCATCTGTCTACTATATATACCGTTGCATGCACTTATCCAGCTGACTGTTTAAGACGTTGCACATGGTGGATTTGAGATTCGGCCAAGTAATCCAAGGAAAAAGAAGTTTCAGCTGGCAAAAACGGTGCAGCGATGTTGCTTTTTATCTTAAGATACGGAGTGCCCAATTGCTAGTCACGATTTGACACATATTGCTACCATTTTGGCCCAGTGTGGAGGAAATCGATAGCAATTATACTGTCGACTAGTAAGAAATTTCGACCAGTCTGAATTTTCACAGTAGAGCAACGCCGCATCTATCTTTAACGAGTCTGACTCATATCGCTCGCGATCCAATGTTTCTACCGTTCAAGAACGTCACAACGCGGCAAAGGTTTGTTTCATGCGTGCGAGACGTGGGTTTTGCATGGCGTAGCGCTTTTTACATCGAAATGAGTTATTTAGTGCTGCGTACGCTGTTTTGTGTGTGGCTTTGGGCCTCGGGATTAAGTACATGGACGACCATATGCCAGCGCAAAATCCATCTACGGTCCAAAGTGGTGATCATGTGGTAGGATGTAACGCCAGCTCCTGAGTGCAAAACTCTCGTTGCTTATTGATCTGGATGTTTTGACCATAGACTTGGAGCAACTGGGACAAACAAGCAGATGCTCGACGCGGTGACCGAATAGATAGTAACTAGCATTTTTTATGCTGAGACGGCTGAAGCTACACTTTAAGATGTGGAGCTCTGCAAAACCACGACACGAATCTGTGACTTTTCAAAAGGGTACTGAGACGTAATCAACCAATCTGTGGCTTTTTCTGTCGCCAGGCAGTTTCGTCTGAGAGTCGGGAGATGATAGGGAATCGGTGAGCATGGTCTAGGATGAAACTAGGTACATGGGAGTCACGAGAGGTGGTTGATAGTGATATTTCTAAAGAAACGGCGTCCCCAAGACCGTTCGTAAAAGACAAGAGCAATTTGCTTCGTTTCTATCAATGGTGGTTGCTCGTATGCTGACGAGAAGCAAATTCTGTACGCAAGGACGCAGGGTTCGAACATTTCTCCACGCAAAAGATTAACGTTTCTCTAACTTTCGTTACGAATCAATGGCTATGTCTACGCTGTATTGCACTACTCTTTCAATAGTTAACGAAAAAGACGCCCAATCGCCTGGATCATACCGCGTGCTGATTTCCAAAACAGTGTACTTAAAGCTGCAACGTTAAAGAAAAAAATTAAACCAAGTTACATACATGAGCTAGTGTGATAATCCAACCCCTATCGTATATAGTTTCGCACCTTTAACGCTCGCGTTGCCACTGGGGAACGCCGAGAAGGCAAATGACCCCAGTGTCATTAACTGCATCGCGGAGCTCAATACCACGAAAACGTAATCGCCCAGAATTAAACAGCTATAAAGTGTACACCCTAAAAAACACCACCACCAGCAACAAGATCAGCCACATGCACCGCATCAAGGCCTCTCTAAATTTCCAAATGGTATTTTTACCAAGTGTCACCAAGTATGCGCCGGTTAGCAGCAGTCGATTTGGCTGCAAGAGTTCCGCAACGTATGCTGCTGGGCCTTTAAGCATGGCAAAAGCTCCCATACAGCAAATACTACCCAGCGTAAAGCTGAGGGCAAACTTCGAAGGCCGAATCAGAATCTAAACCGAGCAACAAAGAGATCCGAGCCACTTAGTACCTCGCTCCCCATCCACTACTCACAGAAACTACTGTACCAAAGGCAAAAAGAGCGACGCCATGCCAAAAAAGAGCGTGCCCAGCAATACCAAACCTACAAAGTACCTAAACCTGGCGTTCCTTTCCTCCATACACAACGAGTTCGTCAATCAAACGTGCGTCAGTCGGCCCAAACGCTCCAAATCTTACCAACTAATGGTCGGGATCAGCCCCTCTTGACTGGTCGATTTTTTCGTCCAAAGCGGTCTTTGGGCGGTTGTTGTGTCTTCCACTCTTCCATGGATCGATCCATTCTCCATGGTGTCCACTAAATTGTCGGACGCTGGCGATGCTGCGACGGCATTCTTCGCGAACTCTCGAGCCGAGCTCCACGCCTTCTTGAGCGAAAAATGCGCGCTCTCGTCGCTACTCACGCTCATAGTGGAAGACGTCGATAGAGGAGACAAGCCAAGTAAATTGTGCAAGGCGTCCTGGGCGCTCTGGAGCCCGCCCGACGCAGGCTTCTTGCCGCCCCATTGCTCCCATGCACTCATGGAATAAAAAGAGTGAGTGAGAATTAGGTAATGTGACCTAAATTTCTGCAACTGCCTTTTAAATCAAACACTTTCCGTCAACAAAATGTCACGACATATGCCCTACGTCAGGTCCTCCCTATAACTTTGGCACTATATTGGATGATACGTTGCCAGTCTCGCTCGATAGTTGGCCTTTTTGACATAAAACATGAGAAATAATCGAAAACTTTCTCAGTTGCTAAAGTGTTAGTTAACGTTAGTGAACTAACCTTCAAGCATGTGGTTGCTCGACAGTTGAAATGAAAGTGCATTGTATATATCATGTGTGTGTGTGTGTGTAGTTAAGTGACTAGGAGAGATAACTCATACGTCCCACCGAGAGGTGACGTGCTCCTGTGGCACTTGAAGTGGAGTTGCGCATCGCTGTCGTAATGGCATCTGAGCGCGGTAACGAGTTGGATGCAATATACGACTCGGCTAGTGTCGTCTCTTCGTCACAACTGAAGGCATAGCCAGTGGATCGATGGCTCGTGGTCGATGCGACCATTTGAGACGCCACGCGGTCTTGCGTCGTCTCGGGTGCAACACATTCACTAAAGCTCGAATACCTATCCGCGGCAAAAGTACCAGTCGTGCTCGAGATACTTTTCTTGCCTTGGTGATCGTATAGAGAAGTGGCAGTAAAAGTTTGTGGATGTTGCGCCTTGAGAATTTCCGCGTCCGAGTGGCCAAAGTCAGTTAGGTACCCGGTCGTTTGGACATCATCCAATGACATGGATAATGTCTGCTCTTCCGTTTGATTGATCGTAAGCCGACGTTGATATTTAGATTGCGAGGCACGGCATCCCATCGACTCCTGTAACAGTTGAGCCAAATCCGGGTGAAATGTACGCTGATAGAGATTGTACGCAATATGACGTCCAAGCGCGAGGGAACATCCCATAATCATCACAAGTAAGTAGCCCCATGTCCGGGCAGTGGGGACAAACGACCCAAATTCATCATACCCGACTTTAAAGGTTGCAAAATAGGACATTTGGGTACCAATCGACGCAAACACAAACCAGGATAAGACACTGCCAAACCACAACGAAAAGGATAAAACCGTCCATCGATCCGCAATCATCCAGATTTTTATGTTCACGATCAAGACGGTTAGAGAAAACGCCACCATGCCAAATTCCACGCGCGACTCGCTGCCCGCGACTCTATCCGACGCGTTAAAGCCAAAGGACATGACGACAAAGATGATGAGGGATTCATAGAACGCCGCGGCGATCCAGCGACAGAAGGTGTACATGTTAAAGAAATAGCGATCGGGCCCGCGACGGTATAAATCGGGATATTCGATACTGAAGGGCGCGGGTAAATCTTTATCCAAAACGCCCACGACAACGATCGGGAACCCCGTAAACGCAATGTTGTACAACTGGACCCCTATCTCCCAGTACAGTTTCGAGCCCGAGGCCCCGGAAAGATAGCCATACCAGTATTGCGCTAACACGAGTGTAATGTTTTTATAAAACATATAGAGCACGAGTTTCGAAATCCGGATATAATTCCACCGGCCATGAATCAACAAGAGTCGCTCTAAGAAGCGAAACTGCGCAATAGCATAATCACTCGAATTCACGGCTTGCATGCCTTCTTGTCCGGAAATACCGACCCCCACGTGCGCGGCTTGGATCATGGCCACGTCGTTCGCGCCGTCCCCAATGGCCAACGTCCGGACGGTCGTGATCTGATCCCGCACGAGTTGAACCATCTCGGCTTTCTGCGCGGGCGACACGCGATTACAAATGACGGCCCGACAGAGTTGCGCAAACGCGAGCAAATGGGGCGCAATTTCCGGACGCAGCGCCATCTCTAACACTTCGCCGTCAATAATGAGCGCAATCTCCTTGGCACAGCCCGTGGCCTGGCCTTTAACATTGTCGAGAAAGTCGCGCGTCGCGTCACTGAGTTTCGTGCAGAGGGCACTTTCATCCGGACACGTCGTGGCATTCACAACCACTTGCTGGATCGAATTATCCAGCAGTGAACACGCGTACGAGATATTAATGGCCGTCTCCTCTTTATCGCCCGTCAACATCCACACTTTGATCCCGGCGCGCGTTAAATTCGCTAAACACTGGGGCACGCCGTCCTGTAACTTGTCCTCAATGGCCGTAGCGCCAATCAACGTCAAACCCGCTTCAATCTCTTCCATCAGCGCGTCAATGGCATTCGGCTGGCCATCTTTGCGTCGATCAATCTCCGCGACACTCCCTTGCGCCTCGTTAAAGCGCTTTTTCCACGCTTGAAACCAGTGCTCGTCCAAGCGTTTCACAGCGAGCGCGAGCGTCCGCAACCCATCGTCCGCATACTTTTCCATGTGATCGCGGGTCACGTTTTTCACCTTGCGCATCGCGGGATCGTCCGTGAGGCGCTGGTAAATCATCATATCCGCGCCTTTCGAGTACAAGAGCAACTCGCCACTTGGTTTTCGGACGACCACGGACATGCGTTTCCGTGTACTGTTGAATTCCAAGACCTCGATCACGTCGTACGTCACGCGCTCGCCCAAGACTTCGACGATCGCTGTCCCGACGCTCCGACTCTCAAACTTAAAGCCTGCAAACGCCGCGCCGGCCACGAGCGCTTGTTCATCGGGCGACGACGCCGACAAGCGAATCTCGCCCGACTCGAGTTTCTCGGGAATGACCGTGTGGCACACGGCCAAGTGTTCGAAAAACTGCAAAATCTTGTCGCGCTGCTCGACACCTGCACTCCCTTTCATGTGCTCAAAGAGCGTCGGGTCAACAAAGTTGACAAACGGCGTCTTTTTCATGCACGGATCGAGCTTTGGCTCGGGGGGCACGGGTTTCCCTGCTCGCACGAGCGCCGCGCGCCCAATTTCCGTCATGCCCGAGCCATAGGACGTGCCATTGATGGAACAGCGGCGAAATTCCATGACGTTGCACGTTAACGTGCCCGTCTTGTCACTAAAGACGTACGAGATCTGGCCGAGTTCTTCATTCAATTCCATGGTCCGGACAATCGCGGGCGTGTCTGTCTCGGCATGGTACATTTCCAAGTCCCACGCCATGAAACGGGACTGGAGAAACTTGACACTCGTCATGGACACGTAGAGCGAGATGGGAATCACTTGGTACAGTAGCAGAAAGTAGTAAAACATCATTTGAATAAACGCGACCAAGCGCGAGCGGTCCCGCTCGGCTTCCGTGAGTTGAATGTACCACGTGTTGCGTACAATTTCCGTCTGCCACGTAATGTAGCACAGCGCCGCGACGACACACGCGACGAAGAGGCCCATGCACAAGATGACAATCATGCGGTTGATATGGAGCATGAGGTCGCTCCACTTGGACGGCGCGGCACTCGCGCTCTGCATAATCTTCGTATCGTTGCCCGTATTCAACACGAGGCCAAAGACCCAGTCCGTGTTGCGGAGATTACACCCACGTAAGAGCACATTCTTGACCGAGAGCGGCATGGTCTCGACGCGCCCGCTGTCGCCCAAGGACACTTGGACGTTGCCGGCAAATTTGTTAATGTGCGGATTCGGTTGTTCACATTTCACGACGCCACGCAGGAGCGGCACGTCGGCAGCACTCGAGAGCGCGTTCATGGTCGCAGCCACGGCTTGACGCAGCTTGAGGTTCGTTTCGCCATCCAAGCTCTTGGTTTCAACGTAGCAGATGCCACTGGGCGGTTCGCCCGCGGGCTCTGCCACGGCCAGGACCAAGACATCGGCGGGAATGACTTCGCGATTCCGGATCTGGACGAAATCGCCCACTTGAATCTCGGCCCACTTCTTGTCCGTCACGTGGCCGTCCTGCATCACGTGACACGTGGCACCGTTCGCGTCGTTATCCGACGCATGGCGTCGCAAATCTTCCATCACGGCAAACACAGCGTCGATCGAGATGACAAAGAGGAGCACGGGCGCGTTCGTGGGGTACCCGTACGTGTTACTGATGCTCGGGATGCTCTGGAGCACACAGACCATGAGGAAGAAAAAGTTGGCGACTTTCGAGAAACTCTCCTTGAGAAACTTGGGCACGAACGTCAAGAGCGAGTACTTGGACGTGATCACGACGTTCGAGCATTTCTCAAACGCGGCGTTCCCGACCGGATCGTTGAAATATACGTAGCGCAGGCCTGGGTCGTCGTCGCCTGGTGGCGTCGTCGAGTCCCCGGACGTCGGCGTCCGCTGTGACGCAAAATCCACGAGTTCATCTTCATCTGGAATCTCTTCGCACTCGCCTTCGGTCCGTGGACTCTTGTGCCGAGGGGATTGGAGCAGCGCGGGGCTCCCGAGCGTACTGTAGCCCGCCATGCTACTGGAACTCACGGGCGCCGCGGACGCACTCAGCGTCGTGTCCGGTTCGTCCACGCGCGAGCTACGAAAGACTCGCGACGTGCTGCGCTTGGGTGCCATCACTCGAGCGACACACGCACGCACGCACGCACACACACACACCCTGGAACGCACACGTCGGGTGGGGTGGGGTGGGGCACTCGGCGCTACCTGTCTATTTGTGACCCCGGGCGCAAAAGAGACTTGGTTTGGCGCTTGGACTGGCTCCTTGTGCGGTTGGTCTCTGTCGCCACTCGGCGCCATGTGATTGGAGGAGGCAAGCGACCCAGCCCGAGTCCTAGCCCAGTGCATGCCTCGTCTGCAAAACCAGACCCAGGGCCATGACCATTGTTTTGGATAGAGACAAGGAAGAGGAGGATGGATGGGGCGAGCGCGCGTTGTCGTGTCGGTGCTCGGAGCCGGAGAGCGTGAGTGAGACAAGAAGGGTCGGCGCTTGTCGCGACGAGCAAAAGGCGTGAGCGGTTGGTGGAGTTCGAGAGACAAAGGGGTGGGGGATGCGATCGATCGCGAGTCCTGATAATTGGTCAGGAATAAAAAAGAGGCGGCTCTATTTTTAGGGTCTCGAGAACTTAGGACGATTGAACTACACTACGCGTGCTTGCGTGGCTACCTGTCATATCTGATATCGGTGTGGCCGAAGGCGAAGGAAGACCTTGTAGTAAAAAGCGAAAGCGACGTCGCCGTCGCCACGCGCATTCCGCACAAAGTCAGTCGATCATCTTATTCTCTTAGTGTGCTTTGGAAGCCACTGACTGAATCGTTGTAGACTCCAAGCAAAAAATGCGGCGTAGATGTTGTCCCTTTTAAAGGCGTATCGACACCGTAATCAGCATACAAGGGGTATTATCATGTAAAAGATAGTCCACTTCAGATGATCCCTTCCGAGTCTGCTCTATGGGTACTTTATTTTGGGAACAGTGCGTACTGGCTACTTTGCCAGGATATGATTAAACTGGTTTTAGTGATTTCTCGAGGGAATGGGACCCGTCGTTCCACTGAAATTGCATTGAAAGTACAGTATATCTACATTTACTTTGAAAGAAAAAAAAAGAGTTTATGTTTTTGGTGTTTGTTTTACCGACTGCGAGTGCCATCTCGGACATTGACTGCTCCCATGATTGCGAGATTGTACAACCTCATCCAACGTAGTGCTTCGACAAAAACGACGTTGCGCATTAGTCGTCGTTCTGCAGACTCTACTTCCAAAAGAACGGAGATGTTCTCGGGTGCTGAAGACCGTGAAAGGCGACGTACAACTGGTTATGCGAGAATACACCTCTTCCTTGTAAGACCTACGCCAAACTTATGTAGCGTCTGTCTTTGTGACTTGTTTATCGTCATCGCATAGGCCAAGCGCACAGGAAACTGCTTCCGACGTACCGTGTATGGCAGGCCGAATTGATCAGATGTTAGCGCATTGCGCTGGATAAACAAACGCACCCTTCATGATCACCCGTCAAGACTTCAGCCTCAATCACACGTGCAAACACCGGCGGACAATGAGACGCGTCCCGTTGCAAAGACCGCTGGATGGATCCATATTCCGCAGGAGCATGATATGTGAGTCAACCTTCAGTGTAACAGGACTGATCCTATTACGGGCTTACACTGTATTTTGCGAGGAAGCGCGCAATACAATAAGGGCAGGATTAGTTGGTAACAACTAATCCTATACTAAAAGTAAATATAAGTATTTACTTATTCTTTAGAACGCAAAATTAAGAGTGTTTATTAAATGGGTGGTTAGCGGCTAACAGTATAGTAATCACCTAACTAATATAATAATATCAAGTATTCAACTAACTGTACTATTAGTTAACCTGCATGATTCGGTATTTATACCGAATCGACTTTTCCTTCGTAGATTATAATAACTTATAATCCCTTATTTGAATTTCAGACAACGCGTCTGAAATTCAACTGTGATATTCTAACTTGAATATCAATTATGTAATGGCACCCCAGTACATTCAGTGTCAGTCGATGCGGCGGTCATCCATTCAAGTTGTGCTGGCTCAAGAACTCTGTCGAGATTGCGTTTGCACCCTCCTCATCGTCAATTTGTCGGCGCTGAAAAAAAATCCTGTTCCCCCCCGGAAAATGGTCAGGACGTCTGTATTGATCTCGGTCATAAGAATTGCACGGTGGCCAAAGTAGACATGCGCGTTACTTGCGGAATCGTCAATGCCATCAAAATCGTCATGATCAGTTCGTTCAATGTCTGGTCGTGGATCACCATCAACTCCGGACAACAAATCCGATCTTCGTCGATTTTTCCAGCCGGTCCTCTCCAAGTGCAAGCAGCCAATCCGAAAAGCTGCGGTTACCAAGGTCCGCAATTGTCTGGGAATTCATAGCACGCATGTTTTGCCGTAAGCGATACACGTGCACGAACATCTATAGGTAAGACTTCGCGGTGGAGTCAAGTTCAAAATCGAACACCGAAGTGTCCTGAACTTGACCACCATCGTGCCCAGCCGACCAACTTACGGGGGGGGGGTACTGCGCGAACCTTCACATGTATGCCGATCGGGTGACCGATCCGCAATACAGGACGCCTGGTCCAATTTGTCTTCTGAGATCTCACCTTGTGTACCCATTGGTTTGGGTGGCAACGCACTCGGTGGACCGTCGCGCAATATGGATCTTGATGGGTACCGATATGGAGGGTACCACTTCTGGGGTAATTTACCAAGATTTCAACGAAAGATAATCTAAACAATCCGATCGGCAAGTGTAGTGGAAATCGTCACTCCAAATGCAAAGAAAACTTGGGGAAGACCTCGAAGCGGTGTGGGGACCCAACCAATAATCTGGGGCAGACCGCGCGTAGCAGTGTGGGCACCCAGCCAATACAAATTTGGGGCGGACCGCGTGACGGATGCGTAGACCCAACCAATAATCTGGGGCAGATCGCGAGATGCAATGTGGGGACCCAGCCAATACAAATGATGATAACACGTTCCAAACGTGTGGGACTTGAGGGGTGAGCGAACGTAAAAAAGCGCTTCCCGTCGTGGGGCATTCCGGAGGACTTTATGCGCATTTTGCGCGTCTTGCCGGGAAAGTTGAGCTAGAGGGGACCGTGTTAGCACTCTGCTCCCAATAACTCCGCGGTAGGAGCGGCGACTTATTCGAATCAAAGAAAAACGATCACTATATTTAATATCCAATTAAAAACCTAATATGTAAACTACATGCAAAATCGTGTGACTCACCTAAATCTGCGTACTTAACACTCCAGACACACGATTGGCCCAAATTAATCCCCCCTTTCAGCCAACCCGATCGCTCCAACTTGATCAACGGACACTGGTACATGCTAGCCAAAAATTTTCACGTGCACTTCACCACAACTCCTTGATAGAAGCCGCAACAATATCAGGACGAAGACCCTTTGGGACAACAGGAAGCACCTGGCGGAAGTCTCCCGATAACACGAACGTGATTCCGCCAAAAGGAGCATCGGATCGATCCATGATGTCAAGAGTGTAGGTCGACGACCTCAAGAGCGAACTTACTCATCATAGGGGCTTTATCCCACAGATTCAGCGCAGTCCGGCAAATCATATGAGCAAGGTCGATCTGCTCGCTGATTGAACACACTTCTAAGGGCTTCAACTCAATGGGAATCTTAAACCTTGAATAGGCCGTGCGGCCCCCATTCAGAAGAAATGCTGCAATGCCGGACGACTCGACCGCAAGCGCAATCTTTCCCTGGTCTCGCACCGAATTGAGTATGAGCTTTTCAAGGAATGTTTTCCCCGTCCCGCTTGGTTATTCAATGAAGATGACGCGGCCGTCCAGCTGCATCCCTCGTGGTAGACGGTGAGGTGCTCTGAGTTCAGCATATGGACTTCCTGCTCGCTCTGTTGTCTCACTTCGTTGGCATCAAACGCAAGCTGCTCCGCAATGAAGAGGTTGCCTTGGAGCTCATACATCGCGAACGCAGTCTTCGGGAGGTTGAAGTCTGCCAGCGTCTTTTCAAAAGGAGAAGGAGCTGCGCAATATACTTCAGCGCAAGACTTTTGATCTTCTCCTCTGACGGGTCTTCGTTTTCCTGTTGACGCAGCCGGTGTACGTAGTCGTCAGACAGGTCCGTTGCGAGCTCGACCCACAACTGTAGTGGCTCTGCGGGTGTCCCGTAAATGATAATGATGACGAGCAAAGATCGTTGTTGAGCCCCGCTCTGCATTGAGGAAGCTTCACGAAGGCATTGCCGCCACTCTTCGTCATTCTCCTATAATCCGAGGGCCGCGCATGCCGCCTTGGACGTTTCGTGCACCACGCCATCATGCGTCCGCAATTCGGCAAATGGTGTCACCCCTTTCACGATTGTCAGCAAAGTGCGCAGAAAATATCTTTCTTCAGTGTTGGGGATCCCAAAGTAAGGTCGCCGATGCACACGTTTCGTTTCCGGACCGTCCATTGATTGAGGCTGTCATTCCACACAAAAACCAAGAGAAGTCCTGATAGGTTGTGTTGCGAGCAACCTCACTCGCGCGATTGGCGTTGAACCATTCCGTTAGAGTTGTTTTACGTGCCCGGTCAGCGTTTACCACATCGGCAAAGTTCCCATCGGTGCTGAACACGATTTGGTGCTGATCAGGCAGGTGGGCCTGCAAACGCTGCACCGACGGCCAGTGAACGTGCATCTTGAAGCTCATAAGTCGCCAGCAGCCTTCCGGGACAGATACTTAGCGAGCGTCAATATACTGCTTAATCTCGTTCCCGTCTTCAAGCACCGCAGTAGTGCAGTCGTTCCCCTTGTAGGCGTACTTAAACAAATATTTACAGCGGTGATGGAGGAACACACCTGCCTTAGTCCACGGTTCTTTGTCAGCCTGTATAAATGCCGCATTTACGTCCGACCCACCTCGACATTGATATGCGCATCGTACTTGCAAGCGAGCAACACATTATACGGCACGATCCAGTGGTTGTCCACATGGCGACCTTTTGCATCCGCAAACGAACGTCCGTCATCTCGCCGTCGGTACAACGGGTAACCGTCCGCCTCGGCAGATGTTTGGCTGGCAAGTGCCCTCGGATAGTGCTCTATACATTTTCGATCCTCCATGCAGGTCGCGTTCAGATTTTTTCACACCGCAAGGTCCGTGCACCAAGCAGCGGGTCACGGTCTCATAAGCATCTGCATGTGTCGCTGGATCAGGGATATTTGCGGACACTACCTAGCCAATGTCTTCAGGGGTGGGGAGCTTGAAATCCTCGTCCACGATGAGGAGGATGTCCTCATCTGGGAGGCCACGATTTTGGAATTCGATCACCCAAACTTTGCGAATTACAGTACCAAAAATCTTCCGGTCTGTGAGGTCATGCATGAGCTCCTGGGATTTGATGTTTAATACCACGCAACCAAATCAGGTCGATCCTTCGCGTTCAGTCCCGGTTCAATCTCAGCTGTGATCTCGGGCTACTTTGGATTGCACGTGAAGGTGACAAAGCATTCTGAGCCCCCATGCTTGTGCACAATTATGTCATCCTGATACATCTGGCTCATCAGTCGATCGCTTCCAAAAAATGTGGACGGAAAATTATTTTGCGACCAACTTGCGCTGCGTCGTGGTCACTGTCGTTGATCGCATCCATGACTATGAAGTACAACTCACACCGCAGATCCACTTGGTGGTCCGCAATATATTGCAGGCGATTCTTCTCCACGCATACCCACGCGTCCACGATATATTGTTGAAACAGGCGTCTAGACAAAAAGAGGTGCTCGACAGGTGCGCTAGGGTGCAGCATGTAAGAATAGTACTGCATCTGCGATACACGTCTTATTACGCTATTACGCCTCAACCACGGATAGCATACTCGTTGTAAATAAACCCTGCCTCCCTAGCGTTGCACTCAAATCCCCTCAGCGGTATCGTGGGATTCCACCCTTGTCGACCATCAGGGAAAGTAGCACAAAGTGTAGCGGTGTATATGCATCGAGCAATGCTGAAATCCGCTGGAGGCTTCCGTAGTGACACTTCAGAAGAATGTCGCGATCGGATATACTGTCGTCGTAACCATTTCCTACCATGATGGTGCCCACCTCGTTGGAAGTTGGGGTGTTGTACCTTCTTCAGTCGTTCGATTGCAGGAAAAGCAGGCGGATTTCCAGATCCACCACCTGATCCCCCTCCATCTGCTGCCGCACCTGCTTGTACAACTGCACGTAAGGATTGTGCAGTTCGAGCATGGCTTGAAGTTCCCCCATGATGCGCCCATCCAGATGGGGAATGACATTCATGCGTCCACCAAGCGCCATGTTGCTGTCAGTGATATACAACTGCGAGAACTTCCTTGGTTGACCGGGCTCCGACAGGAGCAATCCCATTCGGTGGTACAGGGAACCTTGGAGTCGAAAGGAGTACATCCTTCCCTGCATCTGTCGTTCATCCAACTTCACCCCCATGAACGTGAACGACAGCGCGCTGTTGAACGCCCTGATGTTGATGCAGAACGCCTGATCAATAGGCGTTTGATCCTGTAGCAGACTCCGTAACGGCACTGGTGGTTGTGCCAACGGTGGGATGTTGACCACGTTGCCATGGTCGCAGCACAGTAAAAAGTGATCGTTCAAGGGTTGACCCAGTACCCTTCACACGCTATTCAATCCAATGGAGCGCCCCGCAGTTGTTGCAGCAGATGTCAGACCGGTTGAGCAAACGCAACAAGGCGGAATTTTCTTGGATCTCCTGACGTGCAAGGGGGAACTCCCGTTCATCGGCGCATGAGCGGTATTTCAGAAACAGCCGTGCACGTTGAGCACGTCTTGCCGCTGCCTGATCTTGGTGTCCTTGTTTTTGTTCTTCTGGCGGCTCAAGAGTACGTTGTAGAGCACGCCGTTGTCGAGCCAGTCAGTTTCGCCGTGAACGCAGACTCTCTGCTTGCGGTATTGGGGGGGGCTAATGCGGGAGCAGACAGGGTGAGCTAAATTGCTATACTCGCTATAAGACCGTACTAACAGATAATCATTTCTATAAGCGCTATTTTGTGTTTGTAATAACCAATGATAAAGTCCAATTCAATTAGGTCCGACATATAGTATAGCTCGACTTCGATTAGGTACGGGATTACGACGACATGAATCGAGATGAATTCTGTTATTATACAGATAGATACCAATCAATAAAATATCACGTGTCTATCTGAATAATTGTTTAGGCAACTCAGTGTGTGTCAGTCGTACAAATATTCCTCTTATGAGGTGTTTGTGTTGAAAATATTCATAATACTGGTTTGTATTAAAGCCGGATATGATTGACATTTTCATTAGTAGCAATATTTATATCGTACTTACTAGTACACACTGTACTCGTACTCGAATCTAAGTAAAATATGCTTGGGCACTAATAAGTGATGTAGTGTACACGACAGATGGAAATTTGCTATAACTTCAACATCTTATGCATATTTCATGTTAGGATGGCTAATCACTTCTCAATGCACGTTCCATTAATAAAGTCCCTGACTTGGTTATCTTCTAATGTCTTCTACGATATGTCTACCGGCGTTGTTTTTATCGTCAACGGATATTTGGTTGATATATTAAACGACATATACGATTTCATTATATTAGGGGGGTCAAACTTAAAGCTTAGCCCAAACGAAATAAACGTTTATATCAATCAAATATCAGGTTTATATTAAATTTGATATACACCCCTGCCGATCTGAGTGACCCGTTTATTTCAATTAAAAAAGTGTTTATTTCATCTCAAATACGCAAAGCACTGTGAGTGTTGATGCGAGGGCCAACTGGCCGACTGTATTAGCATGGTTACTATTTGACTGTTTACTGAGAGGTTAAAGCAGGAAGGCATAGTTATATGTACGAGAGAGCGCTATTTGTGCAAGGAAGGAGAGTGTAGGGACGTAAGGGACGGTCGTCCGTTGGCACTTCCGTCGCTACACCTTCTTAGGTCCCGGAAATAGGGTCCGTTCATGCGGCCTGATTGGTCCCGTTCACCAAAGGGGGTATTTCAAAACGAAATAAACGTTTTTTTCTGATATGAGCAGCTCTCGAGCTGCTCATTCCAAAGTGTGTATATCATGTGAAATAAACGTTTATATCGCGAGTGTTTATTTCACGAAATAAACACTTTTTTTCTTATGTCTGACCCTCATATTGAAGACTTAAATCTACATCTACGACTCAAGTTTCCAACTATCTATGGAAGGATGGATGCTGAAACATTTCAACAGTTTGAATATGGAAAAAGTCAATTCTATTTTACAAAAACTTCTATATTACAAAGTAGGGCTATCATGAGGACCATGGATACAGTATAGTATAGATTATGTCCCGATTGCGTCGCCGAGAACCCACGAACAGAGAGAACACTGGGTGCGGTATTCGGTCTGAGCACACCAATCGACCAAGGGACAACGAGTACATGACCCATGACGACCCGTCCTCAGCCCCAGAGAGGAAACTAAACACCAAGACCATTTCCCCAGCAATGGGCGGAAGCTTCCCTCATTCCGGAACTATTTTGGCGTACCAGTTTCTCACGACAGTATATCTTCCGAAGGAGGGGAAGCCGATGGGGAAATATACCAATGCTAGTCATTGGAGGATGAAGAGCAGATCAGCCGTGGTCAGGAGTTTGGAACTGTCCTGGGTCATGTGCCCAGGGCGACACCGTAGCGGCTATGCAGTAAGATGATATTACTTATCTTTGCTCTTGAAGACCTCACCCTCGCCCGGACCTTGCAGAAGTGCTAAAATGGCACTAACAGACTCTACGAACCCAGCAGACGTGGATGGATCTCGTGCAACTGTGTGTTTAGCGTTATAACAACAACCGGAGAGGAAAATTACAAAAATCCTTCGCACACAGTTGTCCGCGGCCGATCCTGATTACTTCGGAACAAAGCAAACGAGCGATTTATTCGAGCTTAACGTGATTACTGATGACATAACCGAACGCGAAGGCGCTTGAAGCTTGTAATTCCACCGGTCACAGTCTACAAATATTGTAAGAAGTCATCCAAGACGATAGGAGTAAATTAAGTGGAAATAGCCAAAACGTGTCCGACCGTCCTTCAGGAAATGGTAAACGAAGGTGAAGGAGAAAAGGTGGTTCTACAAATGAAATACTGGAATTCCTTTCCAACCTCTCCACGCATAAGCAGTATGTCACCACTCGCCCTTACCAAAGTCTGCACAAAGGAGAACGAGTAGAAAAATTTTGCGAAGGGACAAAAGATTGAGTAAGGTAAATCCGGCAAGAACACCTGTGCTTAATGTGGAATATATCAAAGAATTTGAAGAACTATTACCTATCAAGTTTCGTGAAAATTCACCGTCCGTGAAAAGATTTCAGTCGTCGGTTGGAAGTCTTATGGATATATCATTGCGTACGACTAGACATCTCATTTGCGGTGCATTGTGCAAAGCGACAAACCCATGCGCCGAAACTGGGAGACTAAAAGGCAGCCAAGAGAGTAATGAAGTATTTAAATGGCACCAAGTCATTGAAGATTCATTTAAAGCACGATTATGAATTGTTCGGGTTACCTGTTATACGGATGTTAATTTCACGGCAGATAAGATGGACCGGGAAAATGTCAGCGCTGTTGTTGTCGACGTCAATGGAATTGTGATTTGTTGGCAGTGCAAGAAGCAGAGTACGGTTGCTTTATCTATCGCAGAAGCTGCATTTTGTGCAGTAGCCGTTGGCGGCAAGGAAGCCTTTGGATTGAAAGAACTATTTTGTGAGAATGGAACTTATACAAAGACGCCTCTCCTCTTAAAGTTGATAATCAAGCAGCAATCAAGAATGTGGAAGGTGGATTCAGTGCTGGAAGTACGAAGCACCTTGTGTAACAGGGTTACATTCGAGTCACATTCAGTAGGTGGTGTACGTGAGTACACTACGGTTGGGGTCAGTATTGACCGGTTCGAAAGTTTTTGAACCATTGGTTATTTTAACCAATCAGGGAAGGAGCCCTTGGGGGTGGCGTTGCAGCCAGCCACGTGTTGGTACACAGGTGGTGTACACTACATTTTAGCTAGGTACGAATTTGGTAAGTTCTACTTAGTATTACATATAGTTTACATTAGTTTAAATTAACTTAGGCTAATTATATATTAAATATACATTCAGTTTACATTTTCACTCAACAACTGCAGACGCACGACCTCGACCGGTCGTGCGTGTAGTGAGTGCCGTAGCGTAAAGGGAGCCCTCCCTTTAGCTACACCCTTAGTAAGGTATCCTTGCCGTTAAGGCAGTAGCGAAGGCTACTAGTAAACCAAACCGGGAATCTTGGCCCCGAGTAGGAGAGCTCTCTCCTACTAAGCCCTTTATAAGGGCGTATCGGCTGAGTAGCGGCGAACGTCGCTTTAAGGAAGTCTTCCTCTGTGCGCTAGCCGCACCATGCGTATACGCACCGGCTACATCTGGTAGCACTTGTAGTCAATCCAACACCTGTGTTGGTAGACTAAGGCATCCTCTGCAAAGGATGAATCAGGACGATTGGGAGAGGTTAACCCTCGTCCAGCAGGAAGGCTTTAACAGGATGTTATCCTTAATGGGTGACGAGGGTATGCAGCTCCTAGTGGAGCAGGGCCTTGAGGCCGTAAAGGCAAGGGTAAATGCCCTCATCGCCCATGAGGTGAGTTTAGGCGGAAGTCGTTCCACGGGGGTACGTCCCCCCTTATCATTTAAGATAAAGAAGTTCACCGGGGAGAAGGGTGACAACCTTTATGTGTGGCTGCGAGGGGTCGAAACGGCCTTCGAAACAGCGAACGTGATCGCTGATCACTTGCAAGTGGGACTTGCACTGACTCATCTTACGGGTAAAGCCCGTGCATGGGCGTTTACGTATTCGGACTCGGTCACGAACGTGTTCCCTACCTGGGGGTCCTTAGGCAGAAGCTTATGGACATGTATGCAACGCCTGATCTGGTTTCAAGAATCATCTGGCGTTTCTGAGGTGCCTTCAGGGCACTAGGGACTTGGAAACATACATCCAAGAACTTAAGACCCTGTTGGCAGGGATGTACGCGAAAGCGTATTCGGACGATGTGTCCATCCCCGACTTCATGGAGGCCTGAGAGAAGGTCCAGCACGTTCGGAGCTCTTCCGATGCCGACCCCAATCCCTGGGGGAGGCGTTCAAGATGGCGTTCAACGCCGATAGGAACTTTCGTTCCTCTAAGGTGGGTCCTGAACCCATGGACCTTAGTCAGGTCGAAGAGGAAGAGAATCCTTCCGCTAACAGTCAATCTGACTCTTTTTCGCAGAGCTTCGAGGAAGAGCTCCTTGCAATGTTGCAGCGGCATGGGCCGCTGGGATGCTTTCTGTGTGGGAGCATGGATCATCTGCGGAACAGATGTCCGCGGAACCCCCAGCAATATACTCGCTTTAAGGGGCCAAGGGTGGGGAAAAGCCCTTGCCCAAGCCGTCGGGAAACGACGGCTCCCAGTAGGTGCGGGGCGCCCTACTGAGGGACCCCTCAGTGCTGTTAAGCCCCAGGGTAGGGGACGACAGCACAAAGCCCCGAGGGAAACGGTGCTTTCTAGCACCGAGTTGGTGTACCAGCCAGGTTTGCTGGTAGTCCTTGCGGACGTGAAAGGCTTTGATAGGCCTTGGAGAGTCTTGATAGACTCTGGAGCGTCTGAAAATTATGTCAGACGAGCTTCTGTTGTGAAGAGTCGGCTGTATGCCGAGGCCATAGAGGCACGTTCTCGTGACGTTGTCACGGTCCGTCTTGCGACGGGCGTACAGGTTTCTGTACCCAAGGTCTCGATTGACCTTAAGCTGAAGTTTGCAGACTTCGACAGCTTAGAACGTTGCCTATTCCTGGATTTGGACTCGAGGTATGACCTCATTCTGGGCATGAAGTGGCTGGAACGCCACGAGCCATGGATAGACTGGAAGTCTAAGTCCATTGGCTCAACGCACCCGCGGTCGGGTGAAGCATTGGCGAGTCATGAACCCACCTTTACTTGATCGCAAAAGCGATTCTGGCGTGAGATGCCAGAGATTGGGATGTCTGAAACGATCATTCCCAATGGCGTTAAGGAAGAGTTCCTTAACGAGGGGGATTCGGAGGTTAATCCCCACGCCGTTAACGTTGATACTGGTGAGTTGCCAAGCGCAGAGGTGGATTCCTCTGAGGCAACTCCAGTGGTAGGGGTAGAGACCCTGTGGTTAAGCGCGAGGCACTTCCAAGCGAAGAGACCCGAAGTTTGTCTCTTTCGCACGTCGGAAATGATTCCGACTACGCAATTTTAGGTGAGACCGGCGAGTCACCTGTGGTAGAGATAGAGACCTCTGTGGATAGGCGCGAGGCGCTTCCAATAGATGTGGCAATTGACTCCCCCCATCTCATCTGGGTCTCGGGATGAGCCCCGAGGCCAGTAGTCAGCAGTACTATAGGATGCTGAATAGTGTGACAGGTGTTGTCACGGAAGGCGTAAGCCTTGAACGGTTGCCTGGGGTAGGAGAACTGTTGTCGTTGGAGGAGATGTCCTTCAACGAGTTTGAGACTGATGTAAAAGCAGATGAAATCGACGAGATTGTCGTATTGCGTCCGGAAGGGGAGTTGAACTCCTCATCCACGATGGACGAGTCAGTTTTGGTGAAAACCAAACAATGAACCAGCGATTTTTAATCGCTTGGTGACCCAACTCTTCCGCCCTCATAGAAAGTACGCACAGACGTACTTCGACGATGTATTCGTTCATAGTCGCGTGGAAGGCGACTCGTCTGATGTTCAGATACACCTGATACATCTTCGAGCGGTTCTAGAATGTATGAGGGAGCATAAGTTATATGCAAACGCATCCAAGTGTATATTTGGTGCTGAGGAAATTCCTTTCCTCGGATGCTTCATCGGTAAGGATGGAGTGCGGGCGGATCCCGCGAAGGTGAAAGCCATTGTGGAGTGGCCTTCGCCTGTAATCTTATAGATTTACGGAAGTGGCTTGGATTAGCCAACTATCTCCACAAGTACAGCGAGAACTACGCTGAAATGTCGAAGCCATTAACCGACCTTCTTAAGAAAGATGTTGATTGGTGTTGGGAAACCAAACACCAAAACGCTTTTGAAGCATTAAAGTGGAGCTTGTTGAAAGCTTTCGTTCTTGCTCTCCCAGATTCTGGGAAACCATTTAGTGTCGTCTGCAACGCCTCCGATTTCGCAATCGGATGTGCTTTGTTACAAGCAGACGATGCAAGAAGGGAACGCGTAATTGCGTTTGAGTCGAGGCAGCTTAAAGCTGCGGAACGGAATTATCCCGTTCATGACAAGGAGCTACTGGCTATGAAGTATGATCTAGTCAAATTTAGGGTTCACTTACTCGGCTCAAAGCCGTTCGTGGTTTATACTGACCACGCGTCCTTACGGACAGCGACAAAGTCGCCTCATCTCTCGCAACGGATGGCCCGTTGGCTCTCCTTCTTTGCGGAGTAAAACTTTGAGGTTAAGTATAAACCTGGCAAGCATAACGTGCTTGCAGACGCGTTGTCGCGTCGTCCCGATTACGAGCTCGCTCACGCGACATTCGTCACCACGTCTGTGGTGGATCTCATACGCCAGGAGTATGAGAAAGACCCACATTGTACGGCGCTTATCACGCGTCGGGTGAAAAGGGTCTTGGCTCGTCTGGCCAACCCTGTCAAGTCGAGCTAGAGCTCGTTTACGCCGTTACAGGTACTGTGACGGTCTGCTATTTTATAGTACGATCGCGGAGGACACTCCGCGGGTGGTAGTTCCTCATAACCAGGAACTGAAGTATAGAGTCCTCTTTGAGGCACATGACGCCCCTACCGGGGGTCATTTAGGTCGGGATAAGACCTACAGCGCTTTAAGCGCTTTGTATTGGTGGACCAATATGTATAAGTGGGTCGGTGCGTATATACGCACCTATGAGACGTGTCAGAGAGTTAAAACCTCTGCAAGTTCAGCTGCGCCTTTGGCGAGCTTATCGGTTCCAACGGAGTGTTGGAAATCCATTAGCATGAATTTTATCTTCGGTTTTCCGAAAGATAAGGCCGGGAACACCGGCATATTGGTCTTTGTAGACCGTTTGAGCAAGATGGCTCACCTGGCGGCGGTTCCAGAGTCCATTGATGGACAAGGAACAGCGAAAGTGTTCCTAGACCGTGTCTTTCGACAACATGGTCTACCCGATTCCGTTCTGTCGGATCGGGATCCCCGTTTTACGGGACAATTCTGGAGAGCGTTGTTTAAGGTGCTAGGCACCAAGCTCCTCATGTCCACTGCGGATCATCCGCAGACGGACGGTCAGACGGAACGCGTTAATCGCGTTGTGAAGGATATTCTCCGTAGTTTATGTCCGGATTCTCCAAAGAGTTGGAGTGAGATGCTCCCGATGGTTGAACTTGCTATCAACAATTCGGTACATGCATCTACGGGGCTTACCCCGTTTTACATGAACGGATTGGTGAATCCGAGGGTTCCGTTAACGCCACGTGTGTGTGGCCCAGGGCTTGAGAGGGGAGGATTCCCCGATGTCAGCCCTGTATCTGTGCGAAAGCATATCAATAAGTTTTTATCGACGCTCCTCAGTGTCTTACGACACGTCTGCGATGCCATGGCGGAAACCCAAGACAAGCAGAAGGAGCAAGCTGACCAAAAGGGACGGCGTAACAAAAAGGTATAAAGAGTAGGAGAAAGTGTTTTATTAAACGCTAAATCTTCCTACACATGCAGTTTCAAATGTGTTGCGCAATAAACTGCGCCCCAGGTTTGTGGGCCCCTTTAAGGTGTTAGTCCGAAAGGGCTTGTCGTACACCTTAGACATCCCGAAGGCGATGCGTACGCATCCAACCTTCTATGTGGGTATGCTTAAGCCATACCAGGACCCGGAGGCGGGGCCCCTCGTGGAGGAGGGTGGAAAGGCGGATAGCCGTAAGGCACCGCAGGGCGAAGGAAGCCCGAAAGGGCTAAAATGCGACCACGAAGCTCCGCAACGATCGTCTCGAGAGAGACAATCCGCCTCTCGAAGCGATCAGTGGCATCCCGCTCATCGCGAAGTCCCTCGTGGACTTCATGGATGCGATGGCTGTTTCGATCACAGCGCTCGCGAATCTCACGTCTCAATTGCGCGACTTCCTCCTCCAATGCTCGATGCGGAGAGTACTCCACACTTTAATGTGGAGCGGCTGATGGCGCGGCGCCATCATCGGGGTCAAACCCAGTATCTGGTGAAGTGGAAAGGTTATCCACACTCACAGAGTTCGTGGGAGTTCGAGACTACCCTACGGCAGGATTGCCGCGACGTCGTTGACGCTTTCGATCGGGAGAATCCCGCTGCAGGTCAACGACCGAAGGGGCACGAGAAGCCCCTTCACTCCCAGTAGTTGGGAGTTCTCCGGAGGCAGATGTGGCGCTCACACTGTCCTCTGGTACGGTGATGGGTGTAACGGGGTTACATTTAAGTTACATTTAGTGTTGGTGTACATGAGTACACTACGGTTGAGGTCAGTATTGACCGGTTTGAAAGGTTTCGAACCATTGGTTATTTTAACCAATGAGGGCATGAGCCCTTGGGTGGTGGTGTGTCAGCCATCCACGTGTCTGTACACAGGTGTGTACATTACATTTTAGCTAGGTATGAATTGGGTATATTCTACTTAGTATTACATATAGTTTACATTAGTTAAATTAATTAGGCTAATTACATATTAAATATATTCAGTTTACATTTCACTCTAAAGTGCAGTGAGTGTCGTAGGTAAGAGGGATCCCTCCCTTTACTTACAACCCGTAAAGGGGACACAGGCGTTAAGGCTAAGTAGTAAGCCAACCCGGGAATCTTGGCCCCGAGTAGGAGAGCTCGCCTACTAAGCCCTTTATAAGGGTCAGCGGAATGCCATGTGGGCAAACACAACGGCTGATAGAACCAATCATTATTATAAGAAGGAGCATAGGGAGTTTCTGTCTTGCATTGTGATCATGATTATCCTAAACCTTTGATTTGGAAGCTTCGTGTAGCCGGTGCGAACACGCACAGTGCGGCTAGCGCACAGAAGAAGACTTTCCTAAAGCGGCGGTGTGACGCTACTTAGCCGATGCGCCCTTATAAAACGGCTTAGTAAGAGAGTACTCTCTTACTCGGGGCCAATATTTCCCTTTGGTTTACAAGTTAGCACGAGCTAACGCCTTGACACAAGTCTCCCTTAATAAGGGGGTAGCTAAGGGAAGGACTTCCCTTACACTACAACACTCATTGCGCGCGCGACCGGTCGAGGTCGTGCGTCCTGCAGTCTTTTGAGTGAATTGTAAACTGAATGTATATTTAATATGTAATTAGCCTAAATTAATTAAACTAATGTAAACTATATGTAATACTAAGTAGAACTTACTAAATTCGTACCTATCCAAAATGTAATGTACACCACCTGTTTACTAACACGTGGCTGGCTGCCACGCCTCCACCAAGGGCTCCTACCCTGATTGGTTAAAAAACCAATAGGTACAAACCTTTCGGACCGGTCAATACTGACCCCAACCGTAGTGTACTCACGTACACAACATAACTAAATGTAACCAGAATGTAACCCTGTTACACTTCCTCTACGAAGCCAAGACGGCGTCGAACATATTATTCACCACAGGGATTCTGGTTAGCTTGATAATAGAGACATAGATTCTCCCGGACCCATTTGACGCTGATCAGATCTATGAGTTACACTTCGGCATGATCGACGAGACGGCCAGGATGCTACATGACTTATTGGTGCCTATACTACGCCGAGAATATAAGGCCTTGAAGAATTAAGTCAAGATAGAAGCCGTTTCGTCCTCTGGAGAATACCAACTGGAACGTCACAGTGCGAGTCTGAGTCTTTTGTAGCATATATCAAGCCGATCGTCTAGCAATAGTTTTCCAGGACAGGGCCAGGCACCTTATTGATTCATTCACCAATTAAACTCACCCAAGCCCTTGATCAAGCAGACCCGTCTCAAATACAAGCTATGTTCAATACTTCTATGGAACATTTTTTCAGCATGCAGCAAACCCACAATCGCGGACCTTTAACCAGAGTCGATCAGGGCCGGAGATGCGAGATCTCGACATGAAAGCTGTCAGATCAGGTCAAATTCCATTAATTAATTTTGCCGGGATGATCTGGGTGAAGATCAAAAATGAATTCCAGTTGTAGCAACGACTTAAACCCAGCTTCGCCTGCAGTCCACCAGCCACGATTCCCATTAGTTTCCGCTGTCAGTGATTTTAAAGATTCTCAGAAAAAATAAAAGACGGACGGAGATCAAGCGAGAAGTTGTTTAATGACAACGTTTCCATCAGATCAAGTATCTGATTTAGAGCAATGTTGAATATTTTGGAGACTTATTGAAAGGATCTGCAGGATAGGGACAGTTAAAATATTGGAAATGCTTCATCCAAGCGTATGAAGGCCAATATTGTGGTGAATGAATGTCCGTATCTCAACAGTAATTTCATGCGCGAAAGTTTTCATGACACGCTGCTGGAAGAGCGACATCGTATTAACGGGGCGTGGATGCGTACTAAGTTCCTATCAAAGACTAGTCACAAGTGCGAAGACGTGAGCATACCGTACATTTATCGTTACGCTGAATGACGGTAACCTTGCTGATCAGCTAAATCTACTAAGCCTATGCGACAGATAGAGGAAAATATCCGACACGGAAAGAAACACGAAGAGCGATAATCGAGTATACATGGGGTCGAGCAGATACAGGCCAAAGTCGGTGCAAACCTATCCACTACGTCGTCTAAGCATCCGCGGACTGAACGATCACGATAACATAGAGAACCGTAGATACTATCTCAGGGGTCCAAGATGAAGCGGTCGCCTGTTTACAGACAGTACCATCAGCGAAACACTCATTAAATAGCTTCGCAGAGTAAACTATGCTAATACTGCGGTTTAGCCGAAATGACAATCGCGGCTATTGGAAACGCCTTGTGTTAGAATAAAGAGGTCTCCCTGGTGACGGCTTGTTTACGTGTAGATCTTGGGAAGGAAATTTGGAAAAAATTGGCCTCTCATTTAGCGCCATCGTTACATGAAGTAACTGACGAGAGGAAGAAACTTGCCGCCACATAAAAGTTGATGAAGCTCTGATTTTGATCGCGCCATAGAAACATCTGAAGCTGATCATTACGATGGCTCTACCTGTAGCCGGTGCGTATACGCACTGTGCGGCTAGCGCACAGAGGAAGACTCTTCCTTAAAGCGGTAGCTACCGCTACTTAGCCGATACGCCCTTATAAAGGGCTTAGTAGGAGATATATCCTACTCGGGGCCAAGATTCCCTGGTTGGTTTAATAACTAGCCTTAACGGCTGTATTCCCTTTACGGGATGTAAGTAAAGGGAGGGCTCCCTCTTACCTACGACACTCACTGCACGCGCAACCGGTCGAGGTCGCGCGACTGCACTTTAGAGTGAAATGTAAACTGAATATATTTAATATGTAATTAGCCTAAATTAATTTAAACTAATATAAACTGTATGTAATACTAAGTAGAATATTCCAATTCGTACCTAGATAAAATGTAGTGTACAGACCTGTGTACCGACACGTGGATGGCTGACACACCACCACACCAAGGGCCCCTGCCCTGATTGGTTAAAATAGCCAAAGGTTCGAAACATTTCAAACCGGTCAATACTGAACTCAACCGTAGTGTACTCATGTACACCAACATTACATGTAACTCGAATGTATCCCCGTTTGTAATGGGGTGCCATTACATAATTGATACTCAAGTTAGAATATCACAGTTTAATTTTAGACGCGTTGTCTGAAATTTAAATAAGAGATTATAAGTTAGTATAATCTAAGAAGGAAAAGTCGATTCGGTATAAATATCGAATCTTGCAGGTTAACTAATAGTACAGTTAGTTAAAGACTTGATATTTTTATATTAATTAGTTAGTTAGGCGTATCGGCTAAGTAGCGGTAGATACCGCTTTAAGGAAGAGTCTTCCTCTGTGCGCTAGCCGCACCGTGCGTATACGCACCGGCTACACCTTGACTTCAAGTTAAAGTTTTTGAACGATTATGCAAAGAAGGACGTATGAAGGCTACTCACATGCCAAGTGTGGAAAGGATTGCTGATCTACTTACGAAGAATCTCAATACGCAACGGATTCAATATTTACGAAAACAAATTTGATTGATTTGGTTTCGTTATATCCATGCAATAGGTGTGGTACAACGACTGTAACATAATAATAATAAGGCACGTATAGTAGTTTCTAAACGAGATTATGACGAATGCGAAAAGTGTCAGGTAAGCTACTCAAAATTCTAGTTCAAGTTGAATGCGGATCTCACGGGGAAGCACCGACTAAAAAGGCGTTTAAAAGCGCCCGCAGAATACAGGAAACTATTCCATGGCGGCAGCTTCTGAGGAGATGGAGCAGAAAATTTGGGAAATGATAGGACAAGTCAGGACGATCGGCTGCAGACAGTACAAACATTGTCTAAATTTTCTTTTTTTACCGGAAAAAATAGGGCCTCTCTTTTATTACCCTATCATATTTTTTTGACGGCCTACGGAATCAACATTCTGGATGTTTGGTTCCCAGTTAACAGTATGGGATCGTCAGGATACAGATACAGGGGATATGAGCGGCTACACTCCAGAATACACAAGTGTGATAAGGGACGTCTCAAAATGTATTGACATCATGCTTTCCCTCAATCGAAGATAGAGCTGGGTTTCTATCTGGATGAGATGATTAGGCTCTCCTTGCCATTGCCGGAGTGGAAGTAAAGTATTGTCACAGGAAGTTGCACCTAAGTGCTCTTATATATATGAAGGATAATATGGTACTATCATTGGAACATCCTTCAACAAGGGGTCGGCGTCATTGCATTCTCTGCGGGGTGACAGGGTAGTTGCCAACCCTCGTAAACAGTTATCATGATTCCTAATTTCCTCTCTGTGGCAATAGAAGACAGTTGCCTGAGATGATATTCATCAGTTTGTCTGTACTGCAAGAGAAATCTCACACAATTTGTCTCAAGAAGGCAGAACAGAAGGAGCAAATTTTACACGTGCAACGAACCGACGTATCTCTGAAAAGAAGCATCTATTGCATCCCCGGATAATCACGAACGGTAAAATTTGAAGGGTAACGGACCAAGAATGGATCGTAGCCAATCCTCGCAGGAACCGACACATGCATTACGGAAAGATTATAAAAAGAAAACATCATTATAACACTGTCGGGACAGGAGGTAGTCTTTTGGCATTAAGAGGTACAACCATCCCCCAGTCTGAGATGGACTAGGGCAAAAAAGCATCGTCCGGAATATCCAGGAAAGGACAAAGAGATATCTAACAGAAAAACATCTACCAAACTGAAACAAAAAGAGCCCACGGGACGAATTGTTACTGAATCTCAAGTGAAAACGTACATTTCTGACGCCAGTGCAGACATAAAAAAGAGATAAGGACCATAAGAGGGCGCGCTAGAGCGAAACCAAAAATGATAGAGCCAAACAAATTGCGCTCCCGATTCATTTTGGTTAAATGACTTCCTTTTTTAAACAGCAGCAACCCGTGCCTATTATTACCCATCCTTCTGAGTTCTAACAGATTGTAACTTTAGCCAGGCCAGCCAGTTTAGATCCGCCGGCGATCTGAGTCGGAGTTTGAATCGGACAACTGTCAGTCTGTCAGTGGAGATATACACAGTTTTTCCAGCATAAAGAAAACTCTCTAGTGAAAAGACTTACTTCGACTACCATACTACAGATATGTCCGGTGAGTGTAGTTTCCAGGAAATTCCTTATGTTTCAAAACTGAAATCCGTAATATCAAATATTATCTCTCTGCCGACGAAACCCACCGTCTGGCTCCCAGAAGTGCTTTGGAACCTACCTTCGACCGTGATACCTACTTGTCCCAAGAAACGGTTGACATATTCACCAGTATGCAATACGACGATGCCAAGAATGAAGTGGAGGAAGGAACCCTATACATTGAGAACGGGTCTGCCAGGGGTGACGATTCGGACGGTGATAGGGAATATGAAAGAGATGACGACTTCGAGGGGTCTGAGAGAGACAGTGAGAACATCCTGAGTGAAGATGAGGCCGACCCATTCGCTGATCTTGGCGAGGACTCAAACACCGAGTTTGAATATAGCTCGGATGATGAGACGGCCAGGAAGACGGTCAAGAAGTCTGCTATAGACAGGCTCCAAATCCCGAACGTCATTTCCACTCAGACCAGCAGACCCTGTCAAGACATTGTGTGGGATCATGATCACTTCCGCGGAAAAACCTTTTATTCTCTGGGTGCTGCTTATGCTGTTTTAGATGCAGCTAGTCGCGCCAAAAGATTTTTACTCAAAAGGGGCAGAGGTTTCGCAGGCAAGAAAAGTAATCATTGGCGAAGATATAAATGTGTGCGCGCCGATTAGTATAAGTCGCGTGTTAAAGAAGAAGCCCGTCAGCGTCAGACATCTACTCGTCGTTGCGACTGCAAATGGGAGGCATTAATTGAAAATCAACTTTATGGCCAAGGAAGATACACTATTTCATCCACCGGCGAGCACAATCATCTTGCGCTGGACGACTTGCGGACGTCCAGAGAAGGTCGTGTATGCCCGTACGATCAAATTGCTGCGCTTAAACTTCTGATCTCCGCCGAAAACTCAACCGCAGATATCATGGAGACCATGAGACTACAGTTCAAGGAAAGCTTCAAGCTGATCGACAAGGATGTGCAGAATATGAAGCAAGAGTACCGAGGATTGGAGTTGGGCGGACTCCCGGAGATGGATTCTTTGGCCCGGAACTACAGGTAGACAGCGCATTGTATCAGGCCAGACTGAATGACAAGGGACAGACAACCCGCCTTCTTATCATTCCCAGAAAAGTGCCCAAACTGCTTCAAAAACAGATCGCTACCGACGTGATTCAGATCGACGAAACTTATCGTAGCAATAACGAAGGGTTGGGTATGTTACATATCGTCAGTAACACAAATACCAACACCACGTTTTTTTTTCTTGGATATTGCTTTACGAATACGGCTGATGAAGATTATTTGACGTGGATCCTAGATACATTCAAGTTATTCAGTATCATAATCGAACCAAATAACATCATTACGGACGCTGATCAGGCGTTACGGAATTAAATCGAGAATATTGTCCCTGACAGCGATCAGATTCTGTGCTATTGGCACAATCTGGCCAACATTCAAGCCAAGCACATTCAAGCGTTTCCAACCGAAGGGAAGGCTCAGATTATTGGTAGTCAATCAGGCGCAAACACTACATACACCTGGCAAATATTCAAGAATAAGTTACGCCAATTGTGACTGGGAACCTACGATCAAAATAAGTTTGCAAAGAAATGGGTCAAAATACAAAAGAATATTCCCAGGGCCTGTGCGCAGTAAATCGCGAATATTTGGATGGTCCCCTTTAAAAAGAAGTTCTGTGCTGCATGGATGATAGGCATCCTTGACTTCGTGAAAATCACCACCTCACGCGTCGAGGGGACCATGCGACATTTAAACAGTTACATGACTCCAGCCGAAAGTCGTTTTTCGCCATCTACCGCATAATGAAGAAAGTTTGTGCGAAGAAAAAGGACATATGCCTTTTCAAGAGAACAAACGAGCTCACCACACTTCGAGCGTTCCCAAGCCCTTACTTTCTATGGTAATTCCCTTAATTTCCAGGCACGCCAGATCAAAACTCAATAGGGAGGTCAAGGAAGCCCAGGAGGAGATTGCAGAGCTAACGTGTAAAGTCGCCAGCTTCAAACTCTCGGTCTGTGACAAGAAGCATATGTCAAACTATGGTTTACCATGTTCTCATATCATTCGAGATCTCATGATCAAACATGGAAAGGAAGCCCGGGTCAGTCCTGCCTCAATTCATCCGCACTGGTTTTTAGATAAGACTTTCAAGCCAGTGGATTGCATCCCGCAACAGCAGCTGCTTCCCCCCATGGTCGTGAAACCTCGTCAAAAGAAGTTGATCACAAGCTTGCAGAAGGCAGCCAAACGTAATGGCGAGCGAAGTGAATAAAAAAATGCGGCGTTTGCGATGAGTACGTCCGACACAATAGCAAAACATGCCCAATCAAGCATACACATCTGGCTACCGCACCCAAATCGAAGCGTAGCAAATTTGCCCCAAGAAAAGCTACCACTGTCACTGCTACTGTCACTCCTCCCGCTCTGGCTGCTGGTCCTTCATCCTCCGCCGCAAGCAAACCAAAATTTCTCGCAAACATCATACCCCCATTCCCAGTTGACACAAGCAGATGTCAAACCTTGCCGCGACGAAGCTTTTACCGCCAAGATTTTCTTTCTCTATCACCACTTCCCCCGCATGGATATCCACAGGTACATCAGCAATCATAAGGACCTGCACCAACACCCGCTTCACAATTTTTTTCCGGAGAATTTCCTCAGCAAAAGCGCCTCAGAAGTGACCGCTTCCTATCCCTACAGCTTTGGCCCGCAACAAATGGTTCCACATCCAACATCAGTTCTGCCTCCCTCATCAAATTCATCAAATCCTAGTCACCACATCAACGATTCTCAGGGTGCAAGATGTGAGCCTCTCCACAACTTGTATTATGAACACCCATACAATCAAGGCGGTTACAATACTTACTACGGTCTGAAAATTTCCATCCTTACTAGGTCATTGTGCTGAACCCCTCTCACTATACATAATAGACATGATGACATCTCGAACCGCTCGTTATGACGACTTCACGTTTGCAACGTATATGACAAGTTTAGAGAAACTTGGTGAGTGGAAAATTATGTTAGATCTATTCAACACAACGCTTGAGACCCAAACGTGCAACCAGACCAACAACAAAGGTACTGTAGCAGTGATTAACGTTCTTGATTATGCTGCCGTGATCCAAGCACTCTATAAGCTACACAAAACGAGAGAGTCCGATCAATCGAACAAGACGCTAAACGATGCGCCAAAGCCGGTAACTAAGCCATCAAAAGCTCTACCACAAAAATTCAGGCGGGATCTCGCGGTCGTGCTCAAGAAAGTACGCAAAATCAATCTTGGCAGCTTTATCCATGCTTCTACACTGATTGATACATTGGATGAGCTCTAAACAGCCGCGCGTCAGGTATTCCACTGATTGGTGGAGGAAGGAAGAATCGAGACAACTCCTTGGAGACGCAACGACGGGTTTGCGATTGATTTACACACCTTCTCCCACGGTGTTGCAAAGTGTGCGGTTGTAGCTGCATTTGAAGACATTGCGCGCACTTTTCACGCGTCGTTCGCACGTGCTGCACCACGGCCGACTCTTCGTATTATCACAGAGGTTGGAGACGGAGTCGAACGTATATGAAACCTGTGCTTCGACAAGAAAAATCACCGATTTGCTCACGAAATGGAGTCGACCGCCGCTTCGGCCTTCGGTCCATACCACGAATCCTGGTGTCTTACTCGTGCTTCAGCACGCGTTGCGCAAATGGCTGGATAAACGGGGACAGATTCGGTACTTCTAATAACCTGAAAAGCACACGTTTGTAGGATCCATTCAAGTACCTTGAACCCCTATCAAATAGATGTACGAATGACGATGACAACGTATCAATCGTATCCTGTTTCAAACTCTTCTTCTGAGTCGTTGAGGCTCCTCTTCACCACTCCCATAGTTTTATCATTCCGGTGGCACCGATACAAATATATACCGGACGGCTTGCTACTGGACAAAAAAGGAAGTCATTTAACCAAAAAATAAATCGGGAGCGCGATTGGTTTGGCTCTATCATTTTTTGGTTTCGCTCTAGCGCGCCCGGACCATAAGTGTTATTCAGTGACAACGTAGGTAGAGATTAATAAGGGTTACAATCTTACCAGGGCGATGGTCGCGATTTATTTGCAACATGTGTATAGGGGAATTGTAAAGTCTACAGTGTACTACTGGAGCTAAACCACTCCACTATAAACGGTTCCCCGGATCTTCCAGATCAAGACGATACGGGTGCGTATCACGGGCTCTAATGGACCCGGGTCTGTAAGCCGTCACTCTGAGTAACCATTAATCAAAGCAACGGTCAGAAATAGGAGATCTTTATACCAACAGGACTGGGGACACTGTAATGGGGTGCCATTACATAATTGATATTCAAGTTAGAATATCACAGAGAAATTTCAGACGCGTTGTCTGAAATTCAACTAATAGATTATAAGTTATTATAATCTACGAAGGAAAAGTCGATTCGGTATAAATACCGAATCATGCAGGTTAACTAATAGTACAGTTAGTTTAATACTTGATATTATTATATTAGTTAGGTAATTACTATACTGTTAGTCGCTAACCACCCATTTAATAAACACTCTTAATTTTGCGTTCTAACAGATAAGTGAATATTAATATATTTACTTTTATTATAGGATTAGTTGTTACCAACTAATCCTGCCCCAGTTGTATCGCGCGCTTCCTCGCACAACACAGTGTAAGCCTGAAACAGGATCAGTCCTGTTACACCTGGTAGCACTTTGTGGTCCGTCCTAACGACCACAGTTCCGTTCCGCTAGTTAACTAGCGGAGCGAAGATAAAGAGCCGCTCGGCATCATGTCTCGAGACATGACGCCTGCCGAGCGAAAGAGAACGCTGGAAGTGGTGACGGAACACTTCCCTCACTTCACGTCGCGTAATAAAGACGCGACGGTAGAAATGGTTCGGTCCATGGGGACCGACATCCTTACTTTCCTCCTGGATAAGACACCGGAGGAAACGATGGAGGTGGTGCATCGCTTTAGGCAAAAACACCTCGAAACACCATCACGGCGCGCGCAAGAGGTAGCGCGGACGGCACCTGCAACGCATAGCGTTGAAGTGGTAAAGGCGCGAGTACCACCCTTTACCGGTGAAGGGGGCGAGCCCCTTCGTAGATGGTTCGCAGAGGTGGAAGATGCCATCTCTGCGCAAAATATTGTTGACGAACGTCAACAGGCGTACTTCGCCACAACATTTCTGGGCGGCAGAGCCAGGGCATGGGCGATGAGTCGCACAGCCACTGATGACTCTGCGTTCCTTACTTATCAGGAATTAAAAGCTGAGCTAAAGCTCAACTTTGAAGCTCCATAAATGGAGCTAAGTAGTCGGCAGGAGTTCATGGAACTCCGGCAAGGTAAGCTTGACCTTCAAGCTTACGCTCAGAAGACGCAATATTTGCTGTCAAATATTGTGTATGAGCCGGTGCCCCCTGCTATACAGGTCACTGGGTTCATGAAGGGACTCAGTGATGGTCCCGTCAAACAGAGTCTTTACCGGCACACACCAAAAACTCTAAGGGATGCCATTGATATGAGCATCCGTGAAGAGTTCAGCATGCGATTAGCGTCATCGCATGCTGGGTACAGCCGAAGGGATCAACAGCCCTTCGCTTTAGACATGCCGCAACAGCATGTCAACAATCAGCAGTCGGGCAGACGAAGTTCACACTTCGTCTCAAGAAACAGCCACCCGCGCCAGAGCATGGGCGGTGGAGGTCCAGTGCCGATGGACCTATCGGTTGCGGTTGCTTCGAGTTCGAGGCAACCCAAATTTAAAAAGAACATTCGCTGCAATCGATGCGCGAAAGTGGGGCATTCTGACCATGAGTGTATGGAACCGCGTCCGGTGCCACGCAGTCAGCGGACGGAACCGTCTGCTGCACGGCGACACCAACAGGGACATCACCCTGTTGGTGCAAAACACGAGAATCGCCAGTAGGGGCGGGGCGCCCTACTGGGAATGTTATCCCACATGCCGACATAGGGCATGTGAGGGTAATAGCCCCAGACGGGACTATGTCCTGTCAAAAGGTGCGGGGTGATGATAAGCCTCTTATCACCCTGGAGGTTAAGCCGCACGGGAGCGATGTCCCCATGCGAGCTTTGTTTGACACAGGAGCGTCAAACAATTTCGTTAGAACTCAGAGTCTAACGCTGTTGAGCTTCGTGGAGGTAGAGACCCCACGAAGTATGTTGTCGGTCCGGTTAGCAACAGGTGCAACCGTGACTATTCCAAAGCGTGTGATTAAAACACGCTTCGAGTTGAATGAACTGTCATTCGAGGATGAATTCATCGTCCTCGATTTAGATGACAAGTTCGATGTTATACTTGGAATCCCATGGATGTCCAAGTTTAAACCTTCGATCGACTGGGTTAACCTATCGATCGACTGCGGCGGACGCACAGGATCTGACCACCCTGTGTGTGATCCGGCTGTATCAGAAGATACAACCGCAGCGTCAGACAGTCAGGTGGATAGCGATGGCACCACCAGGTATGCTCTGACACAATCAGCGGAAGGTACCTCCGCTGGTGAGAGTCCAGAGGGACTACCACACGCAACAGAAGAGTCGTTGCGTGTTGGAGAGAAACATTCCACGGGTGATAAAGACCACCGTGAGAATGAAGTTATATCCACGGTGGGAAACACCCACCGTGAGAATGAAGTGATATCCACGGTCGGAAACACCCACCGTGAGAATGAAATAGTATTCACAGTGGGAAACACCCACTGTGCGACCGAAGGTTCCAACACGACGAATGAATTCCGTGTTGATGAGAGTGAACTCACGATCGAGTGCAATCGTGAGAAAAACTCCGTGGTGGACAGTGCCCACCACGTTGCGTTAGTCATGCGCACGGGTGATAAAGACCACCGTGTCGCAGAAAAGGCGGCCGATCAGACGAGAACATCTGATCGCCAAGAAAATTCCATGGTAGGCAGTGGCCACCATGAAGATGAGTATTCGCACACCGTGAATCGTAATCACCGTGTAGCAGTCAATCAGACGAGTGCGTCTGATTGCATGGGCAGTTCCGTCGAGACGATCAACGTCTTGACGCAAACGGAGACCGGATTGGCTACTCAGTCTCTGTTGATGGAACATCCTCCGAAAGAAGGTTCGGAGTTGATGGATCTTCCAGCGCTAAGCTGGAAGAAGTTTATGAGAACTTGCACGATGGTCAGATCGAACAGATCTGTATCATTGTAGCAACGGATGATGTAGTGGATATTTGCGAACGAATATCCACATTACAAGTGGAAAACATTGGGAAAAAGGTTACCAATGATCAAACCAAAGTTCAGCGCTTTGAAGCGCAGAGCTGGGAGTCACTTAAAGCGAACTCCCCATTTTATGAGGTACTTCGGGAATACGCTGACGTATTCCCAGAAGAAGTACCTAGCGATCTCCCTAAGGATAAGGTAACTCGTCATGAAATTGACCTCGTGCCAGGCACGAAGTATTGTGTCACGCGGCAATGGCCGTTGCCGCGTGATCAAGTAAAAGCGATCGACGAGTTTTTCGAATCTCGTCGTAAAGCAGGCCAAGTGCGGGAGTCTATCTCACCGCACTCTACCCCCACCTTTTGTGTGAAAAAGTCCACAGGTGGGTGGAGAATCGTTCACGCTTACAACAAGCTGAACGCAGCGACGGTACCAGCGCAGACGCCGATACCGCGAAAAGATGTCATCATTGATGGCATGTGAGGGAGCACCATCTTTAGTGCTCTCGATCTAAGAGATGGATTTTATCAAATCCTAATGCGTGAGAAGGATATTCCTCTCGCGGAAGTAAGCACCCCAAGCGGCATGCTTTGGGAGTGGCTTGATATGCCACAGGGGCTTCGAAATGACCCTGCTACGTTTAACAGATGCGTAAAGCATCTATTACGCCCGGTGCGAGAATTCGCACCGAGTTATTTCGATGACGTGTTCATCCATAGTAAGGGTGAACACGATAAAAGCGATATAGATGTCCATAGGGAGCATCTACGTCGATTGTTAGAGCTTATGCGTAAGCATAAGCTATATGCGAATCTAAAGAATTGCACCTTTGGTGCACCTGAGATAACCGTTCTTGGATGCTTTGTGGGCAAGCACGGGGTGCGTCCTGATCCAGAAAAGATCAGGGTGATCGTTGAATGGCCTACGCCAAACAACGTTAAGGAACTTCGAAAGTTCCTTGGGTTGGCAACATATTTGCACAAGTATTCGCGCAACTATGCTGGGTTAATACGACCTCTTTCTCAATTGCTTAAGAAAGATGTTGAATGGCATTGGGATACCCAATGCTTAGATGCTTTTGATGCAGTCAAGCAAAGCTTGACTGAAGGTCTTGGCTTGGCTATAGCCGATAACGAGCGTCCGTTCCACGTCGTTTGCGACGCGAGCGATTTCGCTATCGGCTGTGCTTTGATGCAGCGTGATCACGATAATCGTGATCGCGTAATCTGCTATCAATCGCGTCAGTTGCGCCCAGCCGAGCGCAACTATACAGTGCATGACAAGGAACTCCTTGCCATGAAGTATGCACTGGCCAATTTTCGGATATATATCTTGGGAGATAGACCGTTTGTGGTTTACACGGACTATGCGTCGCTACGCACGGCCGTGAATTTAACACACATTTTTCAAATAATGGCTCGATGGCTGTCATTCTTTGCTGAATACAACTTTACGGTTGAATACAAACCCGGAAAGTTGAACGTGATAGCGGATGCGCTATCACGAAGGCCCGATTACGAGACGAAACCGTCCGTAACCGACGGTGCCAGTTCAAACGCGATCCGCTGCACTGCTTTGTCGTCGTCAATTATACGACAAGTACGCGAGGCGTACAAAACAGACGAGGAGACACGTCTGTTGATTGATTACTTAAGTAATCAATCAAGTGAGAAGCGTGACGAACTCCCAGAGTTCCTCCGCGCTTGCGTGCATCGATATCGACTGCACGATGGTCTGCTGCTTTACAGCACAGACCAAAAAGATGAAAGTCGCATCGTCGTTCCAAACGACGATGATCTCAATCATCGAATTATGTTTGAGTATCATGATGCACCGATTTCGGGGCATCAAGGTCGAGAGAAGACATACGCTTCTCTCGCACGTGACTTTTATTGGCGAAACCAGTATAAGTGGGTACGGAAATACGTACGCGCTTGCGAGATTTGCCAGCGCGTTAAGCCTGCGCAGTCTGCACAGGCTCCGCTGCAATCTCTGCCGGTTCCGACAGAGTGTTGGAAGTCCATTTCAATGGACTTCGTATTCGGTCTTCCACCCGACAATAGTCGGAAGACCGGAATAGTGGTGTTTGTAGACCGTTTCAGTAAGATGGTACATCTTACTGCAGTATCAGCGAACGTAACCGCCGCTCAAACAGCGCGGATATTCGTTGATACGGTATTCCGTTTGCACGGAATGCCGGAAGACATTGTCTCGGATCGAGATCCGAGCTTTACAGGACGTTTCTGGCAATAAACGTTCTCATTGTTGGGAACCCAGTTGAAGATGTCAACTGCGGACCACCCGGAAACGGATGGGCAGACGGAACGGGTTAACCGCGTTCTCGGAGACATGTTGTGATCATACGCACATGCCTTTGAACAGTGGAGTGACTACCTGTCACTCACTGAATTCGCGATTAACAATTCGGTGCATGCTTCAACTAAGCATACACCGTTCTACGTGAATGCCTTAAGGCATCCACGAAACCCAGCTTTACTTGGCGGTACGCCAAATCTAAGTGTGAGAGGAACCCGCTCAAATTTTGAGCGAGTCAATGCGCAAGTTGCAACTGCAACTTGCGAACAAAACGATGGCCCTTCTACTGAAAGTACAGTAGAAGCGGAAGCAGCTTCAAATGAAACTAAAGCTGCATATGATGAATATGTGTCTGCAGCAATGGCTGCAGACAATGATGGCAACTCACCTACTGCTGATAAAGCAGTAGATGAATTCGTATTACAGCGCCAAGCTGTAATACGCTATATAAAAGATGCACTTGATTCTGCTTTGGATAAGCAGAAGAAAAATGCATATAAGCAAGGAAGGAAGAACAAAAACTCCTTTTGGAAAGGCGAATTGGTATTATTAAGTACTACCAATTTGCCTATACATGCAATAAGCACTTCCCTACACGGAAGTTGCTTCCTAAGTACATTGGACCTTTCAAGGTCCAAGAGATTCGGGGGAATGCCTATACTTTAGACATTCCCACAGCAATGCGGCTCCACCCAACATTCTATGTTGGGCGGCTCAAGCCGTATCATGAGTCTTCGTCTTACGACGAGACGCAGAACCACGGAAGATACCGTGCTTCTCCAAGTCTCCCAAGAGAGACTTGTAATCGGTTTCCAGCCGTTGATGAGCAGATCCAACACCGGGTCCGGCTACAAACGCCGAAACATTATTCCGTTAAGTCCTACCGGACGTGTCGCACCCGGTCGGGGGGAAGCATCAAGTAGTGGGACGCTTCCCAAATTACTTGGCCGTGGTCGGAGAGTCATTACCTCCGCCTTCGACTGCTCAAGATCAGCCTTGTGCCGATCAAGCTCTTCCTTACAGCGGGAAAGATCGATGTACAGAAGATCATTCTTCTGATGAAGGGAAGTGTGCGCCCCGAGGATGTTGCGGACATCCTCGCGAAGAGACCTATATGTCTTCACAGAGTGAGACATATCGCTGCTCAAGGAGGAATAACACTCCTGGAGCTTGCGGGGCAAAGAACCATGCTCCGCAACAACAACGGCGAGGGAATTCTCAACTCCGCCGCCCCTGATCGATAATCAGGGGAATAAGCCATACATTCTCGAGCGCTTAATCTCGAAGCGCTCGGTGCCTTCGAAGAAGGGGCAGCGTACCGAGTACTTAGTACGCTGGCTGGGCTACCCCCAACAGTTCGACGCTTGGGAGCCGATTGAGGTTCTGAGTGCCGACACCCCAGACCTTTTAACTGAGTTTGAGAAGGAGTCTCAAACTCATAATGTGAAGTAGCATCAACACTAGGTGTTGATGTATTTAGGGCATCGATTAAGCCCTGAATTTCGGCGGGTACGGAAAAACCACCGTACCCCCGCAACTCCTCCTCTGACAGACGAGGAGCGCCCTGCGGACACCGCGGGCAAACGAGGTGAGATGGGACACCACAGTTCAACCCTTCTTTGATGCAAGCAAAATGGATTTATTCCATTTTGCCTGTTCGTGAGTGCTTTAAAAAGCGCTCGCGCATTACGCGAGCTTTATTTCACGTAATCATCTGGGCTTTTGTTGTAGTTGTCAATCAAAGCGTTCCAACTCTGAGTCAGGGCGTCTTTATCGTCCCTGTTCCTCCTTGACCCTTTGCGGCTCGAAAAATATCGAACCTGGAAAAAGAGGTCAATAAAGTACAGACGTCTATCGTCTGTACTTCGATCGAATCGACGTGACTGGATGTCCTCGCAGTCATCCAGCACGTTGGTATCGAACAACGCATATTGGCAGTCCCGCTTACGGTGACCGCCACTATTGGGGGCAATAGCCCAGCCAGGGGTCCAAAACCCCAATCTGTACGGAACATGTGGTTCCGTACGATGATACGCTTCAGAAGCGGCAGGCGCCGCTTCTGTTCGGGCTCTCTTAGCAGGCGGAGCAATGACTGCTTCAACACCACGCGCCGGGGTTAAATCACCCCGACGTGGAGAAGTACTTGGTTCAGGTGGGGAGCTGTGTTCCCGTAACCATCTGTGATAATCATTGTCGCTGTCATAGCTGACAGCGACACCAGAGTCATCATCGCTGTTAGGCGATGAGCACCTAGCGAGTTTCGACTCGCTAGATCCATTCGTGGGGACAGCTGTACCCCAATCACTTTGTTCGGAGTCACAACTGTCTCCGAACATGGAAGAACCTTTCCTGGCAACACACATTCGGGGGTTGTCATCGTGCGAGATGTTGCATTAGCAACATCTCCCTGTTTCTTGCCAGATGCCGCCTTAGCCGCATCTGTGGTCGAAGACGGTACGTCTTCCGACCTTTGCGTAGTTGACGCTGCTAATGCAGTGTCACCGTTGTCACTCAACACCTCAGCACCTAGTGCTGAGGCGGAGGAAGAAGCTCCTTCAATGTTTTCAGCAGCGCTCTTTAGAGCGCCGCCACGTGCTTTGACCATCGAGTCGATAGTCAATCAGTTGGTGAATGAGAAAATTCCGACCAACAAGTGCCACCTATGATTGGCCAAAATAAGAATTATTATTGGCCAACCACCTTAAGGGGGGTGATGTAATGGGGTGCCATTACATAATTGATATTCAACTTAGAATATCACAGTTAAATTTCAGACGCGTTGTCTGGGAAACAAGGAAAAGTCGATTAGGTATAAATACCGAATCATGCAGGTTAACTAATAGTACAGTTAGTTGAATACTTGATATTATTATATTAATTAGGTAATTACTATACTGTTAGCCGCTAACCACCCATTAAATAAACACTCTTAATTTTGCGTTCTAACCCATAAGTAAATATTTATATATTTACTTTTAGTATAGGATTAGTTGTCATCAACTAATCCTACCCCTTTTGTATTGTGCGCTTCCTCGCACAACACAGTGTAAGCCTGTAACAGGATCAGTCCTGTTACAACAGCCCCCAGAGATCATCAGCATCCTGCTCTGGACAAATTAATCATCATGGCTCTCCAAAGCTTGGACAATACGCAAAAAGAGAGGTCGGCGCATGCGAAACCTGCGGTGGAAATACTCCTCAGGGTAAATGGGCTCTTCAGCAAAGTAGTCGTTGAAGAGCCGAAGATGCCCTTAAATGCACCCCCGCTTGATTTGCCTGCGACCATCGGTCGAACCTCCGTGCATGCATTCTTGGCTCTGCAGTACGAGACTGTAACGGGGTTACATTCGAGTAACACTGAGTGTTGGTGTAATGAGTACACCACGGTTGAGGTCAGTATTGACCGGGTTGAAAGGTTTCGAACCTTTGGTTATTTTAACCAATCAGGGCATGGGCACTTGGTGTGGTGGTGTGTCAGCCATCCACGTGTCAGTACACAGGTGTGTACACTACATTTTAGCTAGGTACGAATTAGGAATATTCTACTTAGTTTTACATATAGTTTATATTAGTTTAAGTAATTACATATTAAATATATTCAGTTTACTTTCCACTCCTTAGTACAGACGCACGACCTCGACCGGTCGTGCGTGTAGTGAGTGCCGTAGCGTAAGGGGAGCCCTCCCCTTAGCTACACCCTTTGTAAGGGAGCCTTGCCGTTAAGGCACTAGTACAGGCTAGAGTAAACTAACCCGGGAATCTTGGCCCCGAGTAGGAGAGCTCTCTCCTTCTAAGCCCTTAATAAGGGCGTATCGGCTAAGTAGCGGCGAACGCCGCTTTAAGGAAAGTCTTCCTCTATGCGCTAGCCGCACCGTGCGTATACGCACCGGCTACATCTGGTAGCACTTGTAGTCAATCCAACACCTGTGTTGGTAGACTAGGCATCCTCTGCAAAGGATGAATCAGGACGATTGGGATAGTTTGACCCTCGTCCAGCAGGAAGCCTTTAAAAGGCTGTTACCCTTAACGGGGGAAGAAGGTATGAAGCTCCTAGTGGAGCAGGGACTTGAGGCCGTAAAGGCAAGGGTGAATGCCCTCATTGCTCATGAGGCGAGTTGTAGTGGAGGTCATTCCACGGGGGTGCGCCCTCCATTATCGTTTAAGATAAAGGAGTTCACCGGAGAGAAGGGTGACAACCTTTACGTGTGGTTGCGAGAGGTCGAAACGGCCTTTGCCACGGCGAACATGACCGCTGATCACTTGCAAGTGGGACTTGCATTGACCCATCTTACGGGCAAAGTCCGTACATGGGCGTTTACATGCTCGGAATCAGTCGAGGACGTGTTTCCAACATGGAAGGTCCTTAAGCAGAAGCTTATGGACATATACGCAACGCCTGATCTGGTTTTCCAGAATCAACTGACGTTCCTGAGGTGCCGTCAAGGCACTAAGGACCTGGAGGTTTATATCCAGGAGCTTAAGACCCTGTTGGCAGGGATGTACGCGAAAGCGTATTCGGACGATGTGTCCATCCCCGTCTTCATAGGAGGCCTGAAAAAAGGGCCAGCACGTTCAGAACCAATCCCTGGGGGAGGCGTTTAAGATGGCGTTTAACGCCGAGAGGAACTTTCGTTCCTCTAAGGTGGGTCCTGAACCCATGGACCTGAGTCAGGTCGAAGCGGAGGAGAAACCTCTCGCTAAGAGTCATTCTGACTCTTTTTCACAGAGCTTCGAGACGGAGCTCTTGGCCATGTTGCAGCGGCGTGGGCCGCTGAGATGCTTCCTGTGTGGGAGCATGGATCATCTGAAGAACAGATTTCCGAAAAATCCCCAGCGAGACACTCGCTACAAGGGACCAAGGATGGGGAAAAAGCCCTTGTCCAAGCCGTCGGGAAACGACGGCTCCCAGTAGGTGCGGGGCGCCCTACTGGGGGACCCCTCAGTGCTGTTAAGCCCCAGGGTAGGGTACGACAGCACAAATCCCCGAGGGAAGCGGTGATTTCTAGCACCGAGTTGGTGTACCAGCCAGGTTTGCTGGTAGTCCTTGCGGACGTGAAAGGCTTTGATAAGCCTTGCAGAGTCTTGATAGACTCTGGAGCGTCTGACAATTATGTCAGACGAGCTTCTGTTGTGAAGAGTCGGCTGTATGCCGAGGCCATAGAGGCACGTTCTCGTGACGTTGTCACGGTCCGTCTTGCGACGGGCGTACATGTTTCTGTACCCAAGGTCTCGATTGACCTTAAGCTGAAGTTTGCAGACTTCGACAGCTTAGAACGTTGCCTAGTCCTGGATTTGGACTCGAGGTATGACCTCATTCTGGGCATGAAGTGGCTGGAACGCCACGAGCCATGGATAGACTGGAAGTCTAAGTCCATTGTCTCAACGCACCCGCGGTCGGGTGAAGCATTGGCGAGTCATGAACCCACCTTTGCTCGATCGCAAAAGCGATTCTGGCGTGAGATGCCAGAGATTGGGATGTCTGAAATGATCATTCCCAATGGTGTTAAGGAAGAGTTCCTTAACGAGGGGATTTGGCGGTTAATCCCCGCGCCGATATAGGCGAGACTGGTGAGTCGCCAGTGATAGAGGTTGATTCCTCTGAGGGTAAGCGCGAGGCGCTTAGAGAAGAGACCTGAAGTTCGTCTATTCTAAAGGTCGGAATTGATTCCGACCACGCCGTGTCCGGCGAACAAGTTGCGACTACAGTGGTAGGAGTAGAGACCCCTGTGGTTAAGCGCGAGGCGCTTCCAAGCGAAGAGACCCGAAGTTTGTCTCTTTCGCACGTCGGAAATGATTCCGACTACGCCGTTATAGGTGAGACCGGCGAGTCACCGGTGGTAGAGGTAGAGACCTCTGTGTATTGGCGCGTGGCGCTTCCAATAGATGGGGTAATTGAATCCCCCCATCTGGGTCTCGGGATGAGTCCCGAGGACAGTAGTCAGCAGTCCTACAGGATGCTGAATAGTGTGACAGGTGTTGTCACAGAAGGCGTAAGCCTGGAACGGTTGACTGGCGTAGGCGAACTGTTGTCGTTGGAGGAGATGTCCTCCAACGAGTTTGAGACTGCTATGAAAGCAGGTGAACTCAGCGAGATCGTCGTGTTGCGTCCGGAAGAGGAGTTCAAATCCTCATCTACGATGGACGAGTCAGTTTGGGTGCAAACCAAACAGGCATTGAATGGCCGAAGCGTCCACAAGATCCTTGCGGATCCTGAGGACCCTTACCATTCCTTATTGAAGGAACTCGGAGATGTCATTAGTGACAACCCGCCGATGGGTTTACCACCGTATCGGGGAGTCCGACATGAAATTGATTTGGTTCCCGGAACCAAATACTGCGTCACTAGGCAGTGGCCTATCCCCAAGGAACAATGCGACATCATCGACGCATTTTTCAAGGGGTAAGAAGAGGCAGGGATGGTGCGGGAGAGTAAGTCTCCCCACTCATCTCCCACTTTTTGTGTTCGTAAACCGAACGGAAAGTGGCGCATTGTGCATGCGTATAACAATCTGAATGCAGCTACTGTACCCATGCAGACTCCGATTCCTCGGAAGGATGTCCTCCAGAACAATATGGCGGGCTGTACTGTGTACAGTGCCTTATATCTGGTGGACGTGTATTATCAGGTGCTCATGCGAGCGTCCGATATTCCGCTGACAGCGGTTAGCACGCCTAGCGCCATGCTGTGGGAGTGTCTTGTTATGCCACAAGGGCTTTTAAATGCACCAGCGACTTTTAATCGCTTGGTGACTCAACTCTTCCGCCCTCATAGGGAGTAAGCTCAGACGTACTTCGACGATATATTCGTCCATAGTCGTGCGGAAGGCGACTCGTCTGATGTTCAGACGCATCTGATACACCTTAGATCAGTGCTCGAATGTATGCTAGAGCATAAGTTATATGCAAACGCATCCAAGTGTATATTTGGTGCTGAGGAAATTCCTTTCCTCGGATGCTTCATCGGTAAGGATGGAGTGCGGGCGGATCCCGCGAAGGTGAAAGCCATTGTGGAGTGGCCTTCGCCTGTAAATCTTAGAGATTTACGGAAGTGGCTTGGATTAGCCAACTATCTCCACAAGTACAGCTAGAACTACGCTGAAATGGCGAAGCCATTGACCGACCTTCTTAAGAAGGATGTTGATTGGTGTTGGGAAACCGAACACCAAAACGCTTTTGAAGCGGTTAAGGGGAGCTTGTTAAAAGCTCCCGTTCTTGCTCTCCCAGACTCTGGGAAACCATTTAGTGTCGTTTGCGACGCCTCCGATTTCGCAATCGGATGTGCTTTGTTACAAGCAGACGATGCAGGAAGGGAACGCGTAGCTGCGTTTGAGTCGAGGCAGCTTAAAGCTGCAGAACGGAATTATCCCGTTCATGACAAAGATCTACTAGCAATGAAGTATGCTCTTGTCAAATTTAGGGTTCACCTACTCGGCTCAAAGCCGTTCGTAGTTTATACTGACCACTCGTCCTTACGGACAGCGACAAAGTCGCCTCATCTCTCGCAACGGATGGCCCGTTGGCTCTCCTTCTTTGCGGAGTACAACTTTGAGGTTAAGTATAAACCGGCCAAGCATAACGTGCTTGCAGACGCGTTGTCGCGTCGTCCCGATTACGAGCTCGCTCACGCGACATTCGTCACAACGTCTGTGGTGGATCTCATACGCCAGGCGTATGAGAAAGACCCACAATGTACGGCGCTTATCCGCGCGTTAGGTGAAAAGGGTCTTGGCTCGTCTGATCCAACCCTGTCAAGTCGAGCTAGAGCTCGTTTACACCGTTACAGGTACTGTGACGGTCTGCTATTTTATAGCTCGATCGCGGAGGCCACTCCGCGGGTGGTAGTTCCTCATAATGAGGAACTGAAGTATAGAGTCCTCTTTGAGGCACATGACGCCCCTACCGGGGGTCATTTAGGTCGGGATAAGACCTACAGCGCTTTAAGCGCTTTGTATTGGTGGCCCAATATGTATAAGTGGGTCGGTGCGTATATACGCACCTGTGAGACGTATCAGAGGGTTAAACCCTCTGCAAGTTCAGCTGCGCCTTTGGAGAGCTTATCGGTTCCAACGGAGTGTTGGAAATCCATTAGCATGGATTTTAGCTTTGGTTTTCCGAAGGATAAGGCCGGGAACACCGTCATATTGGTCTTTGTAGACCGTTTGAGCAAGATGGCTCACCTGGCGGCGGTGCCAGAGTCCATAGATGGACAAGGAACAGCAAAAGTGTTCTTAGACCGTGTCTTTCGACAGCATGGTCTACCCGATTCCGTTGTGTCGGATAGGGATCCCCGTTTTACGGGACAATTCTGGGGAGCGTTGTTTAAGGTGCTAGGCACCAAGCTCCTCATGTCGACTGCGGATCATCCGCAGACGGACGGTCAGACGGAACGCGTTAATCGCGTTGTGGAGGATATTCTCCGGAGTTTATGTCCGGATTCTCCAAAGAGTTGGAGTGAGATGCTTCCTATGGCCGAATTTGCCATAAGCAATTTGGTTCATGCATCTACGGGGTTTACCCCGTTTTACGTAAACGGATTAGTAAATCCGAGGGTTCCGTTGACGCCACGTGTGTGTGGCCCAGGGCTTGAGGGTGGATTCCCCGATGTCAGCCCTGTATCTGTGCGAAATCACATCGATAAGCTTTTATCGACGCGCCTTAGTGTCTTACGACACGTCTGCGATGCCATGGCGGAAAGCCAAGACAAGCAGAAGGAGCAAGCTGACCGAAAGAGTCGGCGTAACAAAAAGGTATACAAAGTAGGAGAAAGTGTTTTATTAAACGCTAAAAATCTTCCTACACATGCAGTTTCAAATGTGTTGCGCAATAAACTGCGCCCCAGGTTTGTGGGTCCCTTTAAGGTGTTAGCCCGAAAGGGCTTGTCGTACACCTTAGACATCCCGAAGGCGATGCGTACGCATCCAACCTTTTATGTGGGTATGCTTAAGCCATACCAGAACCCGGAGACAGGTCCCCTCTCGGAGGAGGGTGAGAAACCGGATAGCCGAAAGGCGCAACAGGTCGGAACATCTCCGACAGGGTTGATATACGACCCTGAAGCTCCGCAACGAGAGTCTCGAGAGAGGCAAGCCGCTCCTCGATGCGTTCATCCGCACTCCCCTCGTTTCGGAGTTCCTCCTGAGCATCTTGGATGCGAAGGCTGTGCCGATCACAGCGCTCGTGGAAGTCACGCCGCAATAGCGCGACCCCCTCCTCCAGTGCTCGATACGGAGGGTACGCCACATTATCATGTGGAACGCCTGATGGCACGACGCCATCACCGGGGTGAGACCCAGTACCTGGTGAAGTGGAAAGGGTATCCACATTCCCAGAACTCGTGGGAGTACGAGACTCCCCTGCGGCAGGATTGCCGTGACGTCGTTGACGCTTTCGAGGGGGAGAATCCCACTGAGAGTCAACTACCAAAGGGGCTGAAGAAGCCCCTTCACTCCCAATAGCTGGGAGTTCGCCGGAGGAAGATGTTGTGCTTGCATTTCTCTCCGGCACCACATCGAGAGCAGGGCGCGTATAATAGGAGGCAGGCAATTGCCCTTGCGCATTGGCCTGAGCATAGGCCAAGCGTAGCGCTCTCTCTACCCGAACGTCGTGTTCGGAAAAGCTGTTGTACAGTGCATCGAAACTGGGGAGGTGTTTCTCCCTTTCCGCCCAGGCGCGGAACGCCTGTTCTGCGTCTTCGACACTTTCGTCCCTCAGGAGAACAAGGGGAATCTCGCGGAGAACATCCACGAGGGCACCGCGTGCCTGTTTCCCGAGGCGCGTCCGGTAGGACTTAACGGAATAATGTTTGGGTGTTAGTAGTCGGGCCCGGAGTTGGTTCCGATGCGCAATGTCGCGTGGCAGTATAGCCGCTGGTCCAGGGGTATAAGAGGATAAGCCCCTATTGACCGCGTTCTTAGCCCTCTTTTGAGGGTCGCGAGGTCCCTTACGTGCCCGTCCGGCACGTCGGGCCTCTTGAACCAAGGACGGTTCATTGGTGGTGGTTGCCTGTGGCAACCTGGAGGTATCACCCCTAGCGGGTAACGGTGGCGCACGAGTTAGTGCGTTTTCCCCGCGTGTGGGGAATGGGTTGGATGACTGATAGCGCCGTTCGGCGCTATCAACATGGCCAGCCGTTGGGGAGAGCTCCCCAAGGGCGTCCACTTCCGAACCGTCGGAATAGTTTGCGTCCATAGCACCGTTGAGGGTGTATAATGGACAGCCAGAGGTATGGCGTTGGGGTTCTCCAACAAAGTTTTGTTTATTGCGTAAGCAATAGTCTTGATGGGGGAGGATGTAACGGGGTTACATTCGAGTAACACTGAGTGTTGGTGAACATGAGTACACCACGGTTGAGGTCAGTATTGGCCGGGTTGAAATGTTTCGAACCTTTGGTTATTTTAACCAATCAGCTCATGGGCCCTTGGTGTGGTGGTGTGTCAGCCATCCACGTGTCAGTACACAGGTGTGTACACTACATTTTAGCTAGGTACGAATGAGTAATATTCTACTTAGTGTTACATATAGTTTATATTAGTTTAAATAATTACATATTAAATATATTCAGTTTACATTTCACTCTTTCATACAGACGCACGACCGGTCGAGGTCGTGCGTGTAGTGAGTGCCGTAGCGTAAGGGGAGCCCTCCCCTTAGCTACACCCTTTGTAAGGGAGCCTCGCCGTTAAGGCACTAGCAAAGGCTATAGTAAACTAACCCGGGAATCTTGGCCCCGAGTAGGAGAGCTCTTTCCTACTAAGCCCTTAATAAGGGCGTATCGGCTAAGTAGCGGCGAACGCCGCTTTAAGGAAAGTCTTCATCTGTGCGCTAGCCGCACCGTGCGTATACGCACCGGCTACAGAGACGCCAAGATTGCCGCTGGCATGCTGGTCAGCTGCAGGTAGACTTTCGTCGTCATCGTCGTCCAAAAGGGCACGAATGCGTTTATTTCTTTGGAAATCATTTGGTCTTTTAAGGGTTTGGTTCAAAAATAGCTTTCACCATTGGAGCGCGCCAGATTTCAAGGTTATTCTATTTTAGAACACGCGTGTTCGCGGCCAAATTTTAGAATAGAAGTAGTCGCTCCGTTGGAGCTTTTAGACAAGTAATTTGTCCAGAAATTTACATAAAATCGATATTACATATCGATGGTCGGTAAAAAACTGGCGGGTACAGTGGCCAAAATATCATAATGTAAGCCATCATAGGTAATTTTCTCATAATTTTGGCGCAGTTTTTTGCCGACCGGTTCCGTCTTCTTGTATTCACTGACAAGCTTGAAAACACTATAAAATTTCAACGTGAATCAAAAAGTTTGGCGGAAAATGAACTAGGAGTTCGTTGACGCGGTCCAAATGTTTGTGGAGCGACAAAGTACCGCAGACACAATCATCGCGTGACCACTGAGCTCTACTATTATATACTAGACAATCTGAAGTTGTTCTGCTACGATGTAAACCACCTCGTACCGAGGTGGCAGGCCCTGAAGCGGTATTTTAATAGTGGACTGCATTTCAGTGGTCCGATGATTTGCTCACGACGAACTTTAGTCAGCAGTAAGCGTATGATCTGCTACCGTGCTATAGCGTCAAGAATGTTTGGCGCGCACACAAATCTCTAAACATCAGATCCGATGCAGGGTTGCGTACCGTAGAGCCATCACACAAAGGAACTCGTTTGCAGTGGGATAGACAATCTCTTCGGTAAGAACGTTGACGCTACCATCCATTTCGATGGGAAAAAAATCAACGAGGCACGCGTATACATGTCGTAGCAGACACTATCTTTGGTGCTAACGTAACGTACTCCCATCCGACATTCAGCGTACTGGGTTCAAGCCAAGATCAGATCAACGGGCACTGTGGCCTCTTTTCTTGATTGTCGTCCGTTCGTCTTAGGTAGTGTTTTAGCGTCGTACGCTCGTCGCACCAAAAGAGTCAGAAGGGAACAAAGCCAGGCGTTCCTCTCTCGTTCTTTTAACAGCAACAGCTTTCGTTCGCACCTGGAAAGCACGCAAGGGCACGAAAAGATTTGCACACGTCCGATCGTGGGAAATCGTGGCCTTGAAATGTTGTATTCTCGGCATGATCGGTTTAGTAAAGACGTAAAAACACTGTAAAACAGCACTTGGAGACACACGTTTGGAGCTTTGGTTTGTAAATTTAAGCGAGAGCTTCTGCCGTACTCAGGTCTGGGCTCTCGCTTGTGATTGGTTCGTTGGGAGAGTCAGACTCGAGGCTTTCCCCTCCCTAACCGAGTCCCTCACAATTAAACTAACATCCGCATTCCAGTGCGGAAAGAAACTTGCAGTGATCATCACTCTTGTCCGCACGTTGGGAGGCAAAGGAGTCTGAGTGCACAGGATGATGGCCACGACGCCCGGCGGCAAGACGGATCGACGTCGCGCCGGCTCCAACTATTTCCAGCTTGATGCAGATCGCAAGCGCAACACGTCGGCGAACCGCAGCCACTTGAACCAGCAAGACGGCGGGGGCACGTTCGGCGACCGTCTTAGTATGATGGAAGTCCTGCCGAACTCACAAGGAGGCAACCAACTGCGTGGTGGTGGCCTCGAAGGCGACTTTGCTGACGAAGTGTCGATTGACTTTTGCTGCGAGGTCTTGTACAACAAGTTCGGCTTTCAGTCTGGCTCGGTAGATAACCAACGAGAGCACGTGCTGTTGTTGTTGGCCAACTCGAAGGCGCGGTCGAAGCCTCAAGATCCACCGGGAAGCCACGTCTTGACTCTACACAAGAAGCTCATGAGCAACTACACCGAGTGGTGCCAATTCCTTGGCGTACCCAGCGTCACATACACAGGACAGCCCCAAGGAGATCTCAAGAACCCCTTGCACATGGACATTATGCTTTTTCTACTTCTATGGGGAGAGGCAGGTAACTTACGGCACATGCCAGAGAGTTTGTGCTATCTGTACCACCAGATGCTTAATATGCTCAATCAGGACTTCCTCGGCGAGCAAAAGGTGTCTGAAGGCTGGTTCTTGAGACAAGTAGTGCGACCAATCTGGAAAGAAGCGAGCAACATGCAGAGGAAGAACAGACTCGGCAAGAATCTAGAGCACACCCAAGTACGCAACTACGACGATATTAACGAGTATTTCTGGAAAAAGTACTGTCTGAATATCGAAATCACGAGAATTGGTGAAGAACTGACGAAAAATCACACCAAGACGTACTATGAACACCGAAGTATCTTCACGCTTGTATTGAACTACTATCGTATCTTCCAATTCAACATGATGTTCATGATGGTACTAATGGCGCTTGGCTTCATTGCGGCAATTTCGCCGAGTGGTGGAAAGCAGTGGTTTGCTCAGTTTGAATCGATAGGTGAAGTCGTGGCGCCTTATCAGCAACAGGACGTAAAGCTCACGTACGTGGGCATTGTGTTTGCACTCTCCTCCATGGGATTCTGCAAAACTGTTCTTGAAGCGTGTCATGGCTGGCATTTGCTAATTTCGAATGAATCATCGCAGACATCATCTCGTTCATTTAACTACGGTGGCGCGCTGGTGGTTCGAATGCTCTGGAATGGTATATTTGCTGGCATCTTTGGCTTGATGATCTACACGCCGCTTATCACAAGCAGGAACACGGAGCTGCTAGACAAGGCGGCACCGGCGACGGTATTGTACATTCTCCCGGGCGCGTTAATTATTAGCGTGCAGGCGTTTTCTCCAGCACTGATTAGCAAAACAGTTGCAGCCAAGTTCATCAGAGAGGGTGAAAGTTGCTATGTTGGACGTAACATGGCCCCACCGCTAAGCTACCAAGTTAAGTACATCACCTTTTGGATCATACTGTGGTCACTGAAGGCATTTGTATCGTATTTCATCCTCGTCCGTCCGCTGGTGCTTCCGTCTCTTGCTATTTACGAGATGAAACTCGAGTATGGGAGCAACGTCGTGTCGTTCCATAACTTTGGTGTTATTGCTGCGTTGTGGCTTCCAGTGATTTTTATCTTCAACTATGATACACAAATCTACTTTACTGTGTTTCAGGCTTCGCTTGGTGGCATACAGGGTCTTATCATGAAAACTGGTGAAATCCACGGCATTAAGGAAATAACTAAAGCTTTCCGTGTCGCTCCTCAGCTCTTCGACCAAAAGGTTGTGACTACCCTCGCGCGCTCAAATGATGCGGCAGCCGACGGCTCAGCTGCTGCGTACCAATCGCAAATGATGCTGCGTTTTGTGGTCGTCTGGAATGAGATTGTTAACTCATTTCGTGAAGGAGACCTCGTCGATGACAAAGAGGCTGCTATTCTGCAGTACGATATTCAGAGCTCTGGCGATGTGTTTGAACCTGTGTTTCTTTCTGCTGGTAAACTCGTGGAAGCTCTTGAATACACAGTGAAGCTCTGTAAAGAAGGCAAGGGTGACTCACAGCTCCAGGTGTACATGGTACAAAAAGATTGCTTGTCGGCTGTGCGTAGCTTCTTTACAGCTAGCATGTACGTGATGGAAGCGCTGTTGGGGAGTGATGATGCCGACGTCTTAGACGCTCTTCGCCAAATGGAACAAATTGCTGCGAACGGTAGCTTTATGAGCACGTTTGACGCGAAAAGCCTTGTGCAGCTGCGCACAGTGTCGATGGAGTTCTTAGAGGCAGTTATGGACCTTCCGGACCCTGATGCGCAATCTTCGCACTTGACGACATCTAGGGTCCACACAATGGGTGTTGTCCGAAATTTTGTGACCAAGATGGAAAATTTATTGAATGCAATTCGTATCTTTGCGAATCGCCCGGAGCTTGCTGCCAAGTTTAGCAACTCGAAATTCTGTTCGAGCGCGAATGGCTACGTGTTTGCGGCGCGTGGCCTTGTAAACCTATTCCATAACGACACAGCCATGGGTGCTGCTACCCGTGCGTATTTGCTGATGTCACTTGAAAAGGCTGATGCAATGCCTCGTGTCCCTGAAGCTCAGCGTCGTCTTGGTTTCTTTATGAAGTCACTTGTGATGGACATTCCTCAGCTTACTTCAGTCAAGGAAATGCATTCGTTCTCTGTCGTGACACCGTTCTACAGTGAAAGTGTGCTTATCTCCTTGTCGGAGCTGAATGATCCGCTAGTTAATCATCCTGTCTTTGAAAAAGTCGAGGAAAAAGGAAAGAACATTACGATCTTAAAGTACTTGATCACTATTCATCCAGAGGAATGGGAGAACTTTTTGGAGCGTATTGATGTAAGCACGGCCGAGGAAGCGCAGGCGAATTTTCCGTTAGAAATTCGTTTGTGGGCTTCTTATCGTGGACAGACGTTGGCACGAACAGTTCAGGGTATGATGCTGTACGAAGATGCGATCAAAATTTTGCACTGGCTCGAGATTGGGTCAAGCCCTGGCAAGTCGGCTGAACAAAAGCAGGCTCAGTTGGAGGATATGGTGCGATTGAAATTCTCATATATTTGTGCTTGTCAAGTGTACGGAAAGCATCGCGCTGAGAACAAGGCTCAAGCTGATGACATTGACTACTTGCTCAAGACGTACCCAAACTTGCGTGTGGCATACGTCGATACTATCGTGTGCGACGGTGGCAAACAATTCGACACAGTGTTGATAAAAAGTGAAGGCAACGAAATTGCCGAAGTGTATCGATACGAGCTTCCCGGTGACCCAATTCTTGGTGAAGGTAAGCCTGAAAACCAGAACAACGCGCTTCCTTTCACGCGTGGTGAGTATCTTCAGACTATTGATATGAACCAGCAGCACTATTTTGAAGAGTGTTTGAAGATGCCGCAGCTTCTCGTGACTGCTGACTTACACCCTTCGAAGAAACCCGTGTCGATTATTGGTATGCGTGAACACATTTTCACGGGTAACGCTTCATCGTTGTCAAAATTCAAGTCGTGGCAGGAGCTAGTGTTTGTGACGCTATCTCAGCGTGTGCTTGCAGACCCGCTTTACGTGCGTATGCACTACGGTCACCCCGATATTTTCGACAAGATTATAGCAATGCCTCGCGGTGGTGTCTCAAAAGCTAGTAAAGGCATTAACTTGTCGGAAGATGTGTTTGCTGGTTTCAATTCCACACTTCGAGGAGGTGTGGTGACACACGTAGAATTTATGCAGTGTGGTAAAGGTCGTGATGTTGCTCTGTCCCAAATTTCCATGTTCGAGGGTAAGCTGGCCAACGGTGCTGGTGAAACCTCTCTCGCTCGCGAGGCTCATCGAATGGGCCAGTTTATGGATTTCTTCCGTCTGAATTCCATGTACTACTCGCACACTGGTTTCTATTTCGCGACGTGGATGACGATTGTCACGACGTTCGTGTACATGTACTGTAAGGTGTACCTGGCCCTTACCGGTGTGCAGCAGCAAGTTGTGTACGACATGAACTCGACGTCTGTGATTACCAACAATATTGCGAATCACTTTGATGAGCGTGTGTTCAAGGACTTGAAGTCTGTGCTTAATACGCAATTCTACATTCAAGCTGGTTTTTTCCTCATGCTTCCGCTCATGTGTGTTTACTTCGGTGAAGGTGGTTTTGTCCGCGGTATGACGCGATTTATCGATATGCTAATCACACTTGGTCCTGCGTTCTTTGTGTTCCAAGTCGGTACGACGATGCACTACTTTGACAACAATGTTGTGCATGGTGGAGCTAAGTACCAGGCAACGGGGCGTGGGTTTAAGATTTCACGAGAAACGCTAGTACTATTGTATAAAGCGTATGCAAGTTCACATTATCGAAAAGCATGGGAGCTCATGGGCTTGTGTCTCGTGTACGGCATCTTTGGTAACTTCTACATTTGTCAGACTGATGCGTCTGCCAACGACAATACTTTTGCGTCCGATTACTGTAAAACAGCCCAGGCTTACGGTGTGCAGACGTTCTCCGTCTGGTTTATCTCAATTTTATGGGTCATTGGTCCATTCCTTTTTAACAGTGACGGTCTTGATCTACGTAAAACAAAGGTGGATGTCAAACAATGGTGTATGTGGATGTTTGCGGAAGAGGATTTCAAGGACGATGATCCGGCTAATAAGGGTGGCTGGGTTGGCTGGTGGAAGGGTGACTTGGAGCAGCTTCACAATTCCAACATGATTTCCCGTGTGACGGTAGTGCTGCGTGAATGTCGACACTTTTTGCTTATGTTTTACGTTGCTACGCTTGAAACATCAGACATCATGTACGTCGCGTACTCATTTGGTGCAGCTGTCGCGACTGTTTTCTTGTTGGGCATTTTCCACTGCATTGGCATGGGTATGCGGTCAATGAGTCCAGTCAAGCGCGCAATTATTTACTTCGCGACCTTGGCCATCTTAAACACGGCATACTTCCTTGCAACTTGGATCATTATGGACTGGACCTTTAAATACTCCATTTCACTCTGGTTTGCGTATATGGCTGCGCTTTACGGTATCAACGAATGTTTCCGCATGTGGAGCTTCTCTTACTCGTCCATCGCTTCCATCCCCGTGTTTCAGCAGTTACAGTTCCTCTTTGATTTCATCTTCTGCACGGGTATGATTATCCCACTAGTAGTGATGTCGTGTATTCCATTCTTGAATGTCATTCAGACACGTATGATGTACAATGAGGGCTTCTCCAAGGTCATGTCTGCGTCATCGCAATATGCCTTCTCCCTCGCGGCTTTTATGGGCGTCTTGGGTGGTATTGGCGTCGGCTGGCTCTTTAATCTCTTGTCGACTCTTGAACAATCTGCTAGTTTTTCAAGTTACGTTGTGACTTACGACGGCCTGCTCAGTGGTAATGTTGGCGATGGCACGACCACGTTTATGTTGTACGGTTCGTGTGTAGTCGGTACGATCATTGCCGGTTTCTTGAACTTCTTCCTTGGCCGTCGTTTGGCTATCGTTGGTGGTGGCATTTTCAGTACGCTTGGTATGGTTGCTGTAAGTGCGAACGACGACCTTCGCTCGACTTTGTTTATGCCTGGGATCGGCTTGCTTGGCGCTTCGTGCGGTATCCTTCTTCCGTCTTTGGCTATGTATATCTTTGAGATTTCCACCAAGGAAATGCGTGGCAAAGCTATGTTGCTCTTGGGTCTGGGTTTCGCCGCTGGTAGCTTACTGGGCGGAATATTTGGGACGGTCAACCAGCTGGGATGGATCTGGCAAGCTTTTGTAGCCTGTATCGTCATCGCTATGGTCACTCCAGTGGTTAATGTGTTCCCCGAGAGTCCGTACTGGGTCTTGGATCGTAGAGGTTGGGAAGCATGTGAAGCTTGTTTGGTGATACTCCGTCGCAAGCCTGATGTGCAAGAAGAGCTGAAGATCATACGCGAAGAGGAAACTGCAGATGATCCAGGCGCCGGTGCCTTCAAGTTCATGGTTGGATTGCTCCTGATGCTTGTGTCCTCCCTGACGACCGGTTTCCTCAACGCCTTCGTCAGCTACAAGGCAGCTAGTGAATACACTGACCAGAATCAGCTGTTTGTTAATGCCATGGCCTTGCAGATCTCGGGGATCGTCATTGCCTTCTTTTTCATCGACAAGCTCGACCACAAGTCCATTTTATTCGGCACGCTCATTCCAGTTGCTATTTGTGCGGGTGTACTGGGTTTCAACGAGACGTCCATGATCCTTGGCGACTCGGACGGATCAGGGCTGTACACGAGCTTGGTCGTCATGCTCATGTACTTTTTCATGGGATTAGGCACGACCTCTGCACTGTGGTCGGCTTGTGTCGGCATGTTCAATACCCGCGGCCGTGCATCTTCGACCACTTTCCTCTTCACCATCTTTTTCCTGGCGAACATCGGATATGTTTACATGCATGCACACGATTCGCTCATGTCGAAAGAGTTCCTTTATCTCTACGCCATTGCCGGTCTCAGTGTTGGCGTGCTCGTCTTACTACTGGGTGCGGCTACGAAAAAGAATGGAGTGATTTGTACCAAAGGGGAAGCGCAGCGTGAACGCGAACGCATCAATCGCACACGTGCCGAACGCGCCAGTCGGAACACGCGAGCGCCTGCCCGACAACGAAACCTCAGTCGTGTGCGCTCAAAATCAAGCGCAGGCAATCAGCGCGGCCCCGCTCCGCCTGGTACGTACCAGATGTACGAATCTCCCGCGAGCGCTGCTCCGCCACTCATGCACGCGCCCGCTTAGATATGAAACATTTAGCTCATGTAGCTCTTTAAAAGCTATCTATATAGTCATGGAGCCTCCGTTGTGTATATACATTTCCGCCGCAACTCGTAAAACGTTTTCCATTGAACCCCAGCTCTCCAAACGAACCTGAATTAATAGGAAATAAAGTACATGTAGAAACCCATTTCTTCATGAAAATCCTATCCTGCTACACTTAACGAATGGGAAACACCTACGAGATTGTATTACGAAGTAAAAAGCTCAATTCATTCTACGACAATGAGTCTTAAAACTACGTTCCATACTGCATCGTCGTGCGGTGTTGAGTGAAGTCAATCACTGATGTTGGAAACGCATGTATCGATTTTGTGTGTTTGCGTCTCTACAAGATGGTGAAGCTCCATTGGCTGAAATGGGTGGGTACAGGTTACCTTTTAGTATCTATTTTGGTTTGGTTATATTTTCATGTAACTTTACATAATAGGGGTATTCAACTCGAGGTCCGAATGCGTGGTAAAAAATTTACCCCTCCTCCGAAGATGAGGCAAAAATTAAACACGTGGCAAGCCTTATACAAATACTGTACCCGGGTGCGTAAACGCACGGTGCGGCTAGCGCACAGAGGAAGACTTTCCTTAAGCGGCGATACGCCGCTACTTAGCCGATACGCCCTGATCTAAGGGCTTATTGTGAGATTGCTTTCTCACTCGGGGCGAAGATTCCCTGAGTTTACTGTTAGCGTACGCTAACGCCTTACTCTAAGGTTTCCCTTAGTAGGGAGTAGCTAGGGGAGGTGCCCCTCTGCTACGACACTCACTGCACGCTCGACTGTTCCGGGTCGGGCGTATAGCAGGATATAGTGTATTGTAAACTATATGCAATACTAGGTAGAACTTACTTAATTCGTACCTAGCCGAAAATGTAATGTACACCACCTATGTACCAACACGTGGCAGGCTACCACGTCTTCATTAAGGGCTCCCGCCATGATTGGTTAAAACAACCAATAGGTCCGATCCTTTCGGACCGGTCAATACTTGACCTTAACCGCTGTGTATTTACGTACACCAACGTAATTTAATGTAACACCGTTACAAATACTAGATCGGGTATAAATGGTAAAAGCATTTGCTACGATCCGTATAAAATAGTACTTGGTGAATCAATTGACTAGAGCTCATTATAGGCATGAATCTCAGAGTAAGGTAACCACTGTAGCGCGATTACGGTTATGAAACCTTAGTGACTTCTCGACTTTGAACGACCCTTTCTGAACCAGCCACCAAACACGTGACCAGCAGCCACTGAAATCTGAGGTTAAAATGGGCTAGACCCGAGGTTCAAATTTGGTGGCAAAGCTCACTTTGAATACCCTTAATACACTTTTCATTTTTATCTCTTCTACAAACTTAGCTGAAACTTCCACTGCGCGGCAAGCGTCGCGTAGTTCTTAACCCCTGCTGAAGATCCTACCTGGTCAAAGGTGTTCAGACCAAGTAGTTTAAGATCTTATAAGTGGAAAATAAGTTTATTTTTAACAGTCATGCAGTATGCTAACAAAATCGTATCGATAGCGCTAAATGGCTTTGGATGATGCGGAACATGCGCTCCTCTGTGAGCGTGGGTGCGCGACGGATGCCATGGTCGAAAACATGGCTCTGATGCGCGCGAAAATATGCATAGTTCTCTTGCGTAACTTACGATATAATTGTGTAACACACAATCACCCAATTAGTGCTCAGATACCTGCATGTAGATTGCCATCGGGATATACCACCTCATGGCACAGATCCACTGACACTGAAAAAAGATCGAGGTTCTACAGAAAAGATTCTCCAAACGTTCAGACTGCGCAGAATATGCTTTGCATTTATGTTAGATTAAATCAGACAATATCCAAGGCTGTCAATGATGGTACTATACATGTGTCGGAAGAAGCTCAGGAACGACTGGCAACGGCTTGGTTTGTTTCGTCACATTACACTTTTTGATGAAACCAACCAAGTTGGATTGGCCCGGGATCGAACCCAGGACCTTCCGGTCCTGTAGTGAGCAGTGAACCACTCGACCACTGTCGGTCCACAAGTTGCAACGGCTTGGTCAACGCGAACTCAATATTTTGTAGAGATGATATCTAATTTGCTCGCCTTCCTGAAGATAGAGGATGTCTGTAGCTTCAGTGCACGCAAAATCTTGATTTTATCCGTTCTTAACATGGTGTCGGTTACCATTCCTCGTGATTGGTCTGATATATTACCGTTTATGTACTTAGGGCTAGGGGATGTCGTATCAATATTTGCGTATCATCTGTGCGCCACGAGCTTCATTCTCGACAGGTTGTCTCATGGTAAATAATTCAACTGGTAGGCATGAAATTTGTGTATTGATGAATCCTTATGGTTTTATTCGATACAAGCAAATTATTTCGAAGCAAAAGTGTGGTTAGCGTCAGCTCACCAATGGCGATATAGGATTACGGTGAGGCAAAAACATCTAATCTCCCGCTCATTTTTGTTTTTATTCAGCGCCAGTTGCACATCGGTTGAAATACATTTTGGCTTAGTTGCACTACAAATTAAATCTCTATTTTCATTCCATTCCACGTTGGTCGCAACTCATTTTTTTGGACGGGTAAAGGTAATACAATAGGCCTTATATCTATCATTACTTGAATGAGCGTGGTTCAACTCGGACAGCGGCGCTGAAGATCCACTTCGAGCTAAGGAGAAAATCATTAACACAAGAATGGAAGCAGGACAAAAAAAAAATCGAAAATAAAAATCCCATTCCAGGGTCCTACGCACACCACACCACACACGAAGAGTCTCGCTTACAAAAGCTTCCCATTCTGACGCCCGATATTTTGCGTTAAGTTTTAGTCGAAATATACGTTTTTCGACCTTGATAAGTCTTTCAGCATCTCCGCAGCTTCGAAAATTTGTAGATCTCCCCTCTTTGCAATCTTCAACTGCTTTTCGTCTGCTTGGAAACATATGCCTGATACTTCTTCCGTTTTGCGCAAAAATCTCAGATCGTTCGTTAAATGCATACTTGCACCGCTTTCAAGTAACCATTTTTTTGCGATGTTTCCATAGTCTTTAGTGATTGTCAACGTAAAGTCGACCTTCTTGGCATTTTTCTTTGGGCATTTCCACTTGATATGCCCTGTCTCGCCCCAGACGTAACCTTTCTTGGTTTGGCCTTCTTATCCGCCACAAGGTTCACAATTCCATTCGCAGTTCCTTTCGCTTTACTCCCGTCATATTCGACCGCCTGTGCGAACTGGCACAATTCTTCTGTTTGGCGAAGATAATCGACTCGTGTGTAGTCAAATTTTGATTACCTTAACTCGGGTGCGGCGTGATAGATCACATTGTCCATCACCAACGAACCAGCTCGGCCGCCTACGGCTACGGACTTGGCCATAACACTATTGCTACTTATTGGCTGTAACAGCCAATAAGTAGCAATAGTGTTATGGCCAAGTCTGGGTCGGTCTTTTACGGGCCGAAAACAGCTTCATAGACTGTACAGGTGTCAATTGCATGTGAAAAGTGGTTAGCATCTTATCCATGATGTACCATAACGCGGGAGTCTCACTCCACCACGTTTCTACTTGCTTTTGTAGTAGCTCTTCGCTGTACCTGAAAGAAAATGTCTACTTTTACGTCCTCGCTCCACTGAAATTCACAGGCAGCTTTGACTATGCCGATTTGGCGCAAAACTTTTTTTCCCCACGTGTGAAAACCCGAACCTAATCCACGGTACACTTCTGTCCCGTCAAACATTCTTATCTGTAACTTGCACTGCTTGCGCGAGGGCGTCCTCGGAGCAGGCATCGCCGCTGCCTGATTTTGGTCCTGTCGAGCCCCCGAGTGCGCGTACCCGTGCTCTTGATCCCCCGGCTGTACCCTGACCCGACGGCGTGATCACCGCCACATCAGCCAAATATACTTGCACCGGCCTTGCTCAATTGTTTGAAACTAAGCGCCGCAGGGTTTCCGATCTTATAGGTAACCCTTTCCTCTTGACCTCCGTCAAGCGACGCCATACTCATCTTAATGTCACCTTTCGGGATATGGTAGACGTTACCACCCCCGTCTGACACAATTCCACATGAATCTTCCAATCTTGCTAACCGTTCGGAGATTCCACGGAGGATCGTCAAAGTATCGGTCGACTCAACATTTTCTTGCACAACCGCAACTTTCTCTTCAGTTGCGTCGCACCCCTCACTTGGGCTCATAACCTGTTGTGTAAACTTGTGTTTTACCATAGCGTAAAGTTAATGCCATCCACAAATAACGTAAACGAGGTACGAGATTACCACAATCCCACGCAATCGCAATCTCCACGTTATAATCGGTAATCGTGAACTCCACAACGTGATACGCAATCGTAAGATCCACAGTTCAACACGTAGTCGTGAAATCCACTAGACAGTTCGCCCTCACTTGGTGTGTGCAGACGTAGGCGCAAGAGATCGCGAAACAAACGAAACGAAAGTTTAGTCGTAAAGTAAAAAAATGAAAAGTGCATATATTTGATTACCTAAATTATAGTCAATCCCAAAATACTAATTTGAGTACACCTATTTTTCAAATTTGTGCCATGAATCTTAAACTAAAAAACCGCCATATTTGAACAAGTAGCACCACAATATTGGATTTCGTTGGCTTGGAAGAAGGATTTTAATCCTTCGTGGTGCCTCTGTCCAGCTGTTGAGATCAATTGCAAGCAAGTGGTCGCCCAATTATAACATCGCTCTTTTAATAGGTACTAAGGTGTCGCCTTTTTCTAACGTGCTAACCAACTTATAGCTTGATGTTCGTCTGTCTCCCTTCTTGAAAATTCGTTTAAATTACTGACGGCAGAAACGCTCTTGCGAGTAGTGGCTGGTGGATCTATAGACGACGTGGATGGTCTCTGAGTGGTTGCACAGCCGGAAAAATTCGTTGGTCTTCACCCAGATCATACGAGTCGTATTGATCAATGCGATTTTACCCTAATTGGGTCAATTTTATTTCGACATTTTGTACCACAAGATCTGATCGACGTTTGCAATATGCACGTTGCATTGCAGCATTGAAAGTTGCTTGCATTTGAGCTGGAAGACACGGACTTGTACGGTGACGGCCAATCCTGTCATTCTACAGACGGCAATGTTCGTTTACCTTGACCTTATCCTTCAAGTCATTAACCAGAAGCCTACAATTGCCTCCAACAAGTCATGTAGCCGCTTAGCCGTTTTCATACCGACTGGTAACTCATAGAGCTGATCAGCCCGCCCCTCTTTCATCAAGTTCATCAGGTTCATATTGGCAACGAATAAGTTGATGCCGGACGGAGGGACCCAAAATGTGGCTTCAGGATAGTCATGAACTCATTCTCTTACAAGAACGCCGGAAGCTCCTTTTTATGAAAAGGATTGGTCCAGACAGCCGTTGTTTTTGCCTAAGGGGCATTCACCGGCCCTGATCACCAATGTATGTAGTTGGTCACGATCATCATCGGATTGCTCTTTGTCATCGGCTACCCTTATCTTTATCTTAGTATTCTACTTCTGCGGGGCCAGGCGGTCCTTCATACTTAATATATATATTCAGCGGTTCTTCCATTTCTTTTATGAGAATAGGCGGACTATATGATTGCTTATAATCCACCCATGCCCAGAAGAACAAAGGAGGTTTTCTCCAACTCTTCACCAACGTTCCTCCCCTAACCTTGTTGATCAGTGAACCTTATTTTATTATCTGCGGCGATGGCGATTCATCTACCGCTACTCGGATCGTTTTTGATCGTAACTTAGTCTTGATCTTCATCTTCTCAACCCTTCAACCAGAAGATCTGGGCACACAGACCATTGTGGCAAAGTGCTGATCAATACTTTTCGAACTTTATCAAGGGTGCTCCGAGACTGCTTACGTGGAAGGGGGTCCTCTGTTAAACTTCTTCTTGTTCTTGTTCACCTTGTACCCGTTGGCCTAGGCGCGTTCCGATCTTTTTTCCTTCCCGATTAGCAAGAAGAGGTAAAGATAGGTTGTTAATCATGGGGTGTTTGCCTTATATGTTTTACGCGGCCAAAGCGAAACCGCTTTCCCCAGCTGACTTGTATGAGACGCGAAGCTGATTAGATGAAAACTCTATACTTGATCAGTAACGGTACACTTGCCTCGCTCACGTCCGCATCTTTCTCGCGAAAACTAAAGATATGGCAGCAAAAAAAATTGAACTTCGTAGCATTTTTTGAAAGAAGATTCAATTGCACGGTCCACATATTACGCACGGATGGTGGAGTCGAATATAAAAATCTCGATCTTTTCTGCCAGAGCACGGGCATTGGTAGACAAATCAGCGAGGCTGGAAACCACGCCAGTAATGGTATAGTAGAGCGCATGCATCGGACCATAATGAATATGGCACGATGCATGCTGTTCGCTTGCGGCTTAAGTTTGTTTTATTTGGGTGACGCAGTGGATTATGCTGTATTTATCCTAAATAAAAGCCCAACAAGTGCTAACCCTACACACATGTCACCAATTGAAATGAAAACAAGCAAGAAACCGTATCTCGGAAAAAGTTGTCGCTTTTGGGTCTCCGTGTATTGTTTGTCGGAACCCTGGAAAAGATTTGTTGGCTCATACAGCACCGATTGGATTAATTGTCGGAAAAAGGGAAGAAGTGAAAGGTTACAAAGTTTTTCTACAGAAGTACCGAACGTTCGTCGTGACGCAGCACATAAGAGATGTGGAAACCTTGGACGAAACTCGAAATCAGCAGTTGCGACCACTGTTCGCGGACGAACGTAGTTGGGAAGTGGAAGGAGTCGAGACGCAACCTCCCAACATGAAGATGTGACGTTGGATAAACGGTCAAAGAAAATGTGGAGAATGACGAAAAAGAAAATGAAGAAAAGATGTCGGAAAGTAAAGACCGTGCGGTGGTTCCGTGATAACTGAAATGGACCCGACAAACTACACGGAAGCTATGAAGAGCTGCCACATGGATAAGTGGATTGTGGCTATTCATTCTGAAATTTCGGCTCTGGAAATGAATAACGTGTGGACCATTGTGAAGAAATATGAAAGTTGCAGACTATTTTACACCAAATCGGAGTTCTAAACCAGGACTGACGCAAATGGAAACGTCGAAAGGCACAAAGCGAGACTAGTCGCATGTGGAAACGAACAGCGATTTGATGTTGATTACGGACTCACTTTTGCCGCAGTTAAAGTCATTGGAACCGTAAAGATTATACTGGCATTAGCCAGAGTATGGAACGTAAAAGCGAAGCATAGTGACATATCAAATGCCTACGTCATGGCTTTGGAAGAAGAACATGAAATTTATCTTTTCTTTCAGCAAGACATGACAATAAAATAGGAAAACTTGGAAATGTGTGAAGCTGAAAACATAAACGAATTGGTTCTCAAGCTGGAGATGCTATATGTTTTTAAGCAAGCGGACCCATTATGTGATCGTCTTCTGCATAGTTAACTGCTGGAGATAGATTTCGTTTAGAGTTACAGTGACATGTGTCTTTTTTTCAAGCGAAATGGTGCAAACACTGTTGTTGTTGTTGGAGTTTATGTTGATGATCTGTTGGTGACTGGAAGTAATGAAGTCAAGTGTCAATGCTTTTCGAGATATGGAAGATTGAGAAATAAATCATCTGAGGTCTTCCAAACTATTTTGCCACTTTGCGCACCAATAATAATCCAACGTAATCCAATATCAATCAGATAATATCTTGGCTACTCCAATACGCTCTTCCCGTGACGGGAAACCCGCCGCGTTGATTTTTTTTGTAGGTGATTAGGAGCTCATTAGTTGATGCGGGCGTCTCCGTGGGACAATATAGTTCCCGTCGGTGCCTGTTGCAATCCCTGGCACACCAGAGCAAATGGTTTTAGGGTTTAGCCCTTAAAAAGAAGGCAGTGGCAAATTTCTTAATATCGAACAATCAGATATAATTAAATAGAAGATTTTTCCAGTAAACCAAGAACACCCATATCCAATAGAATAACTGAGTATCTAACTACTCCTACCTCTAATTCCAACCCAAGCATTCTCGCCGCCTCAGTTGAAAGTTGTCTTTATTACTAGAATTAGACAAAGTGACTACTCAATCTACCTAGCTTAAATACTATGCTAATAATAAATAAATATGGTCTGTGGTGAGTTTAGTATACCTGTTGATGAAGCACCTTGATTGAGTTCTTTCACCATCGAAAGGTGAGTGTCTGGTAGCTTAGTCGGTAAGTAACTTGATGTCCCTGTCAGTTGGTTGTGGGTCCGATCTCCAGTTCCCGTTTCAACGTGGTACGTCAATTACAAGAACGCACAATACAGCAACTCGGATGCTACGAGACATGTGTTGCTAATGTCTCATTTGTGTTCAACATATCGAGTACGCATGTTAACGCTTTGTTGTCTTGGTGATCGTACAGGCGGCGCTTGGAGTACCGAATACGCGCTGCAAGCGTCGTAAAGACCACTGCAAGAGCGGGAGCAGCAGGCAGAGGTCGTCTTCCGTCAAACGGGCACCTGTTTCGGTCGCTCCAAAGCACATGTAGCGTCGAAGCGCGGAGAACGTGCCACACGTCGCGTACCACGTCAGCATGCTCTTCCCATTCCTTTCGCACGCGCAGTTTGGTCGCTAAAGCGATGTTAATCCAGGTCGGCCTCACGGCGAAGAGTGGAAACACAATCGAAATAACTTGGCGCCAGAGCTGCGACGCAAGAACACAGTCGAAGAACAAATGTTTCTCGGTCTCGATCATCTCACAGCCATCACGAGCGCAGATGCGGATTCCAGGACGTGACGCTTCCAAGAACCAGAAGCGTAAGAGAACAGGCAATAGTCGGAACGCGAGGCGGAACTGCAAGTCGTTGTAGAATGGAAGCAGAATCTTGCGCAAGTGTTTGCCGTAGTCAACGAATGCCTTGATGCGTTGCTCGTCAACGAGGGTTGAGTAAATTGTCATCGGATGTGGTTTCTTAGGCGTCGGTGGTGTCCAGACGGCACGCAGAAGCGCTGAGTTCGGGATTGACGGGATCAAGTACATTTGCCTGCCACTCGTACATCCAAGATGCGGGAGAATTCGCTGTTGATTGGCGTTTGTGGAGTCGTGCACCAGATCCAATCCCCTTATCCGCTGAACGATCTGTGTCGCTTCACGGTGCAGTGCGCGTAGCCATTGAATTTGTACACCTGGTGTGACATGCCAGTGCGTGAAGTCAATGTGACGCTGCACAAAATTGTATTGGGTCGGCCACGCTTCACCATATAGTCGGAAATCACCAAGAGACCGCAGACCGAAGACGCGTGAGATGTGCAGTCGAAAACTTCGTTGTGGCTCAGGTATCATACCCAGACATCGACGCCGTGCTTCCGCCATCGTCGATCGCTTGGTGGCTTCGTAGGGCAGCTTGGCGTTTGCGTGTAACCAGATCGGTTGTTGAAGACCATATATTGCAAGATCGTCTGTGGGCAAGTCGTGCCACGTGATCTCCCAGCGCATCTTGTACCACCACGTCCACGTCGTGCGCCACCACGGTGATTTCCTTTTCCACTCGAGTAGATTGCCGTGTCGAAGCGGAGAGACTGTGAGAAAGTCCAAGGCGTGCCGTTTTCCGTAGTGAGGCGACACCGACGACAAGATCTCAGTGCTTGCGGTTGTCCAGTTGCGCTCGTCTGTGACAGATGCGGTCTGCATGAACTGCAGTAGCAGTTTAAATATCTGTCGCTTGAGCTGTGTGTCAAGATCCGGAATAGCAAGACCACCAACGCTGCGTCGTTGGTACAGGAACTAGACAGGGATCAGTTGCACGCTGCACGCGTCTCGTTCATGCTTGCGACTCAGAACAAACCGGTTGAGTATCGACTGCCAGCGCTTCACCACTGCTGGTGGGATCGTCACGTGCTGTGTATAGTGCCATAGACGCGAAAGACCATCGTCTGTGCGACAAGAAGTCGACCACGAAGTGTACGCGCACGCATGTGCCACGCTTATTATCGCCGCCTCAACGTTACCGCAGTCAACATTCGCATATTTATGTCACTGATAAGGTACCGACCTAACCTGTACCCTTCCCGCCGAAGCACATCCCTTATTCCGATTAGCCTTCCCACCTTGTGTACTAATGAGTATGGCCGGTTCTGCTCTTGATAAACCGCTCGAAACTTCCATACCCGACTTTAACCACAATCCTCCAGGTATTTTGATCAGCATTTCCGCCACATATTCCACTTAGTTCATCTACTTGCTTCAGCTCAACCTGATAACATTCTATCTACTTATGACGTCATGACTCCACTCGCTGGTCACCATATGTTATAATAATCACGCGCTCTATCGAATCTTCCATCCCTCCATCGCCTGTAACGGGGTTACATTTAGTTACGTTGGTGTATGTAAATACACAACGGTTAAGGTCAAGTATTGGCCGGTCCGAAAGGATCGGACATATTGGCTGTTTCAGCCAATCAGGGCGGGAAACCTTGGTGAAGGCGTGGAAGCCTGCCACGTGTTGGTACACAGTTAGTGTACATTACATTTTCGGCTAGGTACGAATCAATTAAGTTCTACTTAGTATTACATAGGGTTTACATTAGTTTATTAATTTAGGCTAATTATATATTAAATAAAGAGATAACGTCTAATATGCCCCTGTTTTGGCCCAAAAATTCTAAAATGCCCCTATTCTTAAAAAGAATCCTAAAATGCCCCTGTTTTTGCGGTGCCCTCCAATCGCTAAATTTAAGGCGACTATTTAACGAAACATTAGCTTGCCAATCATCTCTAAGTTTGAATGTCGGTATTACAGGGGCATATTAGACGTTATCTCATGTTAGAAAACAGAGTAATGCTAGCCTGAGGCCCCAGCCCCACCTGTAACAGGACTGATCCTGTTACAGCTTACACTGTGTTGTGCGAGGAAGCGCGCAATACGGGAGGGGTAGGATTAGTTGATGACAACTAATCCTATATTAAAAGCAAATATATATTTGCTTAGGCTTGAGAACGCAAAATTAAGAGTGTTTATTAAATGGGTGGTTAGCGGCTATCAGTATAGTAATTACCTAACTAATATAATAATATCAAGTATTAAACTAACTGTACTATTAGTTAACCTGCATGATTCGGTATTTATACCAAATCGACTTTTCCTTCGTAGATTATAATAACTTATAATCTCTTATTTAAATTTCAGACAACGGTCTGAAATTCAACTGTGATATTCTAACTTGAATATCAATTATGTAATGGCACCCCATTACATCACCCCCCACTTAAGGTGGTTGGCCAATAATAATTCTTATTTTGGCCAATCATGGGTGGCACTTGTTGGTCGTAATTTCTCATTCACCAACTGATTGACCATCGACTCGATGGTCGAAGCACGCGGCGGCGCTCTAAAGAGCGCTGCTGAAAACATCGAAGGAGCTTCTTCCTCCGCCTCAGCACTAGGTGCTGATGTGTTGAGTGACAACAGTGACGCTGCATTAGCAGCTTCAACTACGCAAAGGTCGGAAGACGTACCGTCTTTGACCACACATGCTGCTAAGGCGGCATCTGGCAAGAAACAGGGAGATGTTGCTAATGCAAGAAACAGGGAGATGTTGCTAATGCAACATCTCGCACGATGACAACCCCCGAATGGTGTGTTGCCAGGAAGGGTTCTTTCATGTTCGGAGACAGTTGTGACTCCGAACAAAGTGATTGGGGTACAGATGTCCCCGAGAAAGGATCTAGCGAGTCGAAACTCGCTAGGTGCTCATCGCGTAACAGCGAAGATAACTCTTGTGTCGCTGGCATAGCTGACAGCGACAATGATCATCACAGATGGTTGCGGGAACGCAGAACCCCACCTTGACCAAGTACGTCTCCACGTCGGGGTGGTTTAACCCCGGCGCGTGGTGTTGAAGCAGGTGGTGTTCCGCCTGATAAAAGAGCTCGAACAGAAGCGTATCATCGTACGGAACCACATGTTCCGTACAAAGTGGGGTTTTGGACCCCTGGATGGGCTAGTTCCCCCAACAGTGGCGGTCACCGTAAGAAGGACTGCCAATATGCGCTATTCGATATCAACGTGCTGGATGACTGCGAAGATATCCGGTAACGTCGATTCGATCGAAGTACAGACGATAGGCGTCTGTATTTTATTGACCTCTTTTTCCAGGTTCGACATTATTAGAGCCGGAAAGGGTCAAGAAAGAACAGGGACGACAAGGACGCCCAGACTCAAAGTTGGAACGCTTTTGTTGACAACTACAACAAAAGCCCCGATGACCACGTGAACAAAGTTCACGTAATGCGCGAGCGCTTTTAAAGCACGCGCGAACAGGCAAAATGGAATACATCCATTTTGCTTGCATCAAAGAAAGGTTGAACTGTGGTGTCCCTTCTCACCTCGTTTGCCCGCGGTGTCCGCAGGGCGCTCCTCGTCTGTCAGAGGAGGAGTTGCGAGGGTACGGTGGTTTTTCCGTACCCGCCAAAATTCAGGGCTTAATAGATGCCCTAAATGCATCAACACCTAGTGTTGATGCTAATTCGCATTATGAGTTTGAGACTCCTTCTCAAACTCAGTTAAAAGGTCTGGGGCGTCGGCTGTAACGGGGTTACATTCGGGTTACATTGAGTGTTGGTGTGAATTAGTACACCACGGTTGAGGTCAGTATTGGCCGGTTTGAAAGGTTTTGAACCTTTGGTTATTTTAACCAATCAGGGCAGGGGCCCTTGGTGTGGTGGTTTGTCAGCCATCCACGTGTCAGTACACAGGTGTGTACACTACATTTTAGCTAGGTACGAATTAGGAATATTCTACTTAGTATTACATATAGTTTATATTAGTTTAAATTAATTTAGGCTAATTACATATTAAATATATTCAGTTTACATTTCACTCTATTGCGCGGACGTGCGACCTCGACCGTTCGCGCGCGCAGTGAGTGTCGAAGGTAAGAGGTAGTCCTCCATTTACTTACATCCCGTAAAGGGAATACAGCCGTTAAGGCTAAGTCGTAAACTAACCCGGGAATCTTGGCCCCGAGTAGGAGAACTCTCCTACTAAGCCCTTTACAAGGGCGTATCAGCTAAGTAGCGGTAGCTACCGCTTTAAGGAAGAGTCTTCCTCTGTGCGCTAGCCGCACCGTGCGTATAGGCACCGGCTACATCTGGTAGCACTTGTAGTCAATCCAACACCTGTGTTGGTAGACTAGGCATCCTCTGCAAAGGATGAATCAGGACGATTGGGATAGTTTGACCCTCGTCCAGCAGGAAGCCTTTAAAAGGCTGTTACCCTTAACGGGGGAAGAAGGTATGAAGCTCCTAGTGGAGCAGGGACTTGAGGCCGTAAAGGCAAGGGTGAATGCCCTCATTGCTCATGAGGCGAGTTGTAGTGGAGGTCATTCCACGGGGGTGCGCCCTCCATTATCGTTTAAGATAAAGGAGTTCACCGGAGAGAAGGGTGACAACCTTTACGTGTGGTTGCGAGAGGTCGAAACGGCCTTTGCCACGGCGAACATGACCGCTGATCACTTGCAAGTGGGACTTGCATTGACCCATCTTACGGGCAAAGTCCGTACATGGGCGTTTACATGCTCGGAATCAGTCGAGGACGTGTTTCCAACATAGAAGGTCCTTAAGCAGAAGCTTATGGACATATACGCAACGCCTGATCTGGTTTTCCAGAATCAACTGACGTTCCTGAGGTGCCGTCAAGGCACTAAGGACCTGGAGGTTTATATCCAGGAGCTTAAGACCCTGTTGGCAGGGATGTACGCGAAAGCGTATTCGGACGATGTGTCCATCCCCGTCTTCATAGGAGGCCTGAAAGAAGGGCCATCACGTTCAGAACCAATCCCTGGGGGAGGCGTTTAAGATGGCGTTTAACGCCGAGAGGAACTTTCGTTCCTCTAAGGTGGGTCCTGAACCCATGGACCTGAGTCAGGTCGAAGCGGAGGAGAAACCTCTCGCTAAGAGTCATTCTGACTCTTTTTCACAGAGCTTCGAGACGGAGCTCTTGGCAATGTTGCAGCGTCGTGGGCCGCTGAGATGCTTCCTGTGTGGGAGCATGGATCATCTGAAGAACAGATGTCCGAAAAATCCCCAGCGAGACACTCGCTACAAGGGACCAAGGATGGGGAAAAAGCCCTTGTCCAAGCCGTCGGGAAACGACGGCTCCCAGTAGGTGCGGGGCGCCCTACTGGGGGACCCCTCAGTGCTGTTAAGCCCCAGGGTAGGGGACGACAGCACAAATCCCCGAGGGAAGCGGTGATTTCTAGCACCGAGTTGGTGTACCAGCCAGGTTTGCTGGTAGTCCTTGCGGACGTGAAAGGCTTTGAAAAGCCTTGCAGAGTCTTGATAGACTCTGGAGCGTCTGACAATTATGTCAGACGAGCTTCTGTTGTTAAGAGTTGGCTGTATGCCGAGGCCCTAGAGGCACGTTCTCGTGACGTTGTCACGGTCCGTCTTGCGACGGGCGTACATGTTTCTGTACCCAAGGTCTCGATTGACCTTAAGCTGAAGTTTGCAGAATTCTACAGCTTAGAACGTTGCCTAGTCCTGGATTTGGACTCGATGTATGACCTCATTCTGGGCATGAAGTGGCTGGAACGCCACGAGCCATGGATAGACTGGAAGTCTAAGTCCATTGTCTCAACGCACCCGCGGTCGGGTGAAGCATTGGCGAGTCATGAACCCACCTTTGCTCGATCGTAAAAGCGATTCTGGCGTGAGATGCCAGAGATTGGGATGTCTGAAATGATCATTCCAAATGGTGTTAAGGAAGAGTTCCTTAACGAGGGGGATTCGGCGGTTAATCCCCGCGCCGATATAGGCGAGAATGGTGAGTCGCCAGTGGTAGAGGTTGATTCCTCTGAGGATAAGCGCGAGGCGCTTCCTAGAGAAGAGACACAAGGTTTGTCTCTTCTGCAGGTCGGGGTTCCCGACCACGCCGTGTTTGGCGAAAAAGTTGCGACTACAGTGGTAGGGGTAGAGACCCCTGTGGTTAAGCTCGAGGCGCTTCCAAGCGAATAGACCTGTAGTTCGTCTCTTTCGCACGTCGGAAATGATTCCGACCACGCCGTTGTAGGTGAGACCGGCAAGTCACCGGTGGTAGAGGTAAAGACCTCTGTGGATAGGCAAGATGCGCTTCCAATAGATGGGGCAAATGATTCCCCCCATATGGGTCCCGGGAAAGGTCCCGAGGCCAGTAGTCATCAGTCCTATCGGATGCGGAATAGCATGACAGGCGTTGTCACGGAAGGCGTAATCCTGGAACGGTTGACTGGGGTAGGCGAACTGTTGTCGTTGGAGGAAATGTCCTCCAACGAGTTTGAGACTGCTATGAAAGCAGGTGAACTCAGCGAGATCGTCGTGTTGCGTCCGGAAGAGGAGTTCAAATCCTCATCTACGATGGACGAGTCAGTTTGGGTGCAAACCAAACAGGCATTGAATGGCCGAAGCGTCCACAAGATCCTTGCGGATCCTGAGGACCCTTACCATTCCTTATTGAAGGAACTCGGAGATGTCATTAGTGACAACCCGCCGATGGGTTTACCACCGTATCGGGGAGTCCGACATGAAATTGATTTGGTTCCCGGAACCAAATACTGCGTCACTAGGCAGTGGCCTATCCCCAAGGAACAATGCGACATCATCGACGCATTTTTCAAGGGGTAAGAAGAGGCAGGGATGGTGCGGGAGAGTAAGTCTCCCCACTCATCTCCCACTTTTTGTGTTCGTAAACCGAACGGAAAGTGGCGCATTGTGCATGCGTATAACAATCTGAATGCAGCTACTGTACCCATGCAGACTCCGATTCCTCGGAAGGATGTCCTCCAGAACAATATGGCGGGCTGTACTGTGTAGAGTGCCTTATATCTGGTGGACGTGTATTATCAGGTGCTCATGCGAGCGTCCGATATTCCGCTGACAGCGGTTAGCACGCCTAGCGCCATGCTGTGGGAGTGTCTTGTTATGCCACAAGGGCTTTTAAATGCACCAGCGACTTTTAATCGCTTGGTGACTCAACTCTTCCGCCCTCATAGGGAGTAAGCTCAGACGTACTTCGACGATATATTCGTCCATAGTCGTGCGGAAGGCGACTCGTCTGATGTTCAGACGCATCTGATACACCTTCGAGCAGTGCTCGAATGTATGCGAGAGCATAAGTTATATGCAAACGCATCGAAGTGTATCTTTGGTGCTGAGGAATTTTTTTTCCTCGGATTCTTCATCGGTAAGGATGGAGTGCGGGTGGATCCCGCGAATGTGAAAGCCATTGTGGAGTGGCCTTCGCCTGTAAATCTTAGAGATTTACGGAAGTGGCTTGGATTAGCCAGCTATCTCCACAAGTACAGCGAGAACTACGCTGAAATGGCGAAGCCATTGACCGACCTTCTTAAGAAGGATGTTGACTGGTGTTGGGAAACTGAACACCAAAACGCTTTTGAAGCGGTTAAGGGTAGCTTGTTAAAAGCTCCCGTTCTTGCTCTCCCAGAATCTGGGAAACCATTTAGTGTCGTTTGCGACGCCTCCGATTTCGCAATCGGATGTGCTTTGTTACAAGCAGACGATGCAGGAAGGGAACGCGTAGTTGCGTTTGATTCGAGGCAGCTTAAAGCTGCAGAACGGAATTATCCCGTTCATGACAAAGATCTACTTGCAATGAAGTATGCTCTTGTCAAATTTAGGGTTCACCTACTCGGCTCAAAGCCGTTAGTAGTTTATACTGACCACGCGTCCTTACGGACAGCGACAAAGTCGCCTCATCTCTCGCAACGGATGGCCCGTTGGCTCTCCTTCTTTGCGGAGTACAACTTTGAGGTTAAGTATAAACCGGCCAAGCATAACGTGCTTGCAGACGCGTTGTCGCGTCGTCCCGATTACGAGCTCGCTCACGCGACATTCGTCACAACGTCTGTGGTGGATCTCATACGCCAGGCGTATGAGAAAGACCCACAATGTACGGCGCTTATCCGCGCGTTAGGTGAAAAGGGTCTTGGCTCGTCTGATCCAACCCTGTCAAGTCGAGCTAGAGCTCGTTTACACCGTTACAGGTACTGTGACGGTCTGCTATTTTATAGCTCGATCGCGGAGGACACTCCGCGGGTGGTTTCTCCTCATAATGAGGAACTGAAGTATAGAGTCCTCTTTGAGGCACATGACGCCCCTACCGGGGGTCATTTAGGTCGGGATAAGACCTACAGCGCTTTAAGCGCTTTGTATTGGTGGCCCAATATGTATAAGTGGGTCGGTGCGTATATTAGCACCTGTGAGACGTATCAGAGGGTTAAACCCTCTGCAAGTTCAGCAGCGCCTTTGGCGAGCTTATCGGTTCCAACGGAGTGTTGGAAATCCATTAGCATGGATTTTATCTTCGGTTTTCCGAAGGATAAGGCCGGGAACACCGTCATATTGGTCTTTGTAGACCGTTTGAGCAAGATGGCTCACCTGGCGGCGGTGCCAGACTCCATAGATGGACAAGGAACAGCAAAAGTGTTCCTAGACCGTGTCTTTCGACAGCATGGTCTACCCGATTCCGTTGTGTCGGATCGGGATCCCCGTTTTACGGGACAATTCTGGGGAGCGTTGTTTAAGGTGCTAGGCACCAAGCTCCTCATGTCGACTGCGGATCATCCGCAGACGGAAGGTCAGACGGAACGCGTTAATCGCGTTGTGGAGGATATTCTCCGTAGTTTATGTCCGGATTCTCCAAAGAGTTGGAGTGAGATGCTTCCGATGGTTGAATTTGCTATCAACAATTCGGTACATGCATCTACGGGGTTTACCCCGTTTTCCGTGAACGGATTGGTGAATACGAGGGTTCCGTTAACGCCACATGTGTGTGGCCCAGGGCTTGAGGGGGGATTCCCCGATGTCATCCCTGTATCTGTGCGAAAGCACATCGATAAGCTTTTATCGACGCGCCTTAGTGTTTTACGACACGTCTGCGATGCCATGGCGGAAAGCCAAGACAAGCAGAAGGAGCAAGCTGACCGAAAGGGGCGGCGTAACAAAAAGGTATACAAAGTAGGAGAAAGTGTTTTATTAAACGCTAAAAATCTTCCTACACATGCAGTTTCAAATGTGTTGCGCAATAAACTGCGCCCCAGGTTTGTGGGGCACTTTAAGGTGTTAGCCCGAAAGGGCTTGTAGTACACCTTAGACATCCCGAAGGCGATGCGTACGCATCCAACCTTTTATGTGGGTATGCTTAAGCCATACCAGAACCCGGAGGCAGGTCCCCTCTCGGAGGAGGGTGAGAAACCGGATAGCCAAAAGGCGCAACAGGTCGGAACATCTCCGACAGGGTTGATATACGACCCTGAAGCTCCGCAACGAGAGTCTCAAGAGAGGCAAGCCGCTCCTCGATGCGTTCATCCGCACTCCCCTCGTTGCGGAGTTACTCCTGAGCATCTTGGATGCGAAGGCTGTGCCGATCACAGCGCTCGTGGAAGTCACGCCACAATAGCGCGACCCCCTCCTCCAGTGCTCGATACGGAGGGTACGCCACATTATCATGTGGAACGCCTGATGGCACGACGCCATCACCGGGGTGAGACCCAGTACCTGGTGAAGTGGAAAGGGTATCCACATTCCCAGAACTCGTGGGAGTACGAGACTCCCCTGCGGCAGGATTGCCGTGACGTCGTTGACGCTTTCGAGCGGGAGAATCCCACTGAGAGTCAACGACCAAAGGGGCTGAAGAAGCCCCTTCACTCCCAATAGCTGGGAGTTCGCCGGAGGCAGATGCTGTACTTGCATTGCTCTCCGGCACCACATCGAGAGCAGGGCGCGTATAATAGGAGGCAGGTAATCGCCCTTTCGCTTTGGCCTGAGCATAGGCCAAGCGTAGCGCTCTCTCTACCCGAACGTCGTGTTCGGATAAGCTGTTGTACAGTGCATCGAAACTGGGGAGGTGTTTCTCCCTACCCGCCCAGGCGCGGAACGCCTGTTCTGCGTCTTCGAAGCTTTCGTCCCTCAAGAGAACAAGGGGAATCTAGCGGAGAACATCCACGAGGGCACCGCGTGCCTGTTTCCCGAGGCGCTTCCGGTAGGACTTAACAGAATAATGTTTGGGCGTTAGTAGTTGGGCACGGAGTTGGTTCCGATGCGCAATGTCGCGTGGCAGTATAGCCGCTGGTTCAGGGGTATAAGAGGATAAGCCCTATTGACCGCGTCCTTAGCCCTCTTTTGAGGTCGCGAGGTCCCTTACGTGCCCGTCCGGCACGTCGGGCCTCTTGAACCAAGGACGGTTCATTCGTGGTGGTTGCCTGTGGCAACCTGGAGGTATCACCCCTAGCGGGTAACGGTGGCGCACGAGTTAGTGCGTTTTCCCCACGTGTGGGGAATGGGTTGGATGACTGATAGCGCCGTTCGGCGCTATCAACATGGCCAGCCGTTGGGGAGAGCTCCCCAAGGGCGTCCACTTCCGAACCGTCGGAATAGCTTGCGTCCATAGCACCGCTGAAGGTGTACAATGGACAGCCAGATGAACTGGCGTTGGATTTCTCCAACAAAATTTTGTTTATTGCGTAAGCAATAGTCTTGATGAGGGAGGATGTAACGGGGTTACATTCGGGTTACATTGAGTGTTGGTGTACATGAGTACACCACGGTTGAGGTCAGTATTGGCCCGCTTGAAAGGTTTTGAACCTTTGGTTATTTTAACCAATCAGGGCAGGGGCCCTTGGTGTGGTGGTGTGTCAGCCATCCACGTGTCAGTACACAAGTGTGTGCACTGCATTTTAGCTAGGTACGAATTAGGAATATTCTACTTAGTATTACATATAGTTTATATTAGTTTAAATTAATTTAGGCTAATTACATATTAAATATATTCAGTTTACATTTCACTATATTTTGCGGACGTGCGACCTCGACCGGTCGCGCGCGCAGTGAGTGTCGTAGGTAAGAGGGATTCCTCCCTTTACTTACATCCCGTAAAGGGAATACAGCCGTTAAGGCTAAGTAGTAAACTAACCCGGGAATCTTGGCCCCAAGTAGGAGAACTCTCCTACTAAGCCCTTTACAAGGGCGTATCGTCTAAGTAGCGGTAGCTACCGCTTTAAGGAAGAGTCTTCCTCTGTGCGCTAGCCGCACCGTGCGTATACGCACCGGCTAAATCGGCCCTCAGAACCTCAATCGGCTCCCAAGAGTCGAACTATTGGGGGTAACCCAGCCAGCGTACTAAGTACTCGGTACGCTGCCCCTTCTTCGAAGGAATCGAGCGCTTCAAGATCAAGCGCTCGAGAATGTATCGCTTATTCCCCTGATTATCGATCAGGGGCGGCGGAGGTTGAGAATTTCCTCGCCGTTGTTGTTGCGGAGCATGGTTCTTTGCTCCGCAAACTCGAGGAGGGTTGTTCCTCCTTGAGCAGCGATATGTCTCACTCTGTGAAGACATATAGGTCTCTTCACGAGGATGTCCGCGACATCCTCGGGGCGAACACTGCCCTTCAGCAGAAGAATGATCTTCTGTACATCGAGCTTTCCCGCTGTAAGGAAGAGCTCTATCGGCACAAGGCTGATCTTGAGGAGTCGAAGGCGGAGGTAATCAATCTCCACTCTGCTCATCAACGGCTGGAAGCCGATTACAAGTCTCTCTTGGGAGACTTGGAGAAGCACGGTATCTTCCGTGGTTCTGCGTCTCGTCGTAAGACGAGGACGAATGGTACGGTTTGAGCCGCCCAACATAGAATGTTGGGTGGAGCCGCATTGCTGTGGGAATGTCTAAAGTATAGACATTCCCCCGAATCTCTTGGACCTTGAAAGGTCCAATGTACTTAGGAAGCAGCTTCCGTGTAGGGAAGTTGCTTATTGCATGTATAGGCAAATTAGTAGTACTTAATAATACCAATTCGCCTTTCAGAAAGGAGTTTTTGTTATTCATTCCTTGCTTGTCTGCATTTTGCTTCTGCTTATCAAAAGCAGAGTCAAGTGCATCTTTTATATAGCGTATTACCGCTTGGCGCTGTAATACGAATTCATCTACTGCTTTATAAGCAGTAGGTGCGTTGTCCTCATCGTCTGCAGCCATTGCTGCAGACACATATTCATCATATGCAGCTTTAGTTTCATTGAAGCTGCTTCCGCTTCTACTGTACTTTCAGTAGAAGGGCCATCGTTTTGTTCGCAAGTTGCAGTTGCAACTTGCGCATTGAATCGCTCAAAATTTGAGCGGGTTCCTCCCCCACTTTGATTTGGCGTACCGCCAAGTAAAGCTGGGGTTCGTGGATGCCTTAAGGCATTCACGTAGAACGGTGTATGCTTAGTTGAATCATGCACCGAATTGTTAATCGCGAATTCAGTGAGTGACAGATAGCCACTCCACTGTTCAAAGGCATGTACGTATGATCACAACATGTCTCCGAGAACGCGGTTAACCCGTTTCGTCTGCCCATCCGTTTCCGGATGGTCCGCAGTTGACATCTTCAACTTGGTTCCCAACAATGTGAACGTTTCTTGCCAGAAACGTCCTGTAAATCTCGGATCTCGATCCGATACAATGTCTTCCGGCATTCCGTGCAAACGGAATACCGTATCAACGAATATTCGCGCTGTTTGAGCGGCGGTTCCGTTCGCTGATACTGCAGTAAGATGTGCCATCTTACCGAAACGGTCTACAAAGACCACTATTCCGGTCTTCCGACTATTTTCGGGTGGAAGACCGAATACGAAGTCCATTGAAATGGACTTCCAACACTCTGTCGGAACCGGCAGAGATTGCAGCGGAGCCTGTGCAGACTGCGCAGGCTTAACGCGCTGGCAAATCTCGCAAGCGCGTACGTATTTCCGTACCCACTTGTACTAGTTTCGCCAGTAAAAGTCACGTGCGAGAGAAGCGTATGTCTTCTCTCGACCTTGATGCCCCGAAATCGGTGCATCATGATACTCAAACATAATTTGATGTTTGAGATCATCTTCGTTTGTAACGACGATGTGACTTTCATCTTTTTGGTCTGTGCTGTAAAGCAGCAGACCATCTTGCAGTCGATATCGATGCACGCAAGCGCGGAGGAACTCTGGGAGTTCGTCACGCTTCTCACTTGATTGATTACTTAAGTAATCAATCAACAGACGTGTCTCCTCGTCTGTTTTGTACGCCTCGCGTACTTGTCGTATAATTGACGACGACAAAGCAGCGCAACGGATCGCCTTTGCACTGGCACCTTCGGTTACGGACGGTTTCGTCTCGTAATCGGGCCTTCGTGATAGCGCATCCGCTATCACGTTCAACTTTCCGGGTTTGTATTCAACCGTAAAGTTGTATTCAGCAAAGAATGACATCCATCGAGCCATTCTTTGAGAAATGTGTGGTGAATTCACGGCCGTGCGTAGCGACGCATGGTCCGTGTAAACCACAAACGGTCTATCTGCCAATAGATAGATCCGGAACTTGGCCAGTGCATACTTCATGGAAAGGAGTTCCTTGTCATGCACTGGATAGTTGCGCTCGGCTGGGAGCAACTGACGCGATTGATAGCAGATTACGCGATCACGATCATCGTGATCACGCTGCATCAAAGCACAGCCGATAGCGAAATCGCTCGCGTCGCAAACGACGTGGAACGGACGCTCGTTATCTGCTATATCCAAGACAGGCGCTTCAGTCAAGCTTTGCTTGACTGCATCAAAAGCATCTTGGCATTGGGTATCCCAATGCCATTCGACATCTTTCTTAAGTAATTGAGAAAGAGGTCGTATTATCCCAGCATAGTTGCACGAATACTTGTGCAAATATGTTGCCAACCCAAGGAACTTTCGGAGTTCCTTAACGTTGTTTGGCGTAGGCCATTCAACGATCACCCTGATCTTTTTGGATCAGAGCGCACCCCGTGCTTGCCCACACAGCATCCAAGAACGGGTATATCAGGTGCACCAAAGGTGCACTTCTTTATATTTGCATAGAGCTTATGCGTAAGCATAAGCTCTAACACTCAACGTAGATGTTCCCTATGGACATCTACATCGCTTTTATCGTGTTCACCCTTACTATGGATGAACACGTCATCGAAATAACTCGGTGCGAATTCTCGCACCGGGCGTAATAGATGCGTTACGCATCTGTTAAACGTAGCAGGGGCATTTCGAAGCCCCTGCGGCATAACAAGCCACTCCCAAAGAATGCCGCTTGGGGTGCTTACCGCCGTGAGAGGGATATCCTTCTCACGCATTAGGATTTGATAAAATCCATCTCTTAGATCGAGAGCACTAAAGATGGTGCTCCCGCACATGCCATCAATGATGACATATTTTCGCGGTATCGGCGTCTGCGCCGGTACCGTCGCTGCGTTCAGCTTGTTGTAAGCGTGAACGATTCTCCACCCACCTGAGGACTTTTTCACACAAAAGGTGGGGGTAGAGTGCGGTGAGATAGACTCCCGCACTTGGCCTGCTTTACGACGAGATTCGAAAAACTCTTCGATCGCTTTTACTTGATCACGCGGCAACGGCCATTGCCGCGTGACACAATACTTCGTGCCTGACACGAGGTTAATTTCATGACGAGTTCCCTTATCCTTAGGGAGCTAGCTAGGTACTTCTTCTGGGAATACGTCAGCGTATTCCCGAAGTACCTCATAAAATGGGGAGTTCGCTTTAAGCGACTCCCAGGTCTGCGCTTCAAAGCGCTGAACTTTGGTTTGATCATTGGGAACCTCTTTTCCAATGTTTTCCACTTGTAATGTGGATATTCGTTCACGAATATCCACTACATCATCTGTTGCTACGATAATACAGATCCGTTCGATCTGATTATCGTGCAAGTTCTTCATAAACTTCTTCCAGCTTAGCGCTGGAAGAGCCATCACCTCCAAACCTTCTTTCGGAGGGTGTTCGATCAACAGAGACTGAGTAGCTAATCCGGTCTCCGTTTGCGTCAAGACGTTGATCGTCTCGACGAAAATGTCCATGCAACCAGACGCACTCGTCTGATTGACTGCTACACGGTGATTACGATTCACCGTGTGCGAATACTCATCATCATGGTGGCCACTGCCTACCATGGAATTTTGTTGGCGATCAGATGTGCTCGTCTGATCGTCCGCCTGTTCTGCTACACGGTGGTATTTATCACCCGTGTGCATGGCTAACGCAGCGTGGTGGGCACTGGCCATTACGGAGTTGTGCTCACGATTGCACTCGATCGTGAGTTCACTCTCATCAACACGGAATTCTTTCATCGTGTTGGAACCTTCGGTCGCACAGTGGCTGTTTCCCACTGTGGATACTATTTCATTCTCACGGTGGGTGTTTCCCACCGTGGATATCACTTCATTCTCACGGTGGCCTTTATTACCCGTGGATATCTCTCCGACACGCAACGACTCTTCCGTTGCGTGTGGTAGTCCCTCTGGACTCTCACCAGCATAGGTACCTTCCGCTGATCGTGTCGGAACAGACCTGGTGGTGCCATCGCTATCCACCAGACTGTCTGACGCTGCGGTTGTATCTTCTGATACAGCCGGATTACACACAGGGTGATCAGATCCTGTGCGTCCGCCGCAGTCGATCGATAGGTTAGCCCAGTCGATCGAAGGTTTAATTTTGGACATCCATGGGATTCCAAGTATCACATCGAACTTGTCATCTAAATCGAGGACGATGAATTCATCCTCGAATGACAGTTCATTCAACTCGAAGCGTGTTTTAATCACACGCTTTGGAATAGTCACGGTTGCACCTGTTGCTAAACGGACTGAAAACATACTTCGTGGGGTTTCTACCTCCACGAAGCTCAACAGCGTTAGACTCTGAGTTCTAACGAAATTGTTTGACGCTCCTGTGTCAAACAAAGCTCGCATAGGGACATCGCTCCCGTGCGGCTTAACCTCCAGGGTGATAAGAGGCTTGTCATCACCCTTCACCTTTTGACAGGACATAGTCCCGTCTGGGGCTATTACCCTCACATGCCCTATGTCGGCATGTGGGATAACATTCCCAGTAGGGCGCCCCGCCCCTACTGGTGATTTACGTTTTTTGCACAAACAGGGTGATGTCCCTGTTGTTGTCGCCGTGCAGCGGACGGTTCCGTCCGATGACTGCTTGGAACCGGATGCGGTGCCATACACTCATGGGCAAAATGCCCCACTTTCGCGCATCGATTGAAGCGAATATTCTTCATAAATTTCGGTTGCTTCGAACTCGAAGCAACCGCAACCGATAGGTCTATCGTCTCTGGACCTCCACCGCCCATGCTCTGGCGCGGGTGGCTGTTTCTTGAGACGAAGTGTGAACTTCGTCTGCCCGACTGCTTATTGTTGACATGCTGTTGCGGCATGTCAAAAGCAAAGGGCTGTTGAGCCTTCGGCTGTACCCAGCGTGCGATGACGCTGATCGCATGATGAACTTTTCACGGATGCTCATATCAATGGCATCCCTTAGAGTCTTTGGTGTGTGCCGGTAAAGACTCTGTTTGACGGGGCCATCATTGAGTCTCTTCATGAAGCCAGTGACCTCCATAGCAGGAGGCACCGGCTCATACACAATATTTGACAGCAAATATTGCGTATTCTGAGCGTAATCTTGAAGGTCAAGCTTACCTTGCCGGAGTTCCATGAACTCCTGCCGACTACTTAGCTCCATTTATGGAGCTTCAAAGTTGAGCTTTAGCTCAGCTTTTAATTCCTGATAAGTAAGGAACGCAGAGTCATCAGTGGCTGTGCGACTCATCGCCCATGCCCTGGCTCTGCCGCCCAGACATGTTGTGGCGAAGTACGCCTGTTGACGTTCGTCAACAATATTTTGCGCAGAGATGGCATCTGCCACCTCTGCGAACCATCTACGAAGGGGCTCGCCTCCTTCGCCGGTAAAGGGAGGTACTCGCGCCTTTACAACTTCAACGCTATGCGTTGCAGGTGCCGTCCGCGCTTCCTCTTGCGCGCGCCGTGATGGTGTTTCGAGGTGGTTTCGCCTAAAGCGATGCACCACCTCCATCGCTTCCTCCGGGGTCTTATCCAGGAGGAAAGTAAGGATGTCGGTCCCCATGGACCGAACCATTTCTACCGTCGCGTCTTTATTACGCGACGCGAAGTTAGGGAAGTGTTCCGTCACCACTTCCAGCGTTCTCTTTCGCTCGGCAGGCGTCATGTATCGCGACATGATGCCGAGCGGCTCTTAATCTTCGCTCCGCTAGTTAACTAGCGGAACGGAACTGTGGTCGTTAGGACGGACCACAAAGTGCTACCAGGTGTAACAAGACTGATCCTGTTTCAGGCTTACACTGTGTTGTGCGAGGAAGCGCGCGATACAATTGGGGCAGGATTAGTTGGTAACAACTAATCCTATAATAAAAGTAAATATATTAATATTTACTTATCTGTTAGAACGCAAAATTAAGAGTGTTTATTAAATGGGTGGTTAGCGGCTAACAGTATAGTAATTACCTAACTAATATAATAATATCAAGTATTAAACTAACTGTACTATTAGTTAACCTGCATGATTCGGTATTTATATCGAATCGACTTTTCCTTCGTAGATTATAATAACTTATAATCTATTATTTGAATTTCAGACAACGCGTCTGAAATTCAAATGTGATATTCTAACTTGAATATCAATTATGTAATGGCACCCCATTACACCCCCCATAAATATTACGTTAATACAAACGACAACTACTATATTTTTCTGGCAGTAAAAGTATCATTTTGATTCATATCATTAAGAGGTTCGTTCAATTGTTTTGAGCAAGTTTCTGTTTCTTAAGCCGAGGAGGCTCTCCGTCGACGAGTAATACTTGTAATACAGAGTAATTATATGACGGTAGCGACGTGTGAGCTGCTCGATGGAGCAGCCTCTTTAACACGGAGATGATACTTTCTTCCTGGAGAAAAGGCAGTACTTTGGTCTCCGCGTCACGTGCAATGACACTACGAGTACACAAATCTTGAAGACGGTCCAATTTCCAAAAAGTGCTTCTTAAATTGTCTTGTCCATGAGAAACTCGCTTCGTGCACCCTCCAAAGCGCTAAGAACATGATTCGTCACGACGTCTGGAACCTTGTGCATCCAACACGTCAGTATTGCAAATGTAAAGCCATCGCACGCGTCCGGAAGTTTCAACACATTGTGCAACATACTACTATCCGGGCATAAATAGATCAAACACTTGAGCAATACTGTCATCGTTTCGGGCGTCTCCCGTGGGCTGACACAGGCAAGCACTTTTCGTGCCGCTGCCATCATACTTTTCTCAGCGGTCGCTGAACGCCCCGACTGGAGTTCAGCGATCACAAGATCCCACATGCTGTATTGCTCCCACGACGTCCATTGCAACGAGACGACAATGTTGGCCAACCGGTTCGTGAAAATCGAAAACTCACGCATGACCACGCGAGTGCACAAGGTATGTAACATCGCTGGAGTTACGAGTCCAAGAAGCAATTGTACTAGTGCTTCGCTGCGACTCATGAGCTTGGAAAGTAGTGGGTGTTCCATGTTGGCAAATAAAATGGACACACCACGAGTGAAGTAACACTTACACCATCTAACTCATCCTCGGCCGTACCGTCCGCCATTAGTTTGTCTAAAAAGGCACAAGCTTGTGCCCGAGCATCGTCGATCTGCTGACTTAACAAGTCTTTCAAAATGTCCTGCGCCACATTGCCACCAATGACATTAATAAATGCGATATAAGACCCCAAAGCAATTTCAACAGTCTTTCCTTTGCTGCGCGCACAGCAAAAAGCGAGCAAACAGTAGGAATTTGTGACATCTCGTACATACAACGCTTTCAAAAACGGCATATAGATATCCATCGATTCACGGAGAGCCTGATCTAACAGTGACTCGAACACGGTTTTTGATGAATCGTTATAGCCAACTGGAGATGACACGATTATCCGTTCCAGCGAAGCGTGGAGGAAAGATCCCAAGGAGCCAGCGATTTCGACAAAGCGTTGTCTTGTCGAGTCCACGAAAATACAATATCATTCAAGGATTCTAGAAAGCTTTCGGTAGGACGCGAACAAGGTTCTGGTACTGCCCGGAGAAATTGCTCGATAATATCCTCCCCAGGGCAGTTACACTTGCAGGGACGTCAACAACAGGCTGCTTGGTAACCGCCGGGGGCTATTGAAGGGAGCGCATCATCAGAAGTAGACACGTCTTACACTGCTTGTTGCTTGTTCGGCAAGAAAGAAAGTGCATCGAGATAATTTGGATCAGATGATGCTCCACCAGCAACAGCACTTACGTCCACGTGTGTCGGAATCTGCGGTGGTATTGTGAAAGGACTTCCAGCGCTAATAGGGCTGCTTCGAACTGGTGAATGGGGAGGAGGAGGGGGCTTACGGCTTAACCGGAGGCCTGGGGCCTCAGTCTAGCATTACTCTATTTTCTAACATGAGATAACGTCTAATATGCCCCTGTAATACCGACATTCAAACTTAGAGATGATTGGCAAGCTAATGTTTCGTTAAATAGTTGCCTTAAATTTAGTGATTGGGGGGCACCGCAAAAACAGGGGCATTTTAGGATTTTTTTTAAGAAGAGGGGCATTTTAGAATTTTTGGGCAGAAACGGGGAATATTAGACGTTATCTCTTAAAAAAATCAGTTTCCAATTGCACTAGATACAGCTAGGCGTCCGACCGGAAACGGTCGGGCGTGCTCTGAGTGTCGTAGCGGGGCAGTACCTCCCCTAGCTACTCCCTACTAAGGGGAGCCTAAGGATAAATCGTTAGCGTACGCTAACGGAAACCTGGGGGAATCTTGACCCAGACAGAGATAGTAATCTCACGCTAAGCCCTTTCATTAGGGCGTATCAGCTAAGTAGCGGCAGACGCCGCTTTAAGGAAAGTCTTCCTCTGTGCGCTAGCCGCACCGTGCGTTTACGCACCGGCTACATCTGGTAGCACTCGTAGTCAATCCAACACCTATGTTGGTAGACGGCATCCTCTGCAAAGGATGGACCAGGACGAGTGGGGTCATCTAACCCCCATCCAACAAAAAGCCTTTAAAAGGCTGGTACCCATATTGGGTCAGGATGGCATGCGCCTCCTAGTGGAGCAGGGTCTTAATACCGTGCGTGAGAGGGTGAACGCACTCATCGCCCATGAGGCGAGTTTTCGCGGAAGTTACTCCGCGTCTACGGGGGTACGCCATCCGTTATCCTTTAAGGTGACGAAAATCACCGGTGAGAAAGGTGATAACCTTTATGTGTGTCTTCGCGAGGTCGAAACGGCCATCTCCACAGCGAATGTGATCGAGGATCACTTGCAAGTGGGACTTGCATTAAACCTTCTTACGGGCAGAGCCCGTACATGGGCGTTTACTTGTCCGAATTCGGTCACGGACGTGTTCCCGAACTGGGAAGTCCTTAAGCGAAAGCTTATGGACATGTACGCTACGCCTGATCTGGTTTCCAGAATCAGCTAGCGTTTTTGAGGTGCCGTCAGGGCACTAGGGACTTGGAGACATACGTCCAAGAACTGAAGACCCTGTTGGCAGGGATGTACGCGAAAGCGTAGTCGGACGATGTATCCATTCCCGTGTTCATGGAGGACTGAAAGAAGGTCCAGCACGTTCGGAGCTTATCCGATGTCGACCCCAATCCCTGGAGGAGGCGTTTAAGATGCTTTTTAACAATGAGAGGAACTTTCGTTCCTCTAAGGTGGGTCCTGAACCCATGGACCTGAGTCAGGTCGACGCGGAGGAGAAACCTCCCGCTAAGAGTCATTCTGACTCTTTTTCACAGAGCTTTGAGGCAGAGCTCTTAGCTATGTTGCATCGGCATGGGCCGCTAAGATGCTTCCTGTGTGGAAGCACGGATCATCTGAGGAACAGATGTTCGAAAAATCCCCCGAGACACTCGCTACAAGGGACCAAGGGTGGGGAAAAAAGCCCTTGTCCAAGCCGTCGGGAAACGACGCCTCCCAGTAGGTGCGGGGAGCCCTACTGGGGGACCCCTCAGTGCTGTTAAGCCGCAGGGTAGGGGACGACAGCACAAAGCCCCGAGGGAAGCTGTGCTTTCTAGCACCGAGTTGGTGTACCAGCCAGGTTTGCTGGTAGTCCTTGCGGACATGAAAGGCTTTGATAAGACTTGGAGAGTCTTGATAGACTCTGGAGCGTCTGACAATTATGTCAGACGGGCTTGTGTTGAGAGGAGTCGGCTGGATGCCGAGGCCCTAGAGGCACGTTCTCGTGACGTTGTCATGGTCCGTCTTGTGACGGGCGTACATGTTTCTGTACCCAAGGTCTCGATTGACCTTAAGCTGAAGTTTGAAGAATTCGACAGCTTAGAAAGTTGCCTAGTCCTGGATTTGGACTCGATGTATGACCTCATTCTGGGCATGAAGTGGCCGGAACGCCACGAGCCATGGATAGACTGGAAGTCTAAGTCCATTGTCTCAACGCACCCGCGGTCGGGTGAAGCATTGGAGAGTCATGAACCCACCTTTGCTCGATCGTAAAAGCGATTCTGGCGTGAGATGCCAGAGATTGGGATGTCTGAAATGATCATTCCCAATGGTGTTAAGGAAGAGTTCCTTAACGAGGGGGATTCGGCGGTTAATCCCCGCGCCGATATAGGCGAGAATGGTGAATCGCCAGTGGTAGAGGTTGATTCCTCTGAGGATAAGCGCGAGGCGCTTCCTAGAGAAAAGACACAAGGTTTGTCTCTTCTGCAGGTCGGGGTTCCCGACCACGCCGTGTTCGGCGAAAAAGTTGCGACTACAGTGGTAGGGGTAGAGACCCCTGTGGTTAAGCTCGAGGCGCTTCCAAGCGAATAGACCCGTAGTTCGTCTCTTTTGCACGTCGGAAATGATTCCGACCACGCCGTTGTAGGTGAGACCGGCAAGGCACCGGTGGTAGAGGTAAAGACCTCTGTGGATAGGCAAGATGCGCTTCCAATAGATGGGGCAAATGATTCCCCCCATATGGGTCCCGGGAAAGGTCCCGAGGCCAGTAGTCGTCAGTCCTATCGGATGCGGAATAGCATGACAGGCGTTGTCACGGAAGGCGTAAGCCTGGAACGGTTGACTGGCGTAGGCGAACTGTTGTCGTTGGAGGAGATGTCCTCCAACGAGTTTGAGACTGCTATGAAAGCAGGTGAACTCGACGAGATCGTCGTGTTGCGTCCGGAAGAGGAGTTGAACTCCTCATCCACGATGGACGAGTCAGTTTTGGTGAAAACCAAACAGGCATTAAATGCCCGAAGCGGCCTCAAGATCCTCGCGGATCCTGAGGACCCTTACCATTCCTTACTAAAGGAGCTCGGAGATGTCATTAGTGACAACCCGCCGATGGGGTTACCACCGGATCGGGGAGTCCGACATGAAATTGACTTGGTTCCTGGAACCAAATACTGCGTCACTAGTCAGTGGCCTCTCCCCAAGGAGCAATGCGACGTCATCGACGCATTCTTCATGGAGAACGAAGAGGCAGGGATGGTACGGAGAGCAAGTCTCCCCATTCATCTTCCACTTTTGTTCGTAAAACGAACGGAAAGTGGCGCATTGTGCATGCGTACAATAAGCCGATGCAGCTACTGTACCCATGCAAACTCCAATTACTCGGAAGTAAGTCCTTCAGAACAATATGGAAGGCTGTACTGCTTACAGCGCCTTAGATCTGGTGGACGGGTATTATCAGGTGCTCATCCGAGCATCCGATATTCCGCTTACAGCGGCCAGCAGGCCTAGTGGCTTGCTGTGGGAGTGTATTGTGATGCCACAAAGGCTTTCAAATGCACCAGCGACTTTTAATCGCTTGGTGACACAACTATTCCGCCCTCATAGAAAGTACGCTCAGACGTACTTCGACGATATATTCGATCATAGTCGCGCGGAAGGCGACTCGTCTGATGTTCAGACGCACCTAATACACCTTCGAGCTGTTCTCGAATGTATGAGAGAGCATAAGTTATATGCGAGCGCATCCAAATGTATTTTTGGTGCTGAGGAAATTCCTTTCCTCGGATGCTTCATCGGTAAGGATGGAGTGCGGGCGGATCCCGCGAAGGTGAAAGCCATTGTGGAGTGGCCTTCGCCTGTAAATCTTAGAGATTTACGGAAGTGGCTTGGATTAGCCAATTATCTCCACAAGTACAGCAATAATTACGCTGAAATGGCGAAGGCATTAACAGGCCTTCTTAAGAAGGATGTTGACTGGTGTTGGGAAACCAAACACCAAACCGCTTTTGAAGCGTTTAAGGTGAGCTTGTTCAAATCACCCGTTCTTTCTCTCCCAGATTCTGGGAAACCATTTAGCGTCGTCTTCGACGCCTCCGATTTTGCAATGGGATGTGCTTTGATACAAGCAGACGATGCGGGACGGGAACGCGTGATTGCGTTTGAGTTGAGGCATCTTAAAGCTGCGGAAAGGAATTATCCCGTTCATGATAAGGAGCTACTTGCTATGAAGTATGCCCTTGTCAAATTTAGGGTTCACCTACTCGGCTCAAAGCCGTTCGTGGTTTATACTGACCACGTCCTTACGGACAGCGAAGAAGTCGCCTCTCCTCTCCCAACGGATGGCCAATTGGCTCTCCTTCTTTTCGGAGTATAACTTTCAGGTTAAGTACAAACCTGGCAAACAGAATGTGCTACCAGACGCGTTGTCGCGTCGTCCCGATTACGAGCTCGATCACGCGACATTCATCACCGCGTCTGTGGTGGACCTCATATGCCAGGCGTATGGGAAAGACCCACAGTGTACGGCGCTTATCAGCGCGTTGGGTGGAAAGGGACTTGGCTCGTCTGAGCCAACCCTGTCAAGTCGATCTAGAGCTCGGTTACACCGTTACAGTTACTGTGACGGTTTGTTATATTATAGCACGAGCGCGGAGGACACTCCGCGGGTGGTTTCTCCTCATGATGAGGAACTAAAGTACAGAGTCATCATTGAGGCACATGATGCCCCTAACGGGGGTCATTTAAGTCGGGATAAGACCTACAGCGCTGTAAGCGCTTTATATTGGTGGCCCAAGATGTATAAGTGGGTCGGTGCGTATATTAGCACCTGTGAGAAGTGTCAGAGGGTCAAACCCTCTGCAGATTCAGCAGCGCCTTTGGTGAGCTTGCCCGTTCCAAGGAATGTTGGAAATCCATTAGTATGGATTTTATCTTCGGTTTTCGAAAGATAAGGCCGGTAACACAGGCATTTTGGTCTTTGTAGACCGTTTGAGCAAGATCTCCCAACTGGCGGCGGTTCCAGAGTCCATTGATGGACAAGGAACAGCGAAAGTTTTCCTAGACCGTGTCTTTCGACGGCATGGTCTACCTGATTCCCTTGTATCGGATGGGATCCCCGTTTTACGGGACAGTTTTGGGGGGCGCTGTTTAAGGTGCTAGGCACCAAGCTTCTCATGTCCACTGCGGATCATCCGCAGACGGACGGACAAACGGAACGCGTTAATCGCGTCGTAGAGGACATTCTCCGTAGTTTATGTCCGGATTCTCCAAAGAGTTGGAGTGAGATGCTTCCTATGGCCGAATTTGCCATAAACAATTTGGTTCATGCATCTACGGGGTTTACCCCGTTTAACGTAAACGGATTAGTAAATCCGAGGGTTCCGTTGACGCCACGTGTGTGTGGCCCAGGGCTTGAGGGGGGATTCCCCGATGTCATCCCTGTATCTGTGCGAAAGCACATCGATAAGCTTTTATCGACGCGCCTTAGTGTCTTTCGACACGTTTGCGACGCCATGGCGGAAAGCAAAGACAAGCAAAACGAACAGGCCGAACGCAAGGGTAGGCGTAACAAAAAGGCGTATAAAGTAGGAGAAAGTGTTTTATTAAACGCTAAAAATCTTCCTACACATGCAGTTTCTAACGTGTGACGGAACAAACTGCGCCCCAGGTTTGTGGGGCCTTTCAAGGTGCTATCCCGAAAGGGATCGGTGTATACTTTGGATATTCTGAAGGCGATGCGTACGCATCCAACCTTCTATGTGGGTATTCTTAAGTCATACCAGGACCCGGACCCGGGCCCCCTCTTGGAGGAGGTTGGGAAGGCGGATAGCCGAAATGCACAACAACAGGTCGGAATATCGGCGACAGGGTTGAAATACGACCATGAAACTCCGCAACGACAGACTCAAGAGAGGCAAGCCGCCTCTAGACGCGGTCAATCGCACTCCCCTCGTCGCGGAGTCCCTCCTGGGCGTCCTGGATGCGACGGCTGTGTCGATGACAGCACTCGTGAAACTCACGTCGCAATTGCGCGACCTCCTCCTCCAGTTCTCGACTAGGAGGGTATTTCACATTACCATGTGGAGCGCCTGATGGCGCGACGCCATCATCGGGGTCAAACCCAGTATCTGGTGAAGTGGATAGGTTATCCACACTCACAGAGTTCGTGGGAGTTCGAGACTCCCCTATGGCAGGATTGCCGCGACGTCGTTGACGCTTTCTAGCGGGAGAATCCCGCTGCGATTCGACGACCAAAGGGGAAGAAGAAGCCCCTTCACTTCCGGTAGTTGGGTGTTCGCCGGAGGCAGATGCGTAGCTTGCACTGCTCTCCGGCAGCACATTGAGGGCACAGGTGCTAGCATAGCGCGTGCGATAAGGGTCAGGTAATTGCTCCATCGCTTTGGCTTTGGCAAAAGCCAAGCGCAATGCCTTCTCCAGCCGAATGTCGGCATAGCTATTGTACAGCCCTGTAACGTTATGGAGACGTTTCACCCCTTCCAACCAAGCGCGGAACTTGCACTCTGCCTCTACGGCATCCTCTCCTTGGAGGAGAACGAAGGGAACCTCGCGGAGGTTCTCAACAAAGACACCCTTCGCTTGCTTCCCGATGCGCTCTCGGTAAAAGGCGGCAGTGAACTGCTTCTTCGTGAGCAGTTTTGCCCGGAGTTACTTCCGGCATTCGATTTGACGCGGCTGTTCAGCCGCAGGACCAGGGGTATAGAAGCCTTAACCCCTCTTTACCGTATTCTTAGCCCACTTTTGGGAATCATGAGAACCCCAAAACGATATTCCGCCCGTGAAGTGCGTTTGGGGGTGTAGCCGGGTGCGTACACGCACGGTGCGGCTAGCGCACAGAGGAAGACTTTCCTTATAGCGGCGTCTGCCGCTACTTAGCCGATACGCCCTTATAAAAGGGCTTAGTAGGAGAGAGCTCTCCTACTCGGGGCCAAGATTCCCGGGGTGGTTTACAGATAGCTTTCGCTAACCCCTTTTAACAATACTTCCCTTATAAAGGGAGGTAGCGTAAGGGAGAACTCCCTTAGGCTACAATACTCACTGCGCGCGCGACCGGGCGTGGACGCGCGCCTAGCTCCGCTAGCTTTAACGGCAAGGCTCCCTTACTAAGGGTGTAGCTAAAAGGAGGGCTCCCTTTAGCTACTACACTCACTGCGCGCGCGAACGGGCGTGGTCGCGCGCCTGGCAGTCTTAAGTATTTTTGTAAACTGAATATATATTTAATATGTAATTAGTCTAAATTAATTTAAACTAGTATAAACTATATGTAATACTAAGTAGAACATACCAAATTCGTACCTAGCTAAAATGTAGTGTACACACCTGTGTACAGACACGTGGATGGCTGACGCGCCACCACCCAAGGGCCCCTGTCCTGATTGGTTAAAATAACCAATGGTTCAAAACCTTTCAAACCGGTCAATACTGACCTCAACCGTAGTGTACTCATGTACACCGACACTAAATGTAACTCGAATGTAACCCCGTTACATCCTCCCCCATCAAGACTATTGCTTACGCAATAAACAAAATTTTGTTGGAGAACTCCAGCGCCAGTTCCTCTGGCTATCCATGTACACCTTAAGTGGTGCTATGGAGTCTCCTCTAGAGGAGGTAGACTACTCCGAGAGCTCGGAGGTGGCCCTTGGGGATATCTTCCCAACGGTTGACCGCTCCGACAACGCCCAACGGCGATGTCGGCAGCCTAATCCGTTCCCCACACGTGGGAAAAATGCATAACTAGTGCTCCACCCCTGCCAATGTCGGATTATACATCCGGATCGCCGAAGGCGATCGTCACCAATGAGCTGGACGCAGCTCAATAAACCCAACTTGCCGCACAGGCACGAAGGGATGCGTTACGCGCTCCCAAAAGCCCGCCACGGGAGGCCTATAATTTTGAAGGTCCTCGTGACCTTCCAAGGTGGTCCAGGCGTGTGGTAAGGACTGGTTTAGCCTCCTACACCCCTGTCCCCGAGGCGGAACAGCCGTATCAACGCGAACGCCGTGAGAAACTCCGGCAACAATTGCTTACACAAAAGCAGTTCACTAGCGTCTCATACCGAGAGCGCCTAGACAGGAAGGCACAGGGTGCCCCTGTTGAGAAACTACGCGAGGTTCCTTTCGTTCTTTCTCCGGGAGAAAGTGCTGATGATGCAGAGAAGAAGTTCCGCGCTTGGGCGGAAGGGGGGAAGCTTCTCCCCAGCTTCAATGAGCTGCACGACAGCTATTTCCGTCGAGACATTTGGATGTTGAGGGTGTTGCGCCTGGCATTCGCCAGAGCCAAAGCGATGGAGCCATTACGTGCTCCATATCGCACGCGCTACGCCAGCGTCCCTGTCTCCACCATGGTGCCAGAGGACAGTGTGAGCACCACATCTACCTCCGGCGAACTCCCACTTACTGGGAGTGAAGGGTCTTCTCATGCCCCTCTGGTCGTTGACCTACAGCGGGATTCTCCCGCTCGAAAGCGTCAACAAGTCGCGGCAATCCTGCCATAGGGGAGTCTCGAACTCCCACGAACTCTGTGAGTGTGGATAACCTATCCACTTCACCAGATACTGGGTTTGACCCCGATGATGGCGCCGCGCCATCAGACGCTCCACATGAAAGTGTGGAGTACTCTCCGCATCAAGCATTGGAGGAGGAGGTCGCGCAATTGCGACGTGAGATACGCGAGCGCTGTGATCGACACAGCCATCGCATCCATGATATCCACGAGGGGCTCTGCGATGAGTGGGATGCCACTGATCGTTCGAGAGGCGGCTTTCCTCTCTCGAGACGACCGTTGCGGAGCTTCGTGGTCGCATTTTAGCCCTCTCGGGATTCCTTCGCCCTGCCGTGTCTTACGGCTCTTACGGCTATCCGCCCTTTCCAACCTCCTCCAGGAGGGGGGGCGCCTCCGGTCCTGGTATGGCTTAAGAATACCCACATAGAAGGTTGGATGCGTACGCATCACCTTTGGGATGTCCAAGGTATACACCAATCCCTTTCGGGCTAGCACCTTGAAAGGCTCCAAAAACCTGGGGCGCAGTTTGTTCCGTAACACGTTAGAAACTGCATGTGTAGGAAGATTTTTAGCGTTTGATAAAACACTTTCTCCTACTTTATACGCCTTTTTGTTACGCCTACGCTTGAGTTCGACCTGTTCTTTTTGCTTGTCTTCGCTTTCCGCCATGGCGTCGCAAACGTGTCGAAAGACACTAAGGCGCGTCGATAAAAGCTTATGGATGTGCTTTCGCACAGATACAGGGCTGACATCGGGGAATCCCCCCTCAAGCCCTGGGCCACACACACGTGGCGTCAACGGAACCCTCGTATTTACTAATCCGTTTACGTAAAACGGGGTAAACCCCGTAGATGCATGAACCAAATTGTTTACGGCAAATTCGGCCATAGGAAGCATCTCACTCCAACTCTTTGGAGAATCCGGACATAAACTCCGGAGAATGTCCTCTACGACGTGATTAACGCGTTCCGTTTGTCCTTCCGTCTGCGGATGATCCGCAGTGGACATGAGAAGCTTCGTGCCTATCACCTTAAACAGCGCCCCCCAAAAATGTCCCGTAAAACGGGGATCCCGATCCGATACAAGGGAATCACGTAGACCATGCTGTCGAAAGACACGGTCTAGGAACACTTTCGCTGTTCCTTGTCCATCAATGGACTCTGGAACCGCCGCCAGGTGAGCGATCTTGCTCAAACGGTCTACAAAGACCAAAATGCCTGTGTTACCGGCCTTATCTTTCGAAAAACCGAAGATAAAATCCATACTAATGGATTTCCAACATTCCTTGGAACGGGCAAGCTCGCCAAATGCGCTGCTGAATCTGCAGAGGGTTTGACCCTCTGACACTTCTCACAGGTGCTAATATACGCACCGACCCACTTATACATCTTGGGCCACCAATATAAAGCGCTTACAGCGCTGTAGGTCTTATCCCGACTTAAATGACCCCCGTTAGGGGCATCATGTGCCTCAATGAGGACTCTGTACTTTAGTTCCTCATCATGAGGAGAAACCACCCGCGGAGTGTCCTACGCGCTCGTGCTATAATATAACAAACCGTCACATTAACTGTAACGGTGTAACCGAGCTCTAGATCGACTTGACAGGGTAGGCTCAGACGAGCCAAGTCTATTATCACCCAAAGCGCTGATAAGCGCCGTACATTGTGGGTCTTTCTCATACGCCTGGCGTATGAGATCCACCACAGATGTGGTGAAGAATGTCGCGTGAGCGAGCTCGTAATCGGGACGACGCGACAACGCGTCTGCAAGCACGTTCTGCTCGCTAGGTTTATACTTAACCTCAAAGTTGTACTCCGCGAAGAAGGAGAGCCAAGGGGCCATCCGTTGCGATAGATGAGGCGACTTTGTCGCTGTCCGTAAGGACGCGTAGACAGTAAAAACCACGAACGGCTTTGAGCCGAGTAGGTAAACCCTAAATTTGACAAGAGCATACTTCATTGCAAGTAGTTCCTTGTCATGAACGGGACAATAATTCATTTCCGCATCTTTAATCTGCCTCGACTCAAACGCAATTACGCGTTCCCTTCCGGCATCGTCTGCTTGTAACAAAGCACATCCGATTGCGAAATCGGAGGCGTCGATGACGACGCTAAAAGTTTCTCCAGAGTCTGGGAGAGCAAGAACGGGAGCTTTTAACAAGCTCCCCTTAACCGCTTCAAAAGCGTTTTGGTGTTTGGTTTCCCAACACCAGTCAACATCCTTCTGAAGAAGGCCCGTCAATGGCTTCGCCATTTCAGCGTAGTTCTCGCTGTATTTGTGGAGATAATTGGCTAATCCAAGCCGCTTCCGTAAATCTCTAAGATTTACAGGCGAATGCCACTCCACAATGGCTTTCACCTTCGCGGGATCCGCCCGCAATCCATCCTTACCGATGAAGCATCCGAGGAAATAAATTTCCTCAGCACCAGAGATAAATTTGTATGCGTTTGCATATAACTTATGCTCTAGCATACATTCGAGAACCGCTAGAAGATGTATCAGGTGCGTCTGAATATCAGCCAAGTCGCCTTCCGCACGACTATGAACGAATATATCGTCGAAGTACGTCTGTGCGTACTTTATATGAGGGCGGAAGAGTTGGGTCACCAAGCGATTAAAAATCGCTGGTTCATTGTTTGGTTTTCACCAAAACTGACTCGTCCATCGTGGATGAGGAGTTCAACTCCTCTTCCGGACGCAATACGACAACCTCGTCGATTTCATCTGCTTTTACAGCAGTCTCAAACTCGTTGAAGGACATCTCCTCCAACGACAACAGTTCGCCTACCCCAGGCAACCGTTCAAGGCTTACGCCTTCCGTTACAAGACCTGTCACACTATTCAGCATCCGATAGGACTGATGACTACTGGCCTCGAGACTCTCCCGAGACCCAGATGGGGGGGGGAGTCAATTTCCCCATCTATTGGAAGCGCCTCGAGCCTATCCACAGAGGTCTCTACCTCTACCACCGGTGACTCGCGGTCTCACCTACAACGGCGTAGTCGAAATCATTTCCGACGTGCGAAAGAGACGAACTACGGGTCTCTTCGCTTGGAAGCGCCTCGAGCTTAACCACAGGGGTCTCTACCCCTCCCACTGGAGTCGCCTCAGAGGAATCCACCTCTGCCACTGGAAACTCACCAGTCTCGCCGTTAACGGCGTGGGGATTAACCGCCGAATCCCCCTCGTTAAGGAGCTCTTCCTTAACGCCATTGGGAATGATCATTTCAGACATCCCAATCTCTGGCATCTCACGCCAGAATCGCTTTTGCGATCGAGTAAAGGTGGTTTCATGACTCGCCAATGCTTCACCCGACCGCGGGTGCGTTGAGCCAATGGACTTAGACTTCCAGTCTATCCATGGCTCGTGGCGTTCCAGCCACTTCATGCCCAGAATGAGTCCAAATACAGGACTAGGCAAAGTTCTTAGGTATCGAAGTTTGCAAACCTCAGCTTAAGGTCAATCGAGACCTTGGGTACAGAAACCTATACGCCCGTCGCTAGACGGGCCGTGACAACGTCACGAGAACGTCCCTCTAAGGCCTCGGCATACAGCCGACTCCTCTCAACACAAGCCCGTCTGACATAATTGTCAGACGCTCCAGAGTCTATCAAGTCTCTCCAAGGCTTATCATAGCCTTTCACGTCCGCAAGGACTACCAGCAAACCTGGCTGGTACACCAACTCGGTGCTAGAAAGCACAGCTTCCCTCGGGGCTTTGTGCTGTCGTCCCCTACCCTGGGGATTAACAGCACTGAGGGTTCCCCCAGTAAGGCACCCCGCACCTACTGGGAGCCGCTGTTTCCCGACGGCTTGGGCGAGGGCTTTTTCCCCACCCTTGGTCCCTTGTAGCGAGTGTCTCGCTGGGGATTTTTCGGACATCTGTTCCTCAGATGATCCACGCTTCCACACAGGAAGCATCTCAGCGGCCCACGCTGCTGCAACATGGCTAAGAGCTCTGCCTCAAAGCTCTGTGGAAAAGAGTCAGAGTGACTCTTAGCGGGAGGTTTCTCCTCCGCTTCGACTTGGCTCAGGTCCATGGGTTCAGGACCCACCTTAGAGGAACGAAAGTTCCTCTCGGCGTTAAACGCCATCTTAAACGCCTCCCCCAGCGATTGGTTCTGAACGTGCTGGCCCTTCTTTCAGGCCTCCTACGAAGACGGGGATGGACACATCGTCCGAATACGCTTTCGCGTACATCCCTGCCAACAGGGTCTTCAGTCCTTGGACATATGTCTCCAAGTCCCTAGTGCCCTGACGGCACCTCAAAAACGCCAGCTGATTCTGTAAAACCAGATCAGGCGTTGCATACCTGTCCATAAGCTTTCGCTTAAGGACTCCCCAGTTCGGGAACACGGTCGTGATCGAATCCTGACACGTAAACGCCCATGTACGGGCTTTGCCCGTAAGATGGGTCAGTGCAAGTCCCACTTGCAGGTGATCCTCGATCACGTTCGTGGTGGCGAATGCGGTTTCAACCTCTCGAAGCCACACATAAATGTTTTTAACTTTCTAGCCGGTGAATTCCTTTATATTAAAGGACATAGGAGGGCGCACCCCCGTAGACGCGGGATAACTCCCGCGAAGACTCTCCCCATGTGCAATAAGGGCATTAACCCTTTTACGCACGGCATCGAGGATCTAGCGCCACTAGATGGCGCATGCCATCCTCACCCAATATGTGTAACAGCCTTTTAAAGGCTTCCTGTTGGACGGGGGATAGATTACCCCACTCGTCCTGATCCATCCCTTGCAGAGGATGTTGATCACCAACACAGGTGTTGGATTGACTACAAGTGCTACCAGATGTAGCCGGGTGCGTACACGCACGGTGCGGCTAGCGCACAGAGGAAGACTTTCCTTAAAGCGGCGTCTGCCGCTACTTAGCCGATACGCCCTTATAAAAGGGCTTAGTAGGAGAGAGCTCTCCTACTCGGGGCCAAGATTCCCGGGGTGGTTTACAGATAGCTTTCGCTAACCCCTTTTAACAAGACTTCCCTTATAAAGGGAGGTAGCGTAAGGGAGAACTCGCTTAGGCTAAAATACTCACTGCGCGCGCGACCGGGCGTGGTCGCGCGCCTGGCAGTCTTAAGTATTTTTGTAAACTGAATATATATTTAATATGTAATTAGTCTAAATTAATTTAAACTAATGTAAATTATATGTAATACCAAGTAGAACATACCAAATTCGTACCTAGCTAAAATGTAGTGTACACACCTGTGTACCGACACGTGGATGGCTGACGCGCCACCACCCAAGGGCCCCTGCCCTGATTGGTTAAAATAACCAATGGTTCAAAACCTTTCAAACCGGTCAATACTGACCTCAACCGTAGTGTACTCATGTACACCGACACTAAATGTAACTCGAATGTAACCCCGTTACAGGGGGCGTGTGATGCAGCCCATAGTGCTGGTTTAGCACGATCAAGGTTCTGAGTTTCGCCCAAATTATTGGACGTGATGGTCGCCTTCGGCGACCCGGACTTGTCATCCGAAGTTGGCGATGGTGGCGCGCGAGATAACGCATTTTCCCCACATGTTGGGTAAGAATTAGGCTGCTTACGTCGCCTTTCGGCGTCGTCAGAGCAGTATCCTTAGGGGGAGCTATCCCCAAGGGCCCCCTCCTCCGAGATATCGGAGTCCGAGTAGATGACATCCCCTTCTCGAGGATAATGATCTCCACCTATAGAGGTGCTAATCAACGCCAGAGTTCTGGCAGTTGGGGTCTCCAACTAAGATCAACTATTGCGTGGCAATGGTCTTGATGGGGGGGATGTAACGGGGTTACATTTAGTTACGTTGGTGTATGTAAATACACAACGGTTAGGGTCAAGTATTGGCCGGTCTGAAAGGTTCGGACCTATTGGCTCTTTTAGCAAATCAGGGAGGGAGCCCTTGGTGAAGGCGTGGCAGCCTGCCACGTGTTGGTACACAGGTAGTGTACATTACATTTTCGGCTAGGTACGAATCAATTAAGTTCTACTTAGTATTACATAGGGTTTACATTAGTTTATTAATTTAGGCTAATTATATATTAAATAAATCAGTTTCCAATTACACTAGATCCAGCTAGGCGTCCGACCGGGAACGGCCAGGCGTGCTGCGAGTGTCGTAGCGGGGGAGTACCTACCTTAGATACTCCCTACTAAAGGAAGCCTAAGGCTAAAGCGTTATCGTACGCTAACGGGAAACTGGGGGAATCTTGTCCCCGAGCGAGAGAGTAATCTCACGCTAAGCCCTTTCATTAGGGCGTATAGGATAAGTAGCGGCGTATCGCTGCTTAAGGAAAGTCTTTCTCTGTGCGCTAGCCACACCGTGCGTTTACGCACCGGCTACATCGCCTGTATCTGATCTATCGCGCAACACGACCACTTCCGTTGATTACGCGGAATGTATCTTCTCCACTATGCACAGCACTATAGATACTTCTTGTGAATTACAGGAACATTATTGACACGAGCAGATACTTGGAGGCGCTTCTGCGTGCTGGTCATCGAGGTGAGAACAACCTCATTTCGCTTGTCGACTTCAGCCGATCAAATCTCGTCTTCCGTGATTATTACCGATGTGCGTTCTAGGCGAATTCTAGAGCTCCAAATCTAGCATTGCGAAACGATTCTTCAACTTCAGAAGGCACAAAAACGTGTGAGAAGCGGATCACTGGGCTGGGTTCCATCCCATTCTCCACTTCCCGTTCTGTCACCACAACAGCTCAGGTCTCGACAGATTCCGCTCGGCCAGATATGTAATAATCAACTTATCCTCGCTTCAGCTAGAGCGTGTATCAGGATCAACACGACTGAAGGGGCCTCCAAATATATATTATGAGATAACGTCTAATATGCCCCTTTTTTGGCCCAAAAATTCTAAAATACCACTCTTCTTAAAAAATCCTAAAATGCCCCTGTTTTCGCGGCGCCCTCCAATCGCTAAATTTAAGGCGACTATTTAATGAAGAGATAACGTCTGATATGCCCTTGTTTTGGCCCAAAATTCTCTTTGCTAGATATATTAGGGAATGTTGGGACGTCATCCAAACGTCAAACGCTCACCCCTTTTGCCGAAGGAGGTTTTCATGACGCCGTCACAATAGAAAGATCAAATGGGATGAGGAGGGGTTGCAAGTCGACTGAATCGGTTATATATTTTCAAGGATACTCTACGTAGTACTAGAAGAACCACGCTTCATCTCTCAACTGCATGAACCAATACATAACAGGCGCGCTGTCAAAACGGACACAACGGATACGCATTTTTTTGTCTGACTATGTGCAGAAGTAGTGATCTTCAGACCAGTGAAAGAATGGATGGGACTACATAGTTGGCGCATGTACTCAAGCGTAAGGCGCCGATAGGCTAGACATCGACGGAGAAGGGTATAAGTTTATCGAAATCGCTTTAATCCACAGCAAACATGAGCTACTGTCAAGCACGCACGAGCTACTGTCCAAGCGAACAGCCATGTGGGAAGGTAATCAGCGGGTCACGAAGATTGGAGCCGCCAAGCTAACGAATGATATTGTCCCCAACAAATTTGAGCACGTTAGAGTATGGAAGTTGTTTCTCAGTAGCAGTGCGCCCTACATGATTAGTGTAGGGCGGCGCACAGGGAGCAAGTTAGGAAGTTTTAGTCTTAAGGAAAGTATATAAGCTAATGTTTCATTAAATAGTCGCCTTAAATTTAGCGATTCGAGGGCACCGCGAAAACAGGGGCATTTTAGGATTTTCTTAAGAAGAGGGGCATTTTTGAATTTTCGGGCCAAAACAGGGGCATATTAGACGTTATCTCATATATTATACATCAAGCAGATCAAGTACCCAACAGCTCCCTCGAGCTGTTGGGTACTTGATTATCGCCGCGTTTGACTTGATAGCAGCGAGTCCCGGGCTACCCTCTTAGTCTAGAAGCGCATTCTGGATAGAGGTCGCTATCATCACCACACTGAAATGCAGTCTAATATTCTTGATTTCTAGACTTCGGGAGAAACGCGCAATGGGGCATGCCTCGATTTTGCCAATCCGCGCACGTTTTATTCACTCCACGCCGTGGATATAAAAATCCAATCATTCGCTGATTTTTCAGAATCCACCATCCTTCGATGCGCACCACAGTGGCGCAGCTTGAGAAGGCCTGAACAAGCTGTCTGATGAGGATCGTGTTAACGGTTAACGGAGGACGGTGTTAAGAACGAGTTGTCTGCATTTTCACAACTCCAATCTTAAGCTAAAAACGGACAATGGGATACTAGATGATCAGCTGGTCAGTTTGCGCATTGAAATTTCAGCCCTGATTGGATACGGGAAAGCATCAAGTGTAATAGCGGAGGCCGACACTCGTCAACCTTGCACTTACGGCGTTAATCTGAAGCTGATCAAGCACAATCTTGAGCACGCTTTGCTCTAACCGAAGCGTGTTCGGCTGCAAGTGGCAGTTAACTGGCATTGCTCTCTGACATCAAACCAGTTCTCCAACCACTAAGCGACCTAATCGCAATCGCCGGGACTCAGCGCCCCAAACGTTGACGTACCTCCACTCATTCAATCATTTGCTCCTCAAGTAACTACAACTTCCAGTCACGACTTTTTTTGTGTGACGTCCCTTCTGTCGATCCCAAGCAGATTCTGAATACCGAATTAGCCCAACGTGGCACATGATTCCTCTTGCTCTTTTGACACATCCGGAACTATCAGTCTGATTATCCAGAAGTTCCATCAGGCTCATCAAGAAAGCCAAGACCGTTCAGAAGCAGCCAAGTGATCTGAGATATCTTGATGGTGAATCAAGTAGATCAGTCGCGATCGATTCGGCTGATCCACCTGATGATCAAGTCACTCTATCTAAAACATCACCAAAAATATTGGAATTATCGGCCTTTGGTCCACTGAATATCTCTTCACCAGCAACAGGACTCCACGGGAAGTGACCAAGTCGTACACGACTCCTTCCCAATCTAGAAGGATCACCACTCGTGGTCAATCGGTTCCACTCCGTCAATCCACTCATTTAGTAGACATAATGCCCGCGGCTAGGGGTTGTCTGATGACTCAAGTTGTAAAAGCGGTAAGAACGCGGATTATCTTGAGGTGATACGGTAATAATCCTGCGGCTTATCATGGTGAGATTGGCTCAGTTAGCTGCTATCAAATCCGGCTGACCAAGGCATGCTCATCCTCCACGCGAGGTCTATTCCGATTTCTGACTTCTGGCTTCTCATGAGGGAAATAATCAAGCATTCAAGATGTATCTACCCTTCTGCTAACGATGATGAAACACTCCAAGGCGACGAGCAAGTTCAATTTGCAGGCGGACACCTTCCCGTGTTTGTGAAGATAACAAAAGACAACGCGTACCCTCAGATAGTCTTGATCCCTGGTCACGTCCCGCTCTTGAAACGGCGACAACTAATCCACTTATTACTGCGTCGGTCCTATCTTCGGGTTTATGTTGGCTGCGAGGATGATTATTCCCTTCTTCCACACCGATTTCTCGCCTTAATTGGTAGTCTCGCCACCGAATCACCGGTTCACAAGTAGAAGCGTTACTAGCAGCTCAGCCTGGGAAGAAGTTGGCTCCTTAAGTAAATTCCATCCAGTTTCCGTGGGGACCAACCAGCCCTACGGCGGCGACATTACATCTTTGCCGAGGAACTTGGTTTGGCTCTCTTAGAGTCAACCATAACTTCCCTATTCCTCCACAGAAACGGAAAGACGCCAACACTTCGAAGATTCTTTATCAAACCTGTCGTGAGCGACGCATCCATACTGGATCCAAGCGGGTTCTCCGTGGAATTTAAGATATCGCCAAAATAGGGTTGATCATCCAGGCTATGGAGTCGATCGTCTAGTGGATAAGTTACTGGTAACGTCACTTCACTATAACTCTTATTTTGCTTACCATCTTTGTCGATTTAATATATAAAGAAATTCCTTTAGATCCTCTAATCCAAATTCAAACCAATGTAACAACATCATTATCATCAAATCGTCTATTGATCAAATCATCACATCACCAAGTTATGAAGTTTATCACAAACCATAGAGTTTCACAGTTATGTTCATCAGCTTCACAGCCATGCGGATCACCGCTTCACACCTCATCTATTTCCTCAGTCACGCCCCCAGACACATCTCAGCCTAGGTCAAACCAACAACTTCATCTTGGCTTTGCATGAGATGGTACCGTTTTTTATGAGCAAAACTGCAATAAAATCTTTCTGTAGTGCCACACTATTCCGGTCAGCTTCATTAACCCATGTAGGCGGATGATATCCTTTCCAATACACTTTGTAATGTCGCCGTATCGGTACGTATCGTGTTTTCCGTCCTGATCGGACATCAGTTATCCTTTCTAACTCGTGTTTGGCTGGGCCCAACAAATTTTTCCAACTGTCCTCCGGAAGGGGCGCTTTATTGAAATCTATGCGGTCAACAAAAGTCTGTATTTTATCGGGAAACGCTTTATCGAAGAACCCCTTGACCAGTTTCAGCTTGGAAAGGTATACCAATATAGAATAATCTGTGCCTGAGATGACCAATTGGCTGCATGATTCTCGATCAGTTCTTCTACCCGGAAAGGTATGAGCGAGCTTATTTACGAATTCTGGCTTAGCACGATTCAGATATAACAAAACTCTTAACCCGGCCTCGATCAAATTTATGGACACCTGATCAATATTATTATCCGCCCTCTCTCGGGTTGCATATTGGAGACGATTTGTCAGCACTTCGCTGACCTGAGATACGGTCTCTGTACACGGAATATTCACTATGAGCCCCATGATCTCGTTCTCGAGTACGGTTACAGTCGACTAAAGCTGATCGGGGGTTCAAACAACACGCAAGGTGTCACCTCTGGTGCGATCAGGAGACTAATTCATTCACTCTGCATATTCATCCCAAGCACGCTAATCCGTTTTGTCCCATACATCTTGATTGCGTGTAATGGTCTTTACCATCCACTACGCTATCTCGTTTGCTCGAGGATAGTGGTACTACGGCATTGGACGATCATTCGCTTAAACACGCGGATATATCGGTCATGAACCCTGGCTGTCAATCATGCCTGATCATCTCGCTAGCACCGAATCGTCGGAAGAAACACTCTTCATAGCTCTCGGCGACCTGTTGTGCCATCCAGCTTTCGAAATCACCAAGCCATTGAATGATCGACCCAGATCAATAACTCACCCTTGAACGATTTAGGAAAAGACGGATATAGTTCATTGTGATCACTTGAAATGTTACGTTGCTTGAATGTTCCCAGGAGATTCCTCCATCATCAGTGGTCGTCATGTAATCCATACATCTACATTTCCTTGTAAACTTCGATATAGACGATGATAGTGAAAGCTTTGGCGGATTCGATGGTAGGTCATACAATTTCTTGATCATCTCCTCCAGTCTAGCCCAGTGATGGTATCGCACATCCGACCAGAGGGTTTCGGGAAAAACCGACATGGCTACTCGATAACGTTTCGAGTTGACTCGATCTATCTCTCGACAATGAAGCAAGAGTCTACTTCGTAATCACCAGTAATCTTCGCACATCTATCGCTTCGTCGCTAGTCAGCTTCCTACGTCTCCATTTATATTCGCGGAACTCAGTGCTATTCATTTTGCAGGTACAGATATTTCTTAATTTGCCTCGTCTTTCAGAGCGGCAACATGAAAATAGAGTGGAGCAAAGTGCTGCCAGCAGATCGGTACGCTCTTCTATGTATAAGAACTCATCCTCAGGGTGATCAAGGAGCTTGGCCACTGCCTGGCACTTCATTACTTGGAACTTAGCCTCCTTGAATTCTATCCCGCCCTGTATCTGCCTGGTCACCACTGCAGATGACGATGCATCTGTTTTGAGCATAAGGAACCGGTCGATACACTTGATCAATCAACAATATTCGACTTGTTCCCAGTTAAACCAGGTACGTATTGGGCCACTGCGGTTATAATTTCCCACTGAGGCAGCCTCCAAAAATAGCACTAAGCTCTACCACCCATACCACTTTTCCTAATGACCGACCCATCAAAATTGGCTATGTTCAGTCCTCCCCTAACTCGATTCTGGGTTGGAGCCAAGGTGATTATTTGTCTAGGCTGTTTCTTAGACGCGATAAGGGGCAAGTTTCATTCACTTTGTCACGGGGCGATATACTGACGGCAAGCGTACTCAGTATTTCCTCCTCGCATTAAGTTAACCTGATCACCTCAAGTTTTTTTTCGCCGGATGCTAACAGAGCGGCCCATTTTCCAAGTCTTCCATCAAATCCAGAGGGTTGAGTAGCCATGCAAAGGTAGAGATCGTTTCCAGCACACGGATGGATCGTCCCACTAGCAGGGTGTAACAAACGTCTAAAACACGCGACAGCACCACTTATAAGCATGTCAATAGTTTGTTTACTGAAGGTCAGAAAAAATATATGCCCTCATGTTCTTGCATCACCGCCGTAGACACTGCCCACTTTCTAGCGTTGATCGTCACTTACCGGCTTCTTTGCCTGATCGAAATGGCGCAAGATGGGAGCGGAAATCATTTTTCGCTTTAGCATGCTAAACGACACGTCCCAGATGTCCGGTCTCAAGATCCGCTTGATAAGCAGGTTTTGCTGATCAATAGCTAGAGATCAACTCATATATAACTGCCGCATAGCCATCAAGTCCTCGATGAAGCGGGGATAATAATTCAGAACCCCAAGCGTTATTTCATCACCTTCAACTGGTTGGGAACCGTAGGTTATCAACGACTCCAGATCCTTTATGTGGCTTTAACACCGTCATTTAAGACTTAGTGTCCTATATTAGCCACCCCCAAAAGCGCTTGGCAACACTGATCCACAGGATCCAAGGTTTATATCGATATGTCCATCAGTCTGGAGGACTCCGCCGCCATTATGTCGTGGTTGTCGTACAACAAAGGGTGAATACCCTCGCCGCTGATTACCACCGTGCGGTACATATTGCTGCACTTTGTCCTGGCGGTCGCGCCAAGGCGAACGCAGAGCATTTAAACTACAAAGCTACAAGCGCTTAAAGAGGAGCTAAAAATCACCTTTGAGACTCTTCCAAATGAATGCATATGTTGATCTGAGTGCTTGATCTGCGTCAGAGTAAGATCGACATACAAGCTTACTTGCAGAAGGCACAATATTAAGTATCCAGAATGGTTTTAGTATACGGGCGTCTACCCAGTATACGGATTCACCAAGAAGCAATGGTGACGATACTTTGAAGGAGATTTGATAAGAACATGCGAATACGGTCAGGTTCCTATTTCATGTACGGATTCTGGTGAAAGCGCAAGCAATTTTTTACCTGAAAACGCGGAGGGAATTCTCCCACTGTAAATATTTTTCAATCAATTGGTTAAAGTTTGCTATGGGTGTCCCGATGTACTCGACCGTACATATCGTTTGCCTTCCACCAAGTGACCAGATGTACCCACGCACCGACGTGGAGATATTACAAGATTGCTAAAATAATTCAACGCTATCTAAAAGGAACGAAAGATGACAAGCTGGTTTTGAAAGATGATGAAAAGCTGCCACTACCGTTACGTATTGTGACATATACAGATGTCGGTTTTGCAGGAGACGCAGGCGACAGGAAAAGTGTCCATGCTGGGGTCACCTACATGAATGCGATTGTCGTAGGATGGGGCTGTAAAAAGTAGAACTCAGTTGCATTGTCTGCCGCCGAAGCCGAGTTTGTGACAGGTGCAGCGGGTGGTGAGGAACTATTGGGAGTGCAAGAATTGTTTTGTGAAGTTCGATTGAGAAAATGGTATTGCGAATCGACAGTCCACCCGCTATTAAGCAATTGGGGAACGAAAGCAGTGCATCCAGCGCAAACCATACTGAAATGAAATTAAAGTTTTGAAAGACTATGTGCTTAAAGGAACTGTGAAGCCAATGCAAGTCGCACGCGAAGTTATGATGGCGGATCTTCTAACCACGACACTAAGTGCAACGAGGCGTCTGGAGTGGCGAAAACAAATCGGTTTGATTTACGTCCCAGTGTTTTCCCACATTGACTTTAATTTTCATGTATGAACTGGAGTCGAAAGTTGGGACTAAATTTTGGGATTAGAAATTTGGGTTTGCAGTTTTTAATTCTGTTCGATCATACACTTTTTTATCGCTTCTGTCTCTACGACACACGTCGTCTGCCCCCCCCGCGCTCTCTCCTCACTCATTTCTTGAGACCTGCCGATGACTGTACCCATCAAGAGACTCTGCTGGTTCATCGAGTTTGCAGCTGCGTATGTCTCATTAACAGCGTGTGTTCGTGCACAAGCGATGCCTCTCGATGCCCCGACGTTCGAGTCGCCTCCTCCTGCCAATGAAATCGCTCCACGAAACGTGGGGTTTGACTCGAATACTACCGATAAAGGTGTGAGTCCGAGGGAAGAACGAGGGCCCCCCGGTCGTGCCTCGACAGAAGCGGCGATCGACGAGACAGTACGCGTTGTTGGCCGCTTTACGGAACGTATCACGAAACCCGCGCGTTCAAAAGCCAAAGTAGTGGCCCGCGAGGAGAGTTTGAGAGCTGCATCAAAACGTCTCAGTGATAAAAGCCCAAGCATCTCGACGAAGACTGAAGTAGGGGATAAAGGAGGGACACCACAGCGCGAATACTTTAGAACCCTAGCTGCCCGCACCAAGGACCCTGACCTTCGCAAGTTTGCACGTGCAAGAGCTCGTAATGACAAAGCTGCAAGAAAAAGGCATTGAAGCTACTGGATAAGTGGAAGACTGACAAAAAGACGCTCGACGAAGTTTTTACTCTGCTCGAATTCAAGAAAAATGACGTGAACCTGTTCAAACATCACTGGCAGGACTTCTTGATTTTATACGCACTAAATGATTATGAAGAGCTGCTTACGCTACTTCTTCGAAACTACGATGAAGAAGTACTCGTAAAATTGCTTGCTACCGCAAAACAAACATCGACAACCGCAGGAAAATTGGAGAGCACGCTGCTCAGGAGATGGAAGGCCCAAGAACTCGATATTCTTGCCGTTTTTTCGCGTCTGAAACTTAACGAGCACACAAAAGGTGTGGAACTATTCACCGATCCAAAATTGACGACATGGTTTGCGTACATGTCACTATGGAAAATAAATCCTGTCGAGGTGATGATTTTGGCCTTGAGAAAAAAAAGGGATTTTCAAACTCTAGACAAGACACTGGTTAAAGCACAAGAGCGCGGAGGTAACGCTGAAATTTTGAAGAAGCTGCAGTTTGAGTTGTGGGAACAAAGTGGCGTAGACATACTCGTGCATCTAAAACTCGACAGTCAAGGAGCTAACATGTTTCAGAGCCCAAATTATAAGACGTGGCGCTCGTATCTCAACTATGCGAAGGAGAGAGCGAAAGAAAAATCCAGAAAACAATCTTGAAGTCGAGCAATGTAGTGACGAAAAGCTGAGCGAGATGATCGCGAGGGGCAAAGCTACCCCGAGCACCAGGAGGTTTGCAGAGAAAAATGGGAAGAATCTGTCTGGATGAAACACCCAAAACCTCTATCGATGAAGTGTTTAAAGTACGCAAATTGGAGAAACTGGGCGCTTCGATTGTCCCAAGTCGTGGATTAAATAGATTTGACCTCGATTTCGTTCTGATCAATTCATGCGTTTAGGTTGGAAACTATTTTACCTTTTACCTTAAGTTGGTTTTATATATACTGCAAGTCTTTTAATCAGTTTTAACTGGTTAATTTGGACCGCGTAGATGCAGAAAAAAGTGGTTCAACGTCCAGACGCGTTTTTCTCGTGATCTCGGAGCTCGTGAAGCCTTTTGGGTCAACGCGTCGAGTCTCCATGATGGAGGAAGCGAAAACTAACGCCAAGCGAACGAGGGATGCACGCACCCACGCTTCGTAGTGTGATGGCTTTACAGAAACAGTTGACGGAAGACAAGAATGCCATTCTCTCCAAGCGACGCGACCTACATTGACGCTCGTTTTCTCGGGGTTAGACTGCAATTTCTTTCATGTAAGCAATAGATGTTCCAGACCAGAAGACGCAAGGACTGGCCGACTTGAGTGAAACCTTTTGTTTGACTCTGAGATGGGGACCTCACACTCGGGGTGATTTTATCTCTTTGCACTATACAACATATACCCGTCGAGGGCCGACATCGAGCAGCCGGAAACCCCTGACATACTGGCTACAAAGGAATATGTATAATGGATTGGTAGCGACGTCACGTACATAGATCAAGTACTGCTGGCGGCGGGGTCGAGAGCAAGACAAGTGGCATGCGGTTGCTCAAGAGGAGACTCCCACGGAGATTTGGCAGCACGAACATCCTATCAGACAGGGTTATGATCAGAATCGCGACTTTGCAGCTCAATGTCCTTCGCAATTTTGGACTTGCTTCTTGAGCAAATGAAACGAAACGGCGTTCAGAAGGAAAGCACCGGTAGTGTGTGCAATTGGAATCGCGTCGTTAGGGTCGACTCGTCACCTTATCGTACATTGCAACCAGTAGTGGTAGGATATGGAACAAAAGTCCTACACAGTAGCGGAATCCAAGCAACAGAAGCCTTTTTCTCACGCGTCCAAGGGATCAACGTCCCGCTCATTGTATGTCGTCACGATAGCTACGTCTAGTGCTTTGTCACTTCCGAGACGTCAGGAACCGCAATCGATAGAGGCCGCAACGACAGATGTCGCAACCCCTTCGTTAGCTGGTGCATGGGCATGTTAAGCCAATGCTCTAGACTGATAAATCATGACCGCGAGGCCTAGCCACCGGCAGGTCGTGGAGCACACGTTTCGCAAAACAGGGTGATAACGTTGTCATGAATTACTTAACCTGACGCGTTTTGGGCAAATCATGTCGTCTCTTTGATAATTTTGTCACTAATGGTTGACGCAGGGCTGTCTAAACTGACCGGGCCAGTTCTGATTTTGCAACAAAGCCCACCAACTCCGCAACAGTTGGTGGATCAGGACACAAGTGAGCGAGGAAACTGGGGTCGACCCAGAAGACTGAGGACATGCATGGGCACGACCCAGGGCCCGGAGGAGTGCCTCCCGACCTGACTACCACACTGGATACACTAACCAGGGTGGTAGGAGGGTATGCAGCAAGGCGGAGGACAACCTCTCGATGAGGTTGTACCGGACAGTCAACTTTCTGATTCGGAATCAGAAGGTGGTGGAAGCGTACGCTGTCGAAGGACACCCCCAGTGTAGCCGGTGCGTATACGCACGGTGCGGCTAGCGCACAGAGGAAGGCTTTCCTTAAAGCGGCGTTCGCCGCTACTTAGCCGATACGCCCTTATTAAGGGCTTAGTAGGAGAGTGCTCTCCTACTCAGGCCAAGATTCCCGGGTTAGTTTACTCTAGCCTGTACTAGTGCCTTAACGGCAAGGCTCCCTTACAAAGGGTGTAGCTAAGGGGAGGACTCCCCTTACACTACGGCACCCACTACACGCACGACCGGTCGAGGTCGTGCGTCTGTACTAAGGAGTGAAAGTAAAACTGAATATATTTAATATGTAATTATTTAAACTAATATAAACTATATGTAACACTAAGTAGAATATTACTCATTCGTACCTAGCTAAAATGTAGTGTACACACCTGTGTACTGACACGTGGATGGCTGACACACCACCACACCAAGGGCCCATGCCCTGATTGGTTAAAATAACCAAAGGTTCGAAACCTTTCAATCCGTCCAATACTGGCCTCAACCGTGATGTACTCATGTACACCAACACTCAGTGTTACCCGAATGTAACCCCGTTACATCCTCCCCCATCAAGACTATTGCTTACGCAATAAACAAAATTTTGTTGGAGAACTCCAACGCCAGTACCTCTGGCTGTCCATTGTACACCCTCAGCGGTGCTATGGACGCAAGCTATTCCGACGGCTCGGAAGTGGACGCCCTTGGGGAGCTCCCCCAAACGGCTGGCCATGTTGATAGCGCCGAACGGCGCTATCAGTCATCCAACCCATTCCCCACACGTGGGGAGAACGCACTAACTCGTGCACCACCGTTACCCGCTAGGGGTGATACCTCCAGGTTGCCACATGCAACCACCACCAATGAACCGTCCTTGGTTCAAGAGGCCCGACGTGCCGGACGGGCACGTAAGGGACCTCGCGACCCTCAAAAGAGGGCTAAGAACGCGGTCAATAGAGGCTTAGCCTCTTATACCCCTGGACTAGCGGCTATACTCTCGCGTGAAATTGCGCATCGGAACCAACTCCGGGCCCGACTACTAACGCCCAAACATTATTCCGTTAAGGCCTACCGGACGCGCCTCGGGAAACAGGCACGCGGTTCCATCGTGGATGTTCTCCGCGAGATTCCCCTTGTTCTCCTGAGGGACGAAAGCGTCGAAGACGCAGAACAGGCGTTCCGCGCCTGGGCGGGTAGGGAGAAACACCTCCCCAGTTTCGATGCACTGTACAACAGCTTATCCGAACACGACGTTCGGGTAGAGAGAGCGCTACGCTTGGCCTATGCTCAGGCCAAAGCGAAAGGGCGATTACCTGCCTTCTATTATACGCGCTCTGCTCTCGATGTGGTGCCGGAGAGCAATGCAAGCACATCATCTGCCTCCGGCGAACTCCCAGCTATTGGGAGTGAAGGGGCTTCTTCAGCCCCTTTGGTCGTTGACTCTCAGTGGGATTCTCCCGCTCGAAAGCGTCAACGACGTCACGGCAATCCTGCCGCAGGGGAGTCTCGTACTCCCACGAGTTCTGGGAATGTGGATACCCTTTCCACTTCACCAGGTACTGGGTCTCACCCCGGTGATGGCGTCGTGGCATCAGGCGTTCCACATGATAATGTGGCGTACCCTCCGTATCGAGCACTGGAGGAGGGGGTCGCGCTATTGCGGCGTGACTTCAACGAGCGCTGTGATCGGCACAGCTTTCGCATCCAAGATGCTCAGGAGGAACTCCGCAACGAGGGGAGTGCGAATGAACGCCTCGAGGAGCGGCTTGCATCTCTCGAAACTCTCGTTGCGGAGCTTCAGGGTCGTATATCAACCCTGTCGGAGATGTTCCGACCTGTTGCGCCTTTCGGCTATCCGGTTTCTCACCCTCCTCCGCGAGGGGACCCGCCTCCGGGTTCTGGTATGGCTTAAGCATACCCACATAAAAGGTTGGATGCGTACGCATCGCCTTCGGGATGTCTAAGGTGTACGACAAGCCCTTTCGGGCTAACACCTTAAAGGGACCCACAAACCTGGAGCGCAGTTTATTTCGAAACACATTTGGAACTGCATGTGTAGGAAGATTTTTAGCGTTTAATAAAACACTTTTTCCTACTTTGTATACCTTTTTATTACGCCGCCCCTTTCGGTCAGCTTGCCTCTTCTGCTTGTCTTGGCTTTCCTCCATGGCATCGCAGACGTGTCGTAAGACACTAAGGCGCGTCGATACAAACTTATTGATCTGCTTTCGCACAGATACAGGGATGACATCGGGGCATCCTCCCCCCTCAAGCCCTGGGCCACACACACGTGGCGTTAACGGAACCCTGGGATTCACTAATCTGTTCACGTAAAACGGGGTAAACCCCGTAGATGCATGGACCGAATTGTTAATAGCAAATTATGCCATGGGAAGCATCTCACACCACCTCTTTGGAGAATCCGGACATAAACTCCGGAGAATGTCCTTACGACGCGATTAACGCGTTCCGTTTTTCCGTCCGTCTGCGGATGATCCGGAGTGGACATGAGGAGTTTGGTGCCCACCACCTTAAACAGCGCCCCCCAAAACTGTCCCGTAAAACGGGGATCCCGATCCGACACAACGGAATCAGGTAGACCATGCTGTCGAAAGACACGGTCTAGGAACACTTTCGCCGTTCCTTGTCCATCTATGGACTCTGGCACCGCCGCCAGGTGAGCCATCTTGCTCAAACGGTCTACAAAGACCAATATACCGGTGTTCCCGGCCTTATCCTTCGGAAAACGAAGATAAAATCCATGCTAATGGATTTCCAACACTCCGTTGGAACCGATAAGCTCGCCAAAGGAGCTGCTGAACTTGCAGAGGGTTTAACCCTCTGACACGTCTCACAGGTGCGTATATACGCACAGACCCACTTATACATCTTGGGCCACCAATACAAAGCGCTTAAAGCGCTGTAGGTCTTATCCCGACCTAAATGACCCCCGGTAGGGGCGTCATGTGCCTCAAAGAGGACTCTATACTTCAGTTCCTCATCATGAGGAACTACCACCCGCGGAGTGTCCTCAGCGCTCTTGCTATAAAATAGCAGACCGTCACAGTACCTGTAACGGTGTAAACGAGCTTTAGCTCGACTTGACAGGGTTGGCTCAGACGAGCCAAGACCCTTTTCACCTAACGCGCGGATAAGCGCCGTACATTGAGGGTCTTTCTCATACGCCTGGCGTATGAGATCCACCACAGATGTGGTGACAAATGTCGCGTGAGCGAGCTCGTAATCGGGACGACGCGACAACGCGTCTTCAAGCACGTTCTGCTTGCCAGGTTTATACTTAACCTCAAAGTTATACTCCGCAAAGAAGGAGATCCAACGTGACATCCGTTGGAAGGGATGAGGCGACTTTGTTGCTGTCCGTAAGGATGCGTGGTCAGTATAAACCACGAACGGCTTAGAGCCGAGTAGGGGAACCCTAAATTTGACAAGGGCATACTTCATAGCCAGTATCTCCTTGTCATGAACGGGATAATTCCGTTCTGCAGCTTTAAGCTGCCTCGACTCAAACGCAATCGCGCGTTTTCGTCCCGCGTCGTCTGCTTGTAACGAATCACATCCGATTGCGAAATCGGAGGCGTCGCAGACGACGCTAAATGGTTTCCCAGAATCTGGGAGAGAAAGAACGGGAGCTTTTAAGAAGCTCCACTTAACCGCTTCGAAGGAGGTTTGGTGTTTGGTTTTTCCAACACCAATCCACGTCCTTCTTTAGAAGGTCAGTTAATGGCTTCGCCATCTCAACGTAGTTCTCGCTGTACTTGTGGAGATAATTGGCTAATCCAAGCCACTTCAGTAAATCTCTAAGATTCACAGGCGAATGACACTCCACAATGGCTTTCACCTTCGCGGGATCCGCCCGCAATCCATCCTTACCGATGAAGCATCCGAGGAAGGAATTTCCTCAGCATCAAAAATACATTTGGATGCGTTTGCATATAACTTATGCTCCCGCATACACTCGAGCACTGTTCGAAGATGTACTAGGTGCGTCTGAACATCAGACGAGTCGCCTTCCGCGCGACTATGAACGAATATATCGTCGAAGTACGTCTGAGCGTACTTCCTATGAGGGAGGAAGAGTTGAGTCACCAAGCGATTGAAAGTCGCTGGTGCATTTGAAAGCCCCCGTGGCATAACAAGCCACTCCCACAGCATGCCACTAGGCGTGCTAACCGCTGTCATCGGAATATCGGATGCTCGCATAAGCACTTGATAATACCCGTCCACCAGATTTAAGGCACTGTATACAGTACAGCCCGCCATATTTTTCTGTAGGACATCCTTCCGAGGAATCGGAGTCTGCATGGGTACAGTAGATACATTCAGCTTGTTGTACGCATGCACAATGCGCCACTTTCCGTTCTGTTTACGAACACAAAAAGTGGGAGATGAGTGGGGATATCCCGTACCATCCCTGCCTCTTCTTTCCCCTTGAAGAATGCATCGATAACGTCGCATTGTTCCTTGGGGAGAGGAAACTGCCTAGTGACGCAGTATTTGGTTCCGGGAACCAAATCAATTTCATGTCGGACTCCCCAATCCGGTGGTAACCCCATCGGCGGGTTGTCACTAATGACATCTCCAAATTCCTTTAGTAAGGAATGGTAAGGGTCCTCAGGATCCGCGAGGATCTTGAGGCCGCTTCGGGCATTTAATGCCTGTTTGGTTTTCACCAAAACTGACTCGTCCATCGTGGATGAGGAGTTCAACTCCTCTTCCGGACGCAACACGACGACCTCGTCGATTTCATCTGCTTTCAAAGCAGTCTCAAACTCGTTGAAGGACATCTCCTCCAACGACAACAGTTCGCTTACCCCAGGCAACCGTTACAGGCTTACGCCTTCTGTGACAACATCTGTCACACTATTCAGCATCCTGTAGGACTGCTGAATACTGTCCTCGGGACTCATTCCGAGACCCAGATGGGGGGGAGTCAATTGCCCCATCTACTGGAAGCGCCACGCGCCTATCCACAGGGGTATCTACCCTTACCACTGGAGTTACCACAGGTAACTCACCAGTCTCACCTATAACGGCGTAATCGGAATCATTTCCGACGTGCGAAAGAGACGAACTCCGGGTCTCTTCGCTTTGAAGCGCCTCGCGCTTAACCACAGGGGTATCTACCCCTACCACTGGAGTTACCACAGGTAACTCACCAGTCTCGCCTATAACGGCGTGGTCGGAATCATTTCCGACGAGCAAAAGAGACGAACTACGGGTATCTTCGCGTGGAAGCGCCTCGCGCTTAACCACAGGGGTCACTACCCCTACCACTTGAGTTACCACAGGTAACTCACCAGTCTCGCCGTTCACGGCGTGGGGATTAACCGCCGAATCCCCGTCGTTAAGGAACTCTTCCTTAACGCCATTTGGAATGATCATTTCAGACATCCTAATCTCTGGCATCTCACGCCAGAATCGCTTTTGCGATAGAGCAAAGTTGGGTTCATGACTCGCCAATGATTCACCCGACCGCGGGTGCGTTGAGCCAATGGAATTAGACTTCCAGTCTATCCATGGCTCGTGGCGTTCCAGCCACTTCATGTCCATAATGAGGTCATACCTCGAGTCCAAATCCAGCACTAGGCAACGTTCTGAGCTATCGAAGTCTGCAAACTTCAGCTTAAGATCAATCGATACCTTGGGTACAGAAACATGTATGCCCGTCGCAAGACGGACCGTGACAACGTCACGAGAACGTGCCTCTAGGGCCTCGGCATACAGCCGACTATTCTCAACAGAAGCCCGTCTGACATAATTGTCAGACGCTCCAGAGTCTATCAAGACTCTCCAAGGCTTATCAAAGCCTTTCACGGCCGCAAGGACTACCAGCAAACCTGGCTGGTACACCAACTCGGTGATAGAAAGCACCGCTTCCCTCGGGGCTTTGTGCTGTCGTTCCCTACCCTGGGGCTTAACAGCACTGAGGGGTCCCCCAGTAGGGCGCCCCGCACCTACTGGGAGCCGCCGTTTCCCGACGGCTTGGACAAGGGCTTTTTCCCCACCCTTGGTCCCTTGTAGCGAGTGTCTCGCTGGGGATTTTTCGGACATCTATTCCTCAGATGATCCATGCTCCCACACAGGAAGCATCTCAGCGGCCCACGCTGCTGCAGCATAGCCAAGAGCTCTGTCTCGAAGCTCTGTGAAAAAGAGTCCGAATGACTCTTAGCGGGAGGTTTCTCCTCCGCTTCAACCTGACTCAGGTCCATGGGTTCGGGACCCACCTTAGAGGAACGGAAGTTCCTCTCGGCGTTGAACGCCATCTTGAATGCCTCTTACAGGGATTCGGGTCGGCATTGGAACAATTCCGAACGTGCTGGCCCTTCTCTCAGGCCTCCCATGAAGACGGGGATGGACACGTCGTCCGAATACGCTTTCGCGTACATCCCTGCCAACAGGGTCTTAAGATCCTGGATATAAACCTCCAGGTCCTTAGTGCCTTGACGGCACCTCAGGAACGCCAGTTGATTCTGGAAAACCAGATCAGGCGTTGCGTACATGTCCATAAGCTTCTGCTTAAGGACCTTCCATGTTGGAAACACTTCCTTGACTGATTCCGAGCATGTAAACGCCCATGTACAGGCTTTGCCCGTAAGATGGGTCAATTCAAGTCCCACTTGCAAGTGATAAGCGGTCATGTTCGCTGTGGCGAAGGCCGTTTCGACCTCTCGCAACCAAACATAAAGGTTGTCACCCTTCTCTCCGGTGAACTCCTTTATCTTAAACGATAGTGGAGGGCGCACCCCCGTGGAATAACCTCCACCACAACTCGCCTCATGAGCGATGAGGGCATTCACCCTTGCCTTTACGGCCTCAAGTCCCTGCTCCACTAGGAGCTTCATACCTTCTTCCCCCGTTAAGGGTAAAAGCCTTTTAAAGGCTTCCTGCTGGACGAGGGTCAAACTATCCCAATCGTCCTGATTCATCCTTTGCAGAGGATGCCTAGTCTACCAACACCGGTGTTGGATTGACTACAAGTGCTACCAGATGTAGCCGGTGGGTATACGCACGGTGCGGCTAGCGCACAGAGGAAGTCTTTCCTTAAAGCGGCGTTCGCCGCTACTTAGCCGATACGCCCTTATAAAGGGCTTAGTAGGAGAGAGCTCTCCTACTCAGGCCAAGATTCTCGGGTTAGTTTACTATAGCCTGTACTAGCCTTAACGGCAATGCTCCCTTACAAAGGGTGTAGCTAAGGGGAGGGCTCCCCTTACGCTACGGCACTCACTACACGCACGACCGGTCGAGGTCGTGCGTCTGTACTAAGGAGTGAAAGTAAAACTGAATATATTTAATATGTAATTATTTAAACTAATATAAACTGTATGTAACACTAAGTAGAATATTACTCATTCGTACCTAGCTAAAATGTAGTGTACACACCTGTGTACTGACACGTGGATGGCTGACACACCACCACACCAAGGGCCCATGCCCTGATTGGTTAAAATAACCAAAGGTTCGAAACCTTTCAACCCGGCCAATACTGGCCTCAACCGTGATGTACTCATGTACACCAACACTCAGTGTTACCCGAATGTAACCCCGTTACACCCCGCGACTCAAGCAAATCCGGACGGAACGAGTCTGGCAGCAATCGTGCTAGGATCATCACTGAGATATGTACCTCCACCGCTGTCCAGACGTTGTCGACGGGGAGGGGAGGACTGAAGGGGTGGTGTAGTCGACGAGTACTATCGAGATGTCGGTACAAGAGATGGATGCGGGCCAAGTATCGGCCACGCTAGAACACGGGATGCGGGAGGCGCAAGCACGACGACCTTGGCTTCAAACATGGAAACATCTGATCCAGCAACTTTTCTTATGCATTTTCAACAAAACAACTCAGCAAGAAGAAACATTTTACATCTGCGAGACGGGATCGGAAACGATTACCAAAGGTGACTGCCAAGGAGACGGACAAATTACTTGAATTATATGAAATGATCGTTATTCAATTGGATCAGCCGTGGACAAGATGGAGCTCACGAGTGGTAAAGACGGTGGAGCAGACGTGGGCATCGAAGCAACCATTGAACACCTTACTACAGCGTGAAATTGGCCAATCCCGCGTCCACATTGCGGTAAAATCAGATGAGCCGCCGCCACCATTACTAAGAAGGGCAGACAAGGTTCGGGGTCAACAGCAGCAAGCGGGGCATCACAAACAGAAGCAATTTTACGCCCCTTTAAGTTTTTAATACATGCGTACTCCCCGGAAACAATCAAGCGGCTGCGATCTCTTTGTGAACAACAGTTTCGTTTGTGAATGAACTAAGACCTACGTGACGGCACAGAATATGAATGGTTAATCTTCAAAGGACTTGCAGAAGGAATGATCGTAACACGCTCTTTGCCGCAGTTACTACGGAAGATAATGACCATGGATGATAGGCTCCGTCTAATGCATACGAAACGGGCCCAGGTAGAAGGCTGCCTTGTGATGGAGCTGGATGGAGAAAACGACATTAAGGAGGCATTTGTAAGCACCCGGAAATTGCAGTAGAGTATTGCCACAGCGGCAACAGCAAGAGGCAACGGGACAGCTCGCCTGTTGGAAATGGTGGCGCAGGTAACAACAATCAGTTATGACAAGCCGAACCACAAAATCTATCTTTTCTTTCCGACCAGAAAGATAGCGAGACGATATGTCGGGGTCGTGGTACCTTTCTCGAGGAAAGATTATCGCCTATCCAACATGCACAATGATGAGATAGATAACCCTGGTGATACGGAGGCCACATTGAGACGAAAGAGAGAGGCTCAAGGGTCGTACCTACCGTTACAATGCGTGTATACAATGGTTATCCGTAATATTTCCAGGATGGTGGATATGACTAAAGTCCATATGTTGCTCAAGCATCATATCCACTCACCATTCCATCTGGAGAACATGGACACTGGAGGACCTTTATCCGAGACATCGACGGAATGGAGGGTGGTGTGCGAATAGGTGGGATGTACGGAAGGTATGCGTGGAAAGTTGAGAATATCCTGGGGCGAAACGCTATTCACTATCGAGCATCCCACCATGCGGGGAAGAAAACAGTGCGCACGCTGCGGTCAACCGGACCACCAAATCAGAGCCTGTACTCCAGATTTGCAACAATTGCTACAGGAAAGATGCATAGTCATCACTACGAAAGATATTGGGGAGCTCAAGGCCACCGCACCGACTTTCACTAGTATGGAACAACTCCGTACTGAAGTAGCGGCGAACCGGAGGCAGTGTAGTCAGGCAGACCATATCAGCGCGGGTCAATTAGGACAGCAGGAAGTACCACCTAAGGAAGAGCCAACTCCTGCGGTATCGGACGTCCAGGAGATAAAAGACCCCGCCACACTCACATTGGAGGAAAAGGGCGTGAGCGTCCAACACGCGGGACCAATAAAGGCAACTTGGATCACAAAGGAACACTTACGGAGACGAAAACAAGGCCACGCTTTACAGGATAACAAAGGAGGAACCACCGAGGCCGTCCAAAAGAAAGGGGTGGACACACCAACAGATGAGACTGCTGGTCCAAGACCACCTGTATTAAAAGAAATTTCAGGACAAGTGCAGCGAAAACCGACGAATTCGGAAGAAGTGGAGCTTGGAATGCGAGAACATACGTCCAAACAAGCGATCATATCGACACTAGCGTCTTTGGATGAGGTTGAAGGAACAGTAAGATGGAATAGAGTCACATAGAAACGGTACCGACCCCAGAGGAAGATCACCCAAATAGCCCTGGACTTCTCAGAGATGGGGGTTACACCAGTGCGGACACCGGCGACCGGGAACTGTCAAGCATACGCGATAGCACAGGCACTGGCGAGCTCACAGCTGGATAAATACCCACAGGTACTAGCGACCCTGGCCGAAAACGTGAAAGCCGGAGGCCAAGCCAGAGCACGGATCGATTTTGAGAGGAAATTCCCGGCAGGGATTCGCAAACAGACATTGACAGCGTTGGGGAGTGGTCACGACAAAATGTCTGCCAAGGTCTCATCACAGGAGTTCCGGCAGTATCTGAGCGAGTATGCATCTAGTGATTCCTCCCTAAAGGACCTCGCTCCGGCTACATCATGGGGAAGCAATGACTCGCTAGCAAGTATTTGCGCGATGTTACAACGTGACATCTTCGTGGTAAACACACTACCAAGTGGAGTGGCGTACGGGGCGGTACATTTCCGCCCTGAGGTGCGTACCATCAACTTTCTAACATACCAACATAGTGGTGAATACACTCTTGGACTGGATGAGTGTGTAAAAAAAGTCAAGGATATGAAGAAGCAGGCAGAGGACGGTACACAGCAGCTGCCGTTGATTCTACATTTTGAAGAGGCGCATTACGCTGCCTGTCTGAACGGACTAAGGGGAGGAGACAGTGCCGCCGGAACAACTGTACAGGACGTAGACATGTGCAGCGTGCCAGTAGAAACATGCGATCTAGGGTCACATCCTACTGAACGCCCAGACGTGCTGATGGAATCTGCGTACAAACTCACCCCGAAAAAGCCGTCGGTACCCCATACTAGTGGTCAGGATCCATCACCAGGAGGGGAAGGGACCAGGCTTCACCGTTCTGAAATAGCGACTGAAGGGAAAGAACAGATTGGAAGATGCCTGGAATATTCTCAAGGCATATTGGACTGTCCAAACACGTGTCAAATTTCCGATGGTAACCGCGACAAGAATGACATGGATGGAAGCGTCCAAGCGGGAGGCAAGTCAACTATTGCACTTGCTAAAACCGACTCGTGGAGGACCCAAGATCTTAGATCTAGTGTACGAAGCAGTGCTGAACCAAATCACGGTATCATTTCGAGAACAGTGCTGGTACGCGGTGATAGACCTCGGGAAACGAGGATCATGTGAAGGAATCTGGGCGGCGTGGTTTCGGTATTGGGGAAGTCGGGTCTCCAGTGTTCCAACCTCGCAATTAAAGGCGGCCATTATGAGCAGTACAACATCGTGGGAGAAGATACATCAACTGCAGTATGGCCAGAATAAACTAATTCGATTATGTGCGCCGAAACACACTACGACTTTGGCACGGAGCATCCTTTGTGCGCATCTGTTTGGGAAAAAACAGGCTCAGTTACTAGGCGCAGAATTTCGGCCGATCGATTCGATCATCACATTACTCAAATGACACCATACTCTCGCGGTGACAAACATGGAATAGCGGAAACTAATCAGAAATATCGAGAGTGGAGGAGCGAGAACATGGTGGAATCTGGATACCTTCTTCTCTGAACCGTCAAGAAACACCAACGTAGAGGAAGTATCCACAGTGACTCAGATGTTCTCGGATGGTGGGAGCGCTGATCGATGCTAAGGGAAGCCAGACGAAGGCACGATTCCAGCATCCCACTCTGCGTGACCCTTTGAAAGCGGATGTATATACATCTTTTATATCGTTACATGAGAAGGAATATACGCTGGTTCCACCACAAGATCAACTAGTCAGGCGACCTCAGGACATATGGATAACTAGCCAGAATGTGAGGGGGTTTCCGGCACGCAATCGACTGGAATGGATGCAGGCGTGGCGAGAGAGACGACTGTCGCCTGATATCATTTTCCTCCAAGAGACGCATATTGATTCGACTGAAGCGGCGGAGGAAATGACAAAAGCTTAGGAACGATTGTGGAACAATAATAGAAAATCGCAATGACTTTCTTACTGGAGAATTTCAAAAAACCAAAGCGGCAGGAGTGGCGATTTTATTTCATCCTCGAATAGCATCAGAGGCACACCTTGGAAGACAGAAGAATGGAGTTCACGATTCATTGGAGTGACTTTTCGAACATGGACGTTGGTAAACATTTATGGTCCAACAGGAGACAATCTGGAAAAGGAAAATATTTTCCACACGCTCCAAAAGATATGCCCACCGGTCGATCATTAGCTCATAGTTGGCGGTGATTTTAATTGCGTGGAAAGCCCGGTGTTAGATAGGCTCGGCGGACACAGGTCACCACAGAGAGGGAGTAAGGCGTTATCATCAATGGTAGAGCTATTACGATTACAAGACGCACGATTAAGTATGACTTCAGCAGTCGCAGAGATAATCCCGATCACGTCAGCGAATTTCTTTACGTACTGGAGAGGAGCACAAGCTAGTCGCATAGATCGTTTCTATCTTCCAGCAGTATTTTGGGATAGATCCAATGGCTCTACACGACGGAGCCAGCTCAACACTCGCACCATGAGGAGCTTCAATTATATCTACGGTCTCCCCGGACAGATAGGATCACTAAAAGGATCCCGAAAGCGACATACCCTTTTCGGAGTTCCAGTGCTGTTGAAGTCCAACAAGAAGTGAGGAACGCCATCCAAAAGGTGACAGAGGCGTGGGAGCATCACCAGATTCATTGGGATTGTCTCATGGAGAAGTCCCGTCAAGCGTTGCAACAGACCAGGCGACGTCTTAAGTACCACCGTCGCAGAAGAGCCAGCCGCTTGAGACGACGACTGGGGGACAGTTGCACTACAAGAGATTCACTTATAGCGAGTGGCATGGTAGATCGAAAGATGATCAAGTCAGGCAAGAAGGGGCGTTTTCTGCATCGGGCTTCATCAGACATTCGATGGTTATATAAACGTGTCGCAATATGGGAGAAAGACCAAACGGTAACGAATATTGACTAGGAGAGCGAGGAGACTAGACATTCACCAGCCACAATTGCAGACAAATTCGCAGCTACATGGGTCCTATTACTAGGGTTCCGACATAGTCTCGTTACGAAGGACGAGATGGACCCAAAACTTCAATGTTTCCTGCGCGGAGCAGTCATGAAGAAGGTGTTGCCTTTACAGAATGAGCTACTTATGCGCCGGATGGATGAGAAGGAAATCTTCACAGCAATCAAATCCCTGTCGCGGAACAAGCACCGGGACCGGACGGTATCGGAAATGAATTCTACAAGGATTTCTCTACCGTTCTAATTGAGCCGTTAAGTTTTCTATTTAACTGGATCATTGAAGAAGCGGAACCACCGGAATCATTCCTACAAGCGTCAGTCATTCCTCTGCGGAAAAATGGAGACTCAGTTAACGCGATGGTTTACCGGCCCATATCCCTTCTGCAATCGAGTTACAAGATATTCGCAAAGATATTAGCAACCCGACTTCAGGAATTTCTAGGGGATCTGATAGGGGCTTCCCAGCAAGGTTTCGTCGCCGGGAGACGACTGCACCGCGCAGTTACTATTATGCAGGCAATATTGCAACCGGGGCAAGACGACATAAATTTGGCACCAGAAAATAGTCCAGCAGTCCTGTTTCTCGATTGCGCGAAAGCATATGACACTGTGGACAGAATATATCTGTATGGGACACTGAGAGCGTTTGGTTTCTCTTCAAATTTCATTCGATTGGTGGAAAGGCTACATCTTGGCACAATAGCGCAGTTCAAAGTTAATGGAGAATTATCAGAGCCTAATTTTCATCCTAGCGGTGGAGCCATTATCGTTAGCGATCCAGGGGGAGGAGTCAATACGGGGACTCAGACCGTGTCGACTGGGTACGCTCCATAAATTTTCAGCCTTTGTTGAAATTATATGGTATTCTTACAAGAGGCAGGGATCGATCCCAAAGGTGCTACAACTAGTGGAGAGTTTGGGGGAATTGTCAGGTCTGAAAGTTCAAGTTTGCAAAAGCAAGTTGTTGGTCCTGAAAAAGGCAATCGTCCTTCAAGATTGGCATGACATGCCGGTTTTACAACCGACAGAGACGACGAAGTACCTAGGTTACGATATTGGATGGACGGACCTTACGGAAGTGAATTGGGCGAGGAGAATACAAAGTTTTCGTAGAAGACTTCAAGTGGCAACAATATGTGGTACGACAGTCATGGAAAGGGTTCCGCTATTCAACACCATTGCGTTGCCCGTCATCCTATTCACGGCAAAGATCTACCCTCCTCCCCAACATATCCTGCAACAACTGGTTCATATACAGAAGCATTTATATGGGTGAAGGCTACTTCACCCATATAAACTGCTTCTGTATATGAACCTGTACGGCATAAAATCCACGGCGCTTCTGTATACGCCAAAAGGGGCAGGGGGGATGGGCTTGATTGCGATCCACTGGAGATTCGGGTCCAACGGGTAAGAGATGTTACCTCTTGGCTAATCGAACCTCCTTCTGTATACAAACAGGCGTTGCTAAGCTGGAGCCGGGTACAGATGGATGGTAACCAACTCAGGAACCTCACTCCTCATACACAGAGGAGGATACAAGGATATAATGGGGCCTCCAGAGGAAAATGGGCAGATCTAAGCCAAGAACTAGGACAGTGGTTGAGCCCAGATTAAGAGCAATCTACCCAGCTACAGCGGTATATTTAAAGTTTACCATTCCAACTTGATTCGTTTCGGAACGGAGGTTACATGGACTATAGGAGAGGGATACGAAATGGGAGTCGAATTATGCTAAATGTTGATTTAGCGGACCAGCCGATGCACACCAGTTTTACGCCCACGATGGAAACCTTCTGGGGGAGCTTTGCATGGCATTCAAATCCCTGGATCAGAGATGGAAAAGGTGATATGTTACGTGTGGACATATATAAGAAGATGCGATAAGGATCGATCATCGAAATGCGGATCCGACGTATATCTGGAGATCTATATGAGTGGCAGGTACAAGCCAATGAAGATATTAGTCATGTACGACGCTTCATCATTGAGTGAATGTACTGGATTATTATTTGCTCGCCAAGGGTGGAAGTGGGTAAATATATCGGGGATTTTACCCCTTTACAGATGTATGCGCCTGAGAGCCTTTATGCGGACATGACATGGGAGAAGCTAGCGGACGGTTTGATAGCAGGATACGACGGGTTGGAACGGTATCAGTGACTTTAAATCAATCTAACAATGGGATATTATGGAACAATACCAGCGACATAAACCAAGTGGCTGTTTTCCTACCACACCCGGCAATACATGGTATACCGTGGCGCCTATGTGATGGAACACCGATAAGGAAGATGCCCTTTCAAATGCGAAGGGAATTCAAGCGGTTATATCATGAAGATATATCACGACAGCTGGGACATATTATGGAGAAATGGAAAGACAAGTGACGAGCAGACAAATGGATGTCGGCTGTTCAGGAACAAAGTCCAAGGCAACTATGGGAACATCGACATGTGCTGACAGATTATCAATTTTGGGTGAACTATAGAGTGGCGACACTTCAACTAAATACATTCACTATGGACAGTGGCATCAGTGGCCCATATCAGATTGACGAAAAATGTATGGCACCGGGGAAAGGGGTGACACATATCTTGTGGGGGTGTTCAAGAGCCATCAGTGTTTGGCAGTTCATTATTTCTAAATGGAGCGGTGAGAATGTCACCAAAGACCACGTGCAAAGATACGTATATGCAGTCGCGACACGGAAACCGCCCGAGGTTACGATGGAAATGAAGAGACGCATCTCTCAAGTATGCCGAAGACCGGCAGAGGATATAGAACGCCACTTTGAACGTATATGGTGTACACTATGCAGTGTAGCCATTACGTGTCTTTGGAACCATCGCAATATGGAGGTTTTCAGACAGAAAAAGCGTTCCGAAGCGGAACAAGTACGCCAAACATGGATAATATACTGGAATAAGCTGAAGGCATGGGCGGCGCAGGAAATCCGAAATGGGGAGTCCCGTCTGGACGGGCTTCGACTAACACTTTGCCTCCAGTGTATTAAGGAAGAACCAAAAGCACACCTCATCGATGGAGCAGGCGAAGTTGAAGATGAGCGAAGTCCAAACCCAGACGACGATACAATCCTTTACAAGTATATACATAAATATCGAGTAGCTTATAGTTGTTAACACTAAATAGATACTCTGAATAATTTAAACTGAACGGGCCATTTGTCTAAACTGACCGCGTGCTTTTGAAAAGGTTCATTTTTTGTCACCATAGATCGATTTAGACAGGGGATTTTGATAATCGAATAGATTATCGATATATTCGAAGCTAAAGTTTATTGGAAGATGCGAAGCTCACTATAGGATCGTGGACGTATTGAGTACCCAAGCGAGTTCTCCAGCCAGTTAAAAAAGCAGGTGCGTCGTAGACAGGAGAGTTTAAGTGGCATTTCCTGTACCGGGTTGCTATGGTCGCTATTACCGTTCTGGCCATTGGCGTGAATCTGCTTGTTTTTTTTGGTTGTGTTGAAACTCATGAATGGTTCGTGTCTCGAATTCGATGTGTGGTACGTGAACAGTATGCTGGCCTGGTTGGATTGAATCGCGAAAACGCGGGAATTGTTCTATTGGTTTTTTGAGACGCGTGCATCCATGCAGACCGACGAACGAACACCATTAATTCTGTGGACAAATGGGGGTCCCGGTACGTCGTCGATGTCCGGTTTCCTTGTTGAAATGGGACCGTATCGACTTACTAAGGAACGGGAATTGATTCCACACAAGCATTCGTGGACAAATATTGGTCACATGCTATTTTTTGACCAACCCGTGGCTGCAGGTTACTCTTTTGTGCGTAATGAAGTTGGGAACGTTAATACACAAGAGAAAATGGCCGAACAGCTGTATCGTGGCCTTCAAGGATTTTTTTAGGCGTCATCCAGAGTACAAGCACAATCCATTATATGTGTGCGGAGAATCGTACGCCGGCAAATATGTGCCTTCGATCTCGCACTATAATCACACGAAGAACAGTGGTGCATTAGACCTGGACGACGTTGTGATTAATTTAACGGGTGTTGCTGTAGGCAATTGCTATATGTGGCCTGTGTTGAAAACTCGGTCCGTTCCAGATTTCGCTATCGCCTTGGGGATAATCGATTAACAGCAGTACAAACACGCGAATGAACAGATCAGTGTGTGCGAGGAGCTGCACCGACAAGGCCGCGATGTGGATGCCTTGCAAGTGTGTCAAATGGTGACGCAAAAGATCTACGAGGCTGCAGGAAACCCGTTTATTTATGACATACGGCAGATTAGGAACACATTCAACAAGTTAAGTACTGCGCTTTCAAGCTTTTTCAACGACGATGCCGTGCGTCGAGCGCTACATGTGCCCCCTGGCACACCATGGCGATCAGTGGATGTGTCCACTTATGGTACTTAACCAATGAAAAATAAAATCCTCAGTTGCCATATCGTTATTGAAGACGCGCCGCCACATAATTCCACGTCGCCCAGTGTGTATGATCGGCACCCATTCTCTGCGTAGCAATGGGAAAGGCCAGTCACCAAGGGGACAATTGAGGGTGTTTTCAAGGCTGTAATAGTTGTTGCTTTGGCCAGGGAACCAACCTTCGCAGTAATCTACAAAATCATCGGCTACATTCGGACGCCGGCAACTTCCTCAGAGCCGTCTTGGTGGTTCAGATCCAGACCACCAGCTGTATCGTCTTCACCCACCGGAACCAGTGTTGGCTGATCACCTTCTCGTTCGGCATATTCAGACGACCGGCGCTGGCTGCTGCCGACTGCGTTTTCTGTCTCAGGAACAGAAGACGCAATGCAAGGGTCTTTTGGATGACCTTTGCGGATTTTTCCGCACGTCTTGCAAACGGGCTTACGGCGATTAGTAGCAGTTGCGACTACCGGAGTTGCCGATTTCAACAAAGCCGAGGCCGAGGCAAGAGCCGCTACGCCAGATTCACCAGGAGACGACGACGAATTGCCAGAATGTACGGAAACCTTGATAACTTCAAGAAATTGTTGCATAGTCTGGTTGAGCTGCGCAATATCATCGGACCTCTTGGTGGTGCAAGCCTTCTTCTTTGGAGGTTGATTAGTCGACGATTGAGTGTCCTATTGGCGGCGCTGAAGCTCGCTCTCGGCGCGCTCAACCTCAATTGAACCCCGCCGCTTGACTGTGCGAGACCGTGATCCAGTTGATTGTGAGTGTTCCGTCCGAGGGTTGGATAACGAACTCCGTAGATGCGGGGATCTATCGGCACTTCAGGGCGCGGGAGAATCCAGTGGGGGTGAACAACATGAAGACTCATGCTCTTCTCCTCCACTATCTGCTCAATTAGCAGCTCCTTGCGACACGGCAACCCGTAGACATTGCGGCTAGTGCACTGCGTAAAACGCATTACGGGAAGGTAATGTTGGTACTGGTGCAGTCTAATCGAAGCTTTTGATCTGCCACGAATTCAACATTGATTTGATGGAGGCAATGATGCGAGACAAATTTGTGCAATTGGGTAACCTGCTTGCCTGACAGCTAGCGTTTTGTCAAATTTCCCTCCACCTCGTCCGGTTGTGGTAATTCTTTCGTAGTTGTGAATTGAACTAGCTTTAAGCTTTTGAAAGACGTCACGGAGCTGAGAACTGGAGTTACTTAGCCAAGTTTTGATCGCACTCGAATGACAACCTTCGCAAAGTGATGTTTCCCGGTGGCCCAAGTGCATGAATTCCTCTACCAGATAGGCGGCCCAATGTTGCTTGAGGGGCAGTTTGTTTCGCTTAAGGTAGTCAATAGCATCAGTATCACGGACACATAGCTGTTAGAGCTCATCCCAGTGCCTGTTAAAGTCCATTCGGTTGGGTAGTACACAACCTGCTTCCATTTTTTGAAGAAAGCATCAAATTTTGCTTCATAGTCTTCATTTAACCTGTATATGCATCCAAAAACATATTTTTCACTTTGCTTTAATGTTGTTGTTTATGTGCCAAAGGCACAACATGATCTGGTAAATGCGAATATGCATCAGAAAGATCTTCATAATGGTTCATTGTTTTTGTATCTGCACTCCAAGGATTTGCCAACCGCTATCTCCAGTCAGAACTCGATAGAGGGCCCTATCATGATCCACGGTCTAAAACAGACGTAAGTTCGGGTCATAACGATTGATATTTGAATTCCGAGAGTAACTTACCACACACTTGGGGCGAAATGTTAAGTAGCACTCCATTTGCTCCATAGCCCACTTGTAATCAGCTATAGTTTCAGTAGGTAGGAACGTTATGGCGATAGTGAAAACCTTCTCGCATTGGTTGATACTCTATCAGACGCACATCATTAATCTTGTCCTACCTGGTTGGTCTGAGTGATTCCGACAACATGGAAAAGCTGTAAGTGTCGTGAGCTATTGAGTTTGAATATGACACTGCAGGCGCTTTACCTTATATCGGGTTTTGTTGGTTTTGTATGTGCAGTCAAACATAATGCTGATGTTGGAGTTTTTTAGCGATTTGCTGCATTTGATTGAAGCCAACGAACAGACGTTGCACTACAGAGTCGCCGTTTCAGCCGAAACAATGTCTTCTACATAATACAATTCCCCCGCCGCGGATGTAGCAGGGTTACATTGAGTTACGTTGGTGTACGTGAATACACCACGGTTGAGGTCAAGTATTGACCGGTCCGAAAGGTTTGTACCTATTGGTTATTTTAACCAATCAGGGTGAGAGCCCTTAGTGAAGGCGTGGAAGCCTGTCACGTGTTGGTACACAGGTGGTGTACATTGCATTTCTGCTAGGTACGAATTGAGTAAGTTCTACTTAGTATTACATATAGTTTACATTAGTTTAATTATAGGATAATTACATATTAAATAAAATCAGTTTACAAAATACTCTAATACTGCTAGGGGCACGACCTCGACCGGTCGCGTGCGCATTGAGTGTTGTAGTCAAAGGGAGTACCTCCCTTAGCAACCCCCTTTCTAAGGTCCTTGTAACAAGGCGTTAGTTTTACTAGCAGTAAACTAAGGGTATCTTGGCCCCGAGTAAGAGAGCGATCTCTTGCTAAGCCCTTATATAAGGGCGTATCGGCTAGGTAGCGGCGTATCGCCGCTTAGGGAAAGTCTTCTTCCGTGCGCTAGTCGCCCCTTGCGTGTACGCACCTGATACATCTGGTAGCACTTGTAGTCCATCCAACACGTGTTTTGGTAGACGACAACATCCTCTGCAAAGGATGAACCAAGAGGATTGGGGTTAGCTACCCCCCGTCCAGCAAGAAGCCTTTAAAAGGCTGTTATCTATCTTGGGCGATGATGGTATGCAGCCCCTAGTGAAGCAGGACCTTGAGGCCGTACGTGAGAAGGTTAACGCCCTCATCGACCATGAGGCGAATTTTCGTGGAAGTCATTCCACGTCTACGGGGGTGCGCCCTCCGTTGTCCTTTAAGATAAAGGAATTCACAGGTGAAAAAGGTGATAACCTTTATATGTGGCTTAGCGAGGTCGAAACGGCCTTCTCCACAGCGAATGTGATCGAGGATCACCTGCAAGTGGGCCTTACACTAACCCATCTTACGGGTAAATCCCGTGAATGGGCGTTTACGTGTCCGGACGTGTTTCCCGACCTGGGGAGCCCTTAAGCTAAAGATTATGGGCATGTATGCCACGCCTGATCTGGTTTTACAGAATCAGATGTCGTTTTTGAGGTGTCGTCAGGGCACTAGGGACTTGGAGACATACGTCCAAGAACTGAAGACCCTTCTGGCAGGGATGTACGCGAAAGCGTATTCGGACGACGTGTCCATCCCCGTCTTCATGGGAGACCTGAGAGAAGGGCCAGCACGTTCGGAATTGTTCCGATGACGACCCCAATCCCTGGAGGAGGCGTTCAAGATGGCGTTCAACTCCGAAAGGAACTTCCGTTCCTCTAAGGTGGATCCCGAACCCATGGACCTGAGTCAGGTAGAAGCGGAGGAGAAACCTCCTGATAAGAGTCATTCGGACTCTTTTTCACAGAGCTTCGAGACAGAGCTCTTGGCTATGATGCAGAGGCGTGGGCCGCTGAGATGCTTCCTGTGTGGGAGCATGGATCATCTGAGTAACAGATGTCCGAAAAACCCCCAGCGAGACACTCGCTACAAGGGACCAAGGGTGGGGAAAAAGCCCTTGTCCAAGCCGTCGGGAAACGGCGGCTCCCAGTAGGTGCGGGGCGCCCTACTGGGGGACCCCTCAGTGCGGTTAAGCCCCAGGGTAGTGGACGACAGCACAAAGCCCCGAGGGAAGCGGTGCTTTCTAGCACCGAGTTGGGTACCAGCCAGGTTTGCTGGTCGTCCTTGCGGACGTGAAAGGCTTTGGTATTCCTCGGAGAGTCTTGATAGACTCTGGAGCGTCTGACAATTATGTCAGACGGGCTTCTGTTGAGAAGAGTCGGCTGTATGACGATGCCCTAGAAGCACGTTCTCGTGACGTTGTCACGTTCCGTCTAGCGACGGGCATACATGTTTCTGTACCCAAGGTATCGATTGATCTTAAGCTGAAGTTTGCAGACTTCGATAGCTCAGAACGTTGCCTAGTGCTGGATTTGGACTCGAGGTATGACCTCATTATGGACATGAAGTGGCTGGAACGCCACGAGCCATGGATAGACTGGAAGTCTAATTCCATTGGCTCAACGCACCCGCGGTCGGGTGAATCATTGGCGAGTCATGAACCCAACTTTGCTCTATCGCAAAAGCGATTCTGGCGTGAGATGCCAGAGATTAGGATGTCTGAAATGATCATTCCAAATGGCGTTAAGGAAGAGTTCCTTAACGACGGGGATTCGGCGGTTAATCCCCGCGCCGATATAGGGGAGAATGGTGAATCGCCAGTGGTAGAGGTTGATTCCTCTGAGGATAAGCGCGAGGCGCTTCCTAGAGAAGAGACACAAGGTTTGTCTCTTCTGCAGGTCGGGGTTCCCGACCACGCCGTGTTCGGCGAAAAAGTTGCGACTACAGTGGTAGGGGTAGAGACCCCTGTGGTTAAGCTCGAGGAGCTTCCAAGCGAATAGACCTGTAGTTCGTCTCTTTCGCACGTCGGAAATGATTCCGACCACGCCGTTGTAGGTGAGACCGGCAAGTCACCGGTGGTAGAGGTAAAGACCTCTGTGGATAGGCAATATGCGCTTCCAATAGATGGGGAAAATGATTCCCCCCATATGGGTCCCGGGAAAGGTCCCGAGGCCAGTAGTCATCAGTCCTATCGGATGCGGAATAGCATGACAGGCGTTGTCACGGAAGGCGTAATCCTGGAACGGTTGACTGGGGTAGGCGAACTGTTGTCGTTGGAGGAAATGTCCTCCAACGAGTTTGAGACTGCTATGAAAGCAGGTGAACTCGACGAGATCGTCGTGTTGCGTCCGGAAGAGGAGTTCAAATCCTCATCTACGATGGACGAGTCAGTTTGGGTGCAAACCAAACAGGCATTGAATGGCCGAAGCGTCTACAAGATCCTTGCGGATCCTGAGGACCCTTACCATTCCTTATTGAAGGAGCTCAGAGATGTCATTAGTGACAACCCGCCGATGGGGTTACCACCGGATCGGGGAGTCCGACATGAAATTGACTTGGTTCCTGGAACCAAATACTGCGTCACTAGGCAGTGGCCTCTCCCCAAGGAACAATGCGACGTCATCGACGCATTCTTCAAGGGGAAAGAAGAGGCAATGATGGTACGGGAGAGCAAGTCTCCCCAATCATCTCCCACTTTTTGTGTTCGTAAACAAAACAGAAAGTGGCGCATTGTGCATGCGTACAACAAGCTGAATGTATCTACTGTACCCATGCAGACTCCGATTCCTCGGAAGGATGTCCTCCAGAAAAATATGGCGGTCTGTACTGTATACAGTGCCTTAAATCTGGTGGACGGGTATTATCAAGTGCTTATGCGAGCATCCGATATTCCGATGACAGCGGTTAGCACGCCTAGTGGCATGCTGTGGGAGTGGCTTGTTATTCCACGGGGGCTTTCGAATGCACCAGCGACTTTCAATCGCTTGGTGACTCAACTCTTCCACCCTCATAGGAAGTACGCTCAGACGTACTTCGACGATATATTCGTCCATAGTCGTGCGGAAGGCGACTCGTCTGATGTTCAGACGCATCTGATACATCTTCCAGCAGTGCTCGAATGTATGCGAGAGCGTAAGTTATATGCAAACGAATCGAAGTGTATCTTTGGTGCTGAGGAAATTCCTTTCCTCGGATTCTTCATCGGTAAGGATGGAGTGCGGGTGGATCCCGCGAATGTGAAAGCCATTGTGGAGTGGCCTTCGCCTGTAAATCTTAGAGATTTATGGAAGTGGCTTGGATTAGCCAATTATCTCCACAAGTACAGCGAGAACTACGCTGAAATGGCGAAGCCATTGACCAACCTTCTTAAGAAGGATGTTGACTGGTGTTGGGAAACTGAACACCAAAACGCTTTTGAAGCGGTTAAGGGGAGCTTGTTAAAATTTCCCGTTCTTGCTCTCCCAGACTCTGGGAAACCATTTAGTTTCGTCTGCGACGCCTCCGATTTCGCAATCGGATGTGCTTTGTTACAAGCAGACAATGCAGGAAGGGAACGCGTAATTGCGTTTGAGTCGAAGCAGCTTAAAGCTGTAGAACGGAATTATCCCGTTCATGACAAGGAGCTACTTGCAATGAAGTATGCTCTTGTCAAATTTAGGGTTCACCTACTCGGCTCGAAGCCGTTCGTGGTTTATACTGACCACGCGTCCTTACGGACTGCGACGAAGTCGCCTCATCTCTCCCAACGGATGGCCCGTTGGCTCTCCTTCTTTGCGGAGTACAACTTTGAGGTTAGTATAAACCTGGCAAGCCGAACGTGCTTGCAGGCGTGTTTTCGCGTCGTCCCGATTATGAGCTCGCTCACGCGACATTCGTCACCACAATTGTGGTGGATCTCATACGCCAGGAGTATGAGAAAGAACCTCAATGTACGGCGCTAATCAGTGCGTTTGGTGAAAAGGGTCTTGGCTCGTCTGAGCCAACCCTGTCAAGTCGAGCTAAAGCTCGTTTACACCGTTACAGGTACTGTGACGGTATGCTATTTTATAGCACGACGCGGAGGACACTCCGCGGGTGTTAGTTCCTCATGATGAGGAACTGAAGTATAGAGTCCTCTTTGAGGCACATGACGCCCCTACCGGGGGTAATTTAGGTCGGGATAAGACCTACAGCGCTTTAAGCGCTTTATATTGGTGGCCCAACATGTATAAGTGGGTCGGTGCGTATATACGCACCTGTGAGACGTTTCAGAGGGTTAAACACTCTGCAAGTTCAGCTGCGCCTTTGGCGAGCTTATCCGTTCCTACGGAGTGTTGGAAATCCATCAGTATCGATTTTATCTTCGGTTTTCCGAAGGATAAGGCCGGTAACACCGGCATATTGGTCTTTGTAGACCGTTTGAGCAAGATGGCTCATCTGGCGGCGTGCCAGAGTCCATTGATGGACAAGGAACAGCGAATGTGCTCCTAGACAGTGTATTCGACAGCATGGTCTACCTGATTCCCTTATATCGGATAGGGATCCCCGTTTAACGGGACATTTTTGGAGGGCGTTGTTTAAGGTGCTGGGCACCAAGCTCCTTATGTCCACTGCGGATCATCCGCAGACGGACGGACAAACGGAACGCGTTAATCGCGTTGTGGAAGATTTTATCCGTAGTTTATGTCTGGATTCTCCAAAGAGTTTGAGTGAGATGCTTCCTATGGACGAATTTGCTATAAACAATTCGGACCATGCATTACTGGGCTTACCCCGTTTTACGTGAACGTGTCGTGAAGGAACTTAAATTTTCGAGGCTTCCACTCAAAAACAACACAAGGAAGCGATAGACTACACTTCTATTGCTTATACTTCCCAGGTTCTTGGTACTTACGTCCGAACCTTAACACAAAGTCACTGAAAATGGACACTTCTCTTGCTTATACTTCCCAGGTTCTTGGTACTTACGTCCGAACCTTAACACAAAGTCACTGAAAATGGACACTTCTCTGTAACACTCAGGCTGTCCCTTAGCTTAGGTAACCGCAAAGGATCTTTATCACGCCTTAACACGCGTTCATTTAAAGTTTTCCTCGGGATGTACTTAGACTTAGTTTTTGTATGGGTTGAAAAGGGTTGATTGGGTTAAAGAACGACTCTCTGAAAAGGGGGAAAATTTGATTATAATTAAAGTACTCAGAAATCCTATATCTACCTCTAGTGTCTGTTCACCTTGTTACTTCTTGGTTACTTCAGCACTGGCTCAATACCGAAAACCTTACTTCATGGTCGGCTAAACTGTCGTGGACGGTCACCCGTATACTCTTTATGTATACTTTTCATATACACTTAACCACAGACTCCA
>CM047590.1:5087065-5098465 GCA_026184515.1 Peronosclerospora sorghi
GTGAAAACTCTTATATTACCGAAGGAAGAACACGTGTGAAAATTACTCTGTCGGGATCGCTGGTCTACTTTTTCAGCGCTTGGGTTGGCAGGGTTGGCTGGTCAAGACGCTTTACTAGGAATGGATTTCATGGTCCCAGCTGGTATTCGCCTAGACCTGTCACATGTAGTGCTTACGCTCCCGGATGAGGTCCAGGTCCAGTTGGTTGGTCGAAGACCTCTGTATGGTTCGTATACCGATCTGGTCCGGTGGGACCAAGACCTCACTATCCCAGTTTGTCGGTCTGCCGATACCCCGGTTGAGAAAGGTTTTCGTCCGAGGAAGTTGTGGTTGACCAGGGGCGATCGGTGGGTCTCTACCATCGTAAAGAGTGCTGGTCGACGTGATTTTGTCCGTGTTACCAATATCGGTGACACGCCGCTGACACTGGACAATAACACTATTGTCGGCATGTGGTTAGCAGAAGGGAAGGTACCAAGGAAGTTGGGGTTAGTCTCTATTGGGTCGAGGCGGTATGTCGAGTGGCAAAACCTGGCGTACCAATCGACCACCGATCTTATCAGCGATGATGGGTCGGTGGAAGAGGATACCTCACCTTTAGTGGAAAGACCAAGTTATGTCACCCCAAAAAAGATGTTGGTCCGAAGAAAGGCGCCGCTGTCACCATGAACGGTGTACCATCAAGTAGACGAGACGAGGCTAGTCAACGTGGTGTCAGCACAAGACCAGGCGACAGCGGAGCAAGAAACGGAAGAAGGGGAACATGAAGTTGCTAGGTCGGACCATGACGGTATTCCTAATCAGACCGATATCAGTGAAGGACAGCCCGTCGATCAAGACCAGGGGCGTTCCGCCGGTCCAGATGGTCTAGGTGATATCACCCCAGAAGATGAACAAGTCTGTATACATGAAGGCGGGGAACAGTACATTCAGGAGCTGGAAAGCCAAATGGCAGCCCTCCCTGAAGTGTCTGCCGACTCTCCCGAAGTTACAATGGATGATTTACAAGTGGGTGATCAAGACCTTAACAGTCAAGACCAGATCGAGCAGTTGAAGAATATCATATGGAAGAAAAGACATCTGCTGATCGGAAAGAGCAATGCCTTACCACCTGCAGCCCGTGGTGCGATTTGCGGTATTGACGTTGGAGATGCCAAGCCGATTGCTCAGCGATGTCGACGCGTGGCGCCACAGTACCGGGAAAAGCTTTCTGATCTTATCAAAGGACTGTTGGCTACCAAGATTATTAGACCGTCGACCTCGCCATGGGCCTCGCCGATCGTAATTGTTATCAAGAAGAACGGCGTCGACATTAGGTTGTGCATCGACTATCGGCTGGTAAATCGGTTAACTAAACTTATGGTGTACCCGATGCCGCTGATTAATGATTTGTTGGAAGACCTGGACAAGATCTTGTGGTATTGTTCGCTGGACATGGCAAGTGGATTTTGGGTGGTCTCGATGACTGATCGAGCCCGTGAGATTTCCGCATTTGTGACACCGATTGGTCTTTTCGAGTGGAACCGTATGCCGTTCGGTCTGAAGAACGCACCCCAGATCTATCAAAGGTTGATAGACAACGCACTGTACGGACACTTCAAAATCAAGACCGATCGGGACCCTGCCGAAAGTTATGATGTGTTTACACAGGGTGAACACGATCGGGAAAGAAGACCGTCCGTTCTAGGGAGGCGGTCGTACATCGACGACATTCTGATACCTGCCTCGTCATGGAACGATCTGTGCGAGAAGGTTGAACGATTGTTGGAGACTTTGCGACCGCTGGAACCTATCTATCAGCGCCGCGAAAAGTTTTTGGGGTATGTCCAATGTCGCCTATTTAGGCCATATGGTCTCGAACAATGGTCTAGAGGCTAATCCTAAGGACCTGGATTCGTTAAGCAACCTCCCGTTTCCCAAGTCTCTGAAGGCAATGCAGTCCTTCCTAGACGTTTAAACTACTACAGCCGCTTCATCGAAGATTTTGCTATCTACGCGGCTGTGTTGTATGAGCTCCGGGAAGTGGACTACCGTATGTTGCGCGAAGAGGACCGGGAAGCTTTACATGGGGGCGCCGACTCTGGTCTTGCTGCAAATTGTCCGCAAGTGGAGGCCGAAGACATATGAAGCGTGCACAGTTTGCCTTTGTTATGTTGAAGGTTAAGATGGCGACGGCACCGATTCTCAAGCATTTCTCTCCCGAAAAAGTGCCGACCATTATTGTATATGCCAGTAAGTGGGCTATATCAGACACTTTAGTGCAAGATCACGATGGTGTGTACCATCCGGTCACGTTCACGAGCAGAACGCTGAAGCGAAATGAAGTGAACTATGGAATTGTCGAGAAAGAAGTTCTGGCGTTGCTACGAATTCTGGATGTGTGTTACAACCTTCTGGTCGGCCGACCTATAAAGGTCCTGTCAAGGCGGTCTACTTTGGCCTGGCTATTATCATCCAATGGGATGGACGGACAATCCATGATAAAATTTGAAATGATCTCGATGCCACAATATTTCCACTAGTGCGCCCCTGGTATCTTGGCCTTCCTTTTGCGGTGGCACAATCCTCACATGCTGCAACATTGTTTTCAATATGGGCATACATCCCTCTCCAATAATATTTGGATCTCAACCGAGCGTAAACTTTTCCAACTCCTTGATGTGCCCCTCTACCGACTTCCACGTGATACGCATGTAGAATATCTTCTTGTAATATGGTCGGTACCACCAATCTCCACGCATATTCTCTTGTTTTATCTTGATCTTTCGAGACATAATACAGGAAACCCTTACTATCCAGCACATAAGTGAGCGCATGCCGAGCTACCCTTTTCCATTCACTGGTGGAATTTATTTTATCGTCATCTCCTCGTAAATACGCCATGACCTTGCTACATCATTCATCATGTTCTGCGCTATTCCCATTCTCTCCACTCTGATAGCTTGAGCAATTTCATATGGGTCTTTTTCCTCTTCATCTTGATGCTCTTCTGATCTAACAATATAACCTTCCGCAGAGTATGACTCACCATTCGTGTCCACCCCTTGTCCAAAATTTACATTTTCCTTGTGTTGAGGCTGTCCATTAGTTGGCTTTGCCATACTTCTAGTGAGTACAAATAAGTGTGGTAATGAATATCCATCATTCTCCAAGATGTCGCTTTGTTTCATGACAACTTGATCTACATTACTGGAATTACCACCATACTCTACGGATACTTTCCCGGTTGTCTCTTGGATACTTTCTACCCCAATCTTTTTTGGACCTCATATGCAGTGGCGTACAGAAACTCCGGCAAACGATTCAACAGCTGCAGATCTGCTTTTCTCTGATGACTAATATCTTCCCTGCCTTCTGCTTTTTCATGGCACACTGTGTTAAGAAATCGGCTGTTTGATTGTATTTGGGCGCAACATGTACCAAACTGACTGCTTCAAACTTCTCTACCAGTAAACGCACTCTGTCTAACCATACCAATAATGATGCATGATTGCAGCGTAAATCTCCATTAACTTGTCTAATTACCAGTCTAGAATCCCCACACACAATTGCCTTCTTCACGTTATGGTCTTGCACTAGTTGTAACACATGGATTAATCCGTGTTACTCGCTTTCATTCACGGTAAGGTTATCTTGAATTCCATATTCCACTGCTACTACAACCCAAGTTGGTAGTTCCCATACGATCATACCAAAAGCCCCTTTCGGATCATTCTTTATCCTCACCACACCATCAAATGATAAAACATATCCAGTGCTATGACGATGCAGACTAGTAATTGTCGTAATGATCGGCACATCTTTCAACGTTTTTAGCGGAGCAACATCTTCTAATACTACATCCATCTTCTCCTCAGGCACTATAGACGTGGCTAATAACTCAGGTATACCCACCCACAGCCTCATGATCCATTCGTATGATTTCCAGCGACCATGGAGACAACATTACAGCCCACCGAATTCCTCTGCCCGTTAAACTCTTCGATGTGAACAGCCATCGCATTGTAGAGTATCTTGCATAAACTGTTATATGTATCCCAAACAAAATGTGACTGGCATTATGTAACGTCTTGAGTAACGCCAGAACCTCTTGTTCCGCCCCTGTATACCTCGTCTCAGACTCATTAAATACCTTACTAGTAACGCACTGGATGTGGCACTCTATCATACTCTTGGCACACGGTTGCTCCAAACGCCCATGGATTGGTGTATAAAACTTTACTCAATGGTTTCAATCACTTGATGTGTCCCAACAATGGTGCATTGACCAGACGACCCTTTAGCAACAAAAACGACTTTTCAGCGTGCTTCCGTTTGGTACCATCTCTTAGTTGTATTATGTTAACTCATACAGAGATGCTTCTAGCGTCGCGAAATTATCAATAAACCGTAGATATTATATCAAACTACCGGTGAATCTTTGAACTCCTTTAAATGTCCGTGGAAACGCCATTTTGACAATAGACTCTAGATTTCGTGGGGAAGCCTTAATTCCTTCTGTGGATATGCGATGGCTATTCTACTCTGTGCATACCAAAAGCACTATTTGGTAAACTTATAGTAATTTGCCAATACTTAAATGACCCCAGAAGATTTTTAAGCATGATGCACAGAGTTTCCCAGCTGTTAGCAGCAAAGTAATGTCATCAATGTATGATCGCCTCCCAATGATAGGGTGATCATCATTCATCACCACTTGACAGTTATGAAGCACATTCTGAGTGATAGATACATCTGTCTCCAACACATGTGCCTCTTCGTTATCGGCGTCCATGACTTGCTTGTTGCCCAGCAATTTATACATTACTCCCATCTGCTGTGACCGCCGTACCATTGTCCACAAAGCGTTATCTACTATACGCTGGTATATCTGAGGTGCATGTTTTAGGCCTTGAGGTATCCGAACCCGTTCGAAATGTCCTAAATGACAAATAAAAGACGTGATCAACCGAGCCCTCTTTGTCATAGGTATAACCCAATACTCTAATTATCCATTGAACATAACCATTTCACCTTTTCGAAGTTGTACAACAAATCGTCAATCAAAGACATGGCATACACCATCAGTCTCGTTTTTTCATTCACGGCTCGATAATCAATGCACAACTCTATGTCCGTTTTATTCTTCTTGAGTACTATGACGATCGTTGATGCCCAAGCAGATTCTGAGTAACGAATTAGTCCTGATTGTAATAGACCTCGTATCAACTCGTATAACTTCGGCAGAAGTGTAGGTGGTACTTTACGCGCTCGCTTTGGAATAGGTGAATTATCCCCAACATCCACATCGGAAACTACACCTTTAGCTGGCGGTGGTCGCGCATTACCAGAACTTATAAAACCATCGGCATATTCATACAATAAAGCACGTAGATTATCTTCTTGTTCTTTAGTGGAAACCCCTCTCCTATATATGCAGTAGTCATATCAGGTGGTTCCGTTGGGCATTTGTCCACTTCCGGAATGAGCGCTAACTGTTCCTCCATAGCTTCAAACGACATCTCAACTCCTTCATTCAAGTAGACTTCTCTCTCCAATTTCGTTTGATCCACCTTCATTGGATCTATGCATCCATTACGTACACAGCGGGGGGGGTATCTCCAACAGTCCTTACTGCGTGTACATTGGTCCAGTTAATCGGTATGTTATCACTCCCCATCACTTGTTAATGCACTTGTAGATAATCTTCCGATGTCAAATCCTCTCTTGTCATCAATGGCTGTCGCTTTTTACGGAAATAACGTGCATGCCCCTGATTTTATGAAAGTTACATCCATTCCCCTGACACAGATTAATGCTGCGAACCGAAAGAGAAAAAATGTGCGGCTCCAGTGGAGTCTGTGGAGGTTCCAAAGAAGGCCAAGACTGCTAAACGTGTGCACAAGGGCGTCACCATCGAGGATATGTGAGTACTTATTAGTCTGATGTAACGAAAGTTCATGTTTTTATCTATTATGTACTATGCATTATCGCAGTGCTGTTGGCAAGGGTCGTCCTGTGGCGCGTGGTCACAAAGTAGGGCTTCTGTACCGCGATCGTCTCATGAATGGAATGCAGTTCGACGCAAATCAAAACCGCAAGAAACATTTCAACTTCCGCCATGGTATAGGTGATGTAATCAAGGACATGGATATTGGAATTAAGGGTATGCATGTTGGTAGTAAGCGAACAATTACTATCCCGTCGCGTCTGGGTTACGGACGCGAATGTTCACAACCTGCCATTCCGGGCAACTCGGACCTTATCCTTGGGTTGGCAGCATTAATCTGTGGCAGAGGAATGGATGTATTTTCATAAAATGAGAGGCATGCATGTTATTTCTGCAAGAAGCGAGGACATGCATGTAATTTTCCCTATATTCTTTTGTCGCCATGGTGAAGAATAAATCATCTCAACAGTTATTATGTAACCATACATGGTCACTGTTGAGGATAAAAATGGATTATGCGGGGACTTCAGGCAACCGCTCTACGGCTGTAACAAGGTTCGGTGGCCGTTGTTGTGAAGTGGTGTCGTGAAGGAACTTAAATTTTCGAGGTTTCCACTTAAAAACAACACAAGGAAGCGATAGAATACACCTGTCTTGCTTAGACTTCCCAGGTTCTTCGTACTTACGTCCGAACCTTAATAGAAAATTACCGAAAATGGACACTTCCTGGTAACACTCAGGCTGACCCTTAACTTAGGTAATCGCAAAGGATCTTTATCACGCCTTAACACGCGTTCACTTAAAGGTTTCCTCGGGATGTACTTAGTTTTAGTATAGGTTGGAAGGATTTGGTTGGTTGGAAAACGACTGTTCACAAAAGGGGGGAATTTGATTATAATTAAAATATTAAGAAGTCCTATATCTACTTCAAGTGCCTGTTCACCTTGTTACTTCTTGGTTACTTCAGCACTGGCTTCAATACCTAAAACTTGCTTCATGGTCGGCCAAAATACCGTGCATTCTTTATGGGTACTTGTATACACTTAAACATAGACTCCAGCCACTTCAACACAACCCCCCTTGCGCAGCTTCATCGTATGAAAGCAAAAGCAAGCAATCAATTTATGTCTCATATCAATATCAATGTTTCGCTAATTCCACTTCAAATATTGACGTGCTTCAATGTCCGTCATAGTAGAGACAAAACAAGGAATATCATATCTCTTGCACACTTCCATCATCCGATCCCAATCGATATCATGTTCGAACACATATCGCGCAGCCACAATGAATAGATAATCACGTGATCTGCTGAGTGATACCAACGATCTCGAAAGGTTCCCTTCCATAAATCCTATAGTATGTGAACGCACCATGGTAACAATACTAATTTCTGCTTCTCTGCCTTGACTAGAATCGGTAGTTGCCAATTCGATATCCAAATGATATTCATACACTCCATTCAAATATCGCAACTCTCTCCTCATAGCCGAGACTTGGTCTTGATATGGTGAAATTATCAAAACTGGCTATTGTACAACCGTACCCAACCGTCGTGACTGAACCTGCAAAACCCACCGTATCTTATCCAATAACTGCACCACTATTGCCAATTCAATGACATTTCTGTGCTTGTACTCTGTGCGCTCACGTTCCTTACCCCATTCTTGAGAACTAATCCACACGACACGATTTTCCCCAAAATTTTACCTACCCTAGAAGGGTAACGATCATCTGGATGAGCCCAAATCAAGGGTTTCCATATTCTTCAGATGAATTGACGCTAAATAATATGGTGATCTATAGGATCTGTCTCGAATAGTATAGGGATAAAACGTTTGTAATAGTCTCGTGATCATAGGGTGGCTCATAAATTCTGCCGTCATAGTAACTCCAGGGAATGCAGGTGATATTTTTCTCATCGCTCGGCAATGTTCCATGGAATGTATCAACCCCCACGTAATCTTGTGTCGACGTGCGTCATTACGGAATCGCTGTTTCATTCTTTCATCCATAGGGAAGTATGCAAACAGTTGGTACGGATCTCCCACTTAGATAATCACTTTTACCCATGGTCTAATAGCTTGTAGTAATGCCACTCTGCTGTTTGTGCACCCTCATCATTGATAATCACGTCATAGAGCAAGTGAGAGAGATCTGGTCGCGCCAATTGAGACAACGTAGCAACAATCACACGTGCCCCATCCAACGTGTCTCTCTCTTTTAACTTCAATCTGGGAGCTATCTCTTTCCGATTCACACACCCTTCCAATGATTGTCGCTCTCGTCGTAATATCTCCGAAAGGAACCTTCGTCGATACTTTTCAGCATCTGGCGCTAACATAGTGCCCTTTATTTCTCCCAGCCGAACTATATCTTGATCGTTTAGCTGATTTGAATCCATCAACCTTTTCAGATCTTCATCAATAGCTGCATTGGTTTCAGACACGATGGCAATCCGATATAGGGGAAAAACTGCTAGTAGGGATAGTACAACAGCCGTAATAGTAGAAGTCTTCCCACATCCATATGGACCACGAGCCAACACTATCCCTTTCGTCTCCATTGCTTCACGTATCACTTTCATTTTATCCCTATCCAAGCTGCGCTGAAATGTTTTAGATACCGCTGTTCGTTCCGATTCGGCCATTACCGATGAATTCTTTTTTTTCTCAGAGACTGAACGGTTTCTCTTTGAATCATCAAATTCAAGATCTCCGGTGGTGAATCTCTTGTCAAACTATCTACCACTCCGAACCTTCTGATGTAGTTCATAATGTTGGCTTTGGGTAACCATCGTAACTTATGTATGTTCTCATGGATGCGTCCTCCCATGGCGGTGGTTAGAATGACATGTCTGAATCCTACAGAAAAATTTATCCCCCAGCCTAAAAGTTCCAGTTTGTTACATCGTAGAACACATAGTTGTCCATAACCCCATCTTTGTAAATCTTATGCAATCATATTTACATGTTCCGTCATATCATTTCCGGCTACTTGCAGGTATATTACCCCTCTCATCAATGGCATGAATTGAGTTGTACCACCATCATTGTTGTAAGTGTTCCATCGTTCGTCTAAACACTGCCCAACACCATATGATAACATATTAATCTTAATGGCTGACTCAACCGTATCCGTTGTCCATCCATATTGATCAGGGTTAGTGGCCCAAAATGCCTCCAGATGTGTCACTAGACACATGGTAAGGAGGTAATCATTTACTGACACAAAATAATCCACATACACCTCCCGATACTTTGCGTATAGCCAATGTCTGCAGCATCCTTGGTAGTGAAATTGTAGTATGGTCACATCATACTTTAGACTACACAGGTCATCCCTGCAAGGTCCATAACCACCACCCCAATATTCGCGCATAAAAACCACTAGAGACTCTGAATCTCGTAATAATAATGAGACAGCAAACAATACAGTCCTTGCATCCTCCGGGGTGATCGATTTAGTTTGTCGCCTTATACCAATTTCTTTGTGTAACTCCGGTGATCGGCTCTCACAAATAATAGCTCCCGGGCTGATAGTGCTCTTTTCGACTTCCTGACACCAATTCCTTTCCTTATCTGACATACGCGTTATCACTCGCCTTGTCGTTGAGCCTTGCTTACATGCACTTCGCCACGCTAACTCTCGACACTCTGCTGTGAGCAGCCCTTCCTTAAACGTATAGCTTCGATATTCCTCTTTCCTCTGTTCAACCGTCTTGAGCGTCTCTGCATTCGTATCAGTCATCGGAGTAAGATTGTTCAAAACTTCCCCGCACATTTCATCACAGTTCTGCATTGTGCTTGTAGAGAGGTCTACATCTTCCGAGACGCACTTATTTTCCTCTTCTGGCACACTGAAATCTTGTCTATACGGCAGCTCATCTTCTTTGGTTGTTGGCTCTTCTTCATTATCCTCATGAAGACTCGAATTTGGATCTTCCGTCGATTCTCTTAAATCTATGGATGTGGAGATGTCTCTTCTTGATTCCACATCATCGATTAGAGTATCGTCAAGTCGTCCCTCGTCTAATGCTGGCTCCAACGTTCTCTCATTCAACGTGTTCTGCTGTTCGAAGATTTCACCAGAGTTTGTCCTTTTTACTTCTTGCACTGTACTGTCAAACCCCACATCTTTGTACACATTGACATCTTCAGCCGACATTCTCTGTACTTCAAGTTGATTCACCGCAACATTTTCCACATTTCTGACTCCCCGTCCACTCCGGATGATGAACTTGGGCTCTCTGGTATCACATAATCCATAATACTTTACTCTTCCTCGACGTTCACAGAAATTTCCCGTTCCAACTGAGGACATGGCCTTATAAAGGCATGCTCGGCGCTCTGTACTCTACATTTTAATCGACGGAGTCTTTGTCTGATCCCTTCATATGATCTCGGCGTATACTTGGATCTGCTCGTGTCTAATGCATCATGTAACTTCTTAGCAACTAAGTTCACACCCATTTCCCCACGTTCGATCGCCTCTTCCAATATGAGATCCTCTTGTAGGGTCCATCTCCTGCCACCTTTTCTGCATTCACATTGGCTATCATTTCCGTCTGATAATACCCGGGATTTGCCTTTATTCTCCTGGCGCAAGGCTTGTATCTTTTTTTGTACAGATGTTTTGGTGCGTATTTTCTTAGCTTGTGGGAATTGCACCGGATACAGTTCAACTATGTGAGTGATCTTGGCCTTTTGTTCTACTAGACTTGTCAACCACTTCACCTCTCCTCAGTCCACTCATTATCTCGTTTTCGTTTAGATCCCAATCGCCTTAGCATAATCTCGACACTAGCTTCGGTTCTCTTGGTCCATCCGTTTAATTGACACCGTTGGTTGTATAAGTCGCTTATCTCGGAAACTGGCTTCGTCCGATCCTCACTCTTGCATTGTATACGTACCAACTCTTCCTTCTCCTTCTTGGTCCATTTAGGAGGGCATGTATGGGAAGACTTTCGTTTAGTCATAGGTTGCGGTTCGGATGTACTACGAGGGGCACCCCTTGAGATGTTGGCACCATCCTCGCTGTGTTCTATTCCGCTGGATGAGCCTCCTGACGTTCTCAGGCTCAACAATGTTTGTATCGTGTCCACATTATCCATCTTATGTCGTTCCAATTCGCTCGGTTGATGGCTCTCCAAAAGTTAACTCCTTTGAGACTAGTGCGCCACTGAGTTAGCCTAACACTGGTATAGTATAGACTTCTGTTATGCGTCCCTCCTTGATCAATCCGTGACGTTGGCTGTCGTGAACGCTCCCGTCATAAGCGAATCCTCGGCACTTTGTCGAGTCAACCAATTTCTGCGTACTTAACTGTCCTGAACGGTCATGTCATGAACGATCATGTCGTGGACAACCACATATCACGTGATTGGCCAAAAGCCATCCAATCATGTGCGAACATGTACCTGCGTACTTATCCAGGCCTGTCGTGGACGAACATGTCGTGGACGATCAAAT
>CM047590.1:5131309-5152505 GCA_026184515.1 Peronosclerospora sorghi
TACGTCTTCCGACCTTTGCGTAGTTGACGCTGCTAATGCAGCGTCACCGTTGTCACTCAACACCTCAGCACCTAGTGCTGAGGCGGAGGAAGAAGCTCCTTCTATGTTTTCAGCAGCACTCTTTAGAGCGTCGACGCGTGTTTCGACCATCGAGTCGATGGTCAATCAGTTGGTGAATGAAAAATTCCGACCAACAAGTGCCACCTATGATTGGCCAAAATAAGAATTATTATTGGCCAACCACCTTAAGTGGGGGGGATGTAATGGGGTTGCCATTACATAATTGATATTCAAGTTAGAATATCACAGTTTAATTTCTGACGCGTTGTCTGAAATTCAGATAATAGATTATAAGTTATTATAATCTACGAAGGAAAAGTCTATTCGGTATAAATACCGAATCATGCAGGTTAACTAATAGTACAGTTAGTTTAAGACTTGATATTATTATATTAGTTAGGTAATTACTATAATATTAGCCGCTAACCACCCATTTAATAAACACTCTTAATTTTGCGTTCTAAACAACAAGTAAATATTTATATTTACTTTTAGTATAAGATTAGTTGTCATCAACTAATCCTACCCCTCTTGTATTGCGCGCTTCCTCGCACAACACAGTGTAAGCCTGTAACAGGATCAGTCCTGGTACACTCTTCCAACACTCCTCCTGGAAGACCGGAGGCTGTACCATCGTCACAGGAACCCCCGACCTGCACGCAACACTTGAATCCTCGGCTCACTCAGGTCCTTGGTCAAAAGATCGGCCAATATCTCTTCACTTGGATTGTGGCTGGCAGATACGATGCCCTTCCTTGTGTATTACTTCAAAAATTTCAGCTTGATATCCACGTTCTTCGCGCTGGAAGCGCTTCATCTTTCAGTTGTTTTATTGCTGCTTAATTATCCATTTTGAACATCAACGGCGTCTTCGTGTACATGCCAATTTCGCCGATCAATTCACGCAATCCGAGCGCCTCCTTCCCAACAATTGCAGCAGCAACAAATTCCGCTTCGGCGGTCGATAGAGCCACCGCTGTATGATTCTTGCAGGTCCAACTGACAAGTACTCCATTGATAAAAATCACCATCGCTGAAACGCTGTTGCGATCTTCCTTGTCGGCAGCGAAATCCGCATAGCTGTATACCACAATACGCAGCGGCATCGGCAAGTCTCGTCGTGTTTCAGAACCAATTTGAGATCACTCGTTCCCTTAAGGTACTTGAGGACTATCTTCGCAATTTTATAGTCGCCGATCGTGGGTGCATGGGTCTTTCGTGAGGCGCGGTGCACAGCGAACGAAATGTCAGGATGCGTGCACCGTTCGACCGATAACAGACTTCCCACGAGCGACTGAAAATGCTTGATGATTGGCAGATTGTCCTTAGGCTTCATCGGTAGATGTTCTTGAAAAACCTTGTCCTCATCGAGCGCCAGCACCGGCGTTCGAGCCGGATTTATCTTCTCCAATTTATGCACACTTAGAATTTCCTTGATTGTGGCCTTCTGATCCAGGACGTAACCGCTCTTCGGATCTCCTCCTATTCGGATGCATAGAAACTTGGTAACACATCCCAGGTCTTTTAAATCGAGTACTTGCACGTCTGCAAAAAATTCATCCACAATCCTTTTACTGGTTCCGGTGACCAGGAGGTCGGCAACATACGCTCCGACCACAACTGTTTCGTTATTCACACGCTTCACGAAAATGCAGGTGTCTGTAACACACTGCACGAAAGCAAACTTCATCAATGTCTCGCACGGACATTGGTGCCACAGGCGCTCAGCCTGCTTTAGACCATATAGGTTCAGTTTCAATTTGAGCGCGAGCTCCTTCTGTGATTTCACACCAAAATCACGCAGTTTTTCAGCTGCAATCTCCATGCCTTGTGGCACTTGCAAATATATGTACACATCATCTTCTGACACATCATCTTCTGACTTCTTCTTGGGGTAGGCATTTGGCACATCGCCATGGCGTGCCTCTACCCCCCATAATTGTGCCAACACCAGGAGAAACTTTACGCTGTTCAACTCCATAACCGTCGAAAATGTAAAAAAATAATCATCACCGAAAACTTGTTTATCGCCTCTGGCGACCAATCTTGCTTTGTACCTCTCAACCGACCCGCTTGCACTGACTTTTGTCTTGTACACCCACTTGGTAGGGAGAGGTATCTTGTCTGCGGGGCGGCGCACGATGTCCCACGTGCCTAGGTCCTGGAGAGACTTGAGCTTCTCCATTTCCTCACGCTTCCACATCATTTTTTGAGAACCACCATGCGCCTCCCTATAGTTTCTTGGATCCGGCTGCATCGATGAACCACTTTCCACTTCAACATCCGGTTCGCAGACCGCGTAAACACATAGGGCACTTCCAGAATTACGTTCATTTTCAGTAACCACTTTCGGAATACCGTCGCTTGTAACCGCCCTTTTCGCCCTCGACGCTTCGTACTCCTGCCCTTTGGTAATCTTCTTCAATTTCCTGTGCGTCTTCCGTGCACCCTGTTCAACATTTTCCGTGCGTTTCAACGAGACGGCAGGCTCCGGTTTTCCACCATTTCCATGCACAGGATTCGGTGAACTCGCTTCGGTCACACTCGCACGTGACTCTTCCAATTATTCTAGTTCTCTGCTCCTTTCACCGTCCAGCACCTTGTTAACCTTGTTACTTGTCTCGGCGATGAGCGTTTCGATCGCGGTGACGTGCCTCGTCACCACGACCACCCTGTCCTTCAACAGCAACACCTTGAAGCTCTTTGTCTCATCGCTCTTGCCCAAGATGAGAGCGCGTTCAGAGCGCTTTCACAAGATCTTCTTCTTCGGGTCCCTCCAAACCATGCACGGGGACCCTAAAACCACTATGTCGTTAACCGCAGGCCGCTTGCCGGTAAGCACTTCAAGGGGCAAAATTCGACCGGTGTTTGACCTTGTAGGAGTGCGGTTGAGTATATATGCGGCATACTCAGCCGCCTCCGACCAATATGTCAGTAGTACACCCGATCCGAATATCATGCACCGGACCATGTTGAAAATGGTCCGGTTCATGCGCGCATCCTTTCCGTTCGAAGCGGGGTTGCCAGCCTCAATAATTTGACGACGAATACCAGTCTGTTTACAGAACAGATCAACGTTCTGGTATTCGCCGCCATCGTCAGTGCGCAGCACATGCACCCTGCAAGAGAACTCGTTCTCGAACCATGCAATAAAATACCCGAACATCCTCGCAGCTTTGTCCTTTGTGCGCGCTGCAAATACGCGTACATAACTCGAAAAAATGGTCGACAAAGACGATCAGGTAGCGATTGCCACGTCCGTCACGAGGAATGATAGGACCATTCAGGTCACTTCGTATCACTCCTACTATTCTATCTATCGGCGCGTTACAGCCGGTATCCACCTTCTGCTGCGCTTTTCTAGTGGCCTTGCCCTCGGCACAGGTCAGGCAATTCGGCCTGTTCTTGTTGGTAAGTGCAATGCCTGACCTGGGGTCCCTGGACAGCCTTTCGATAGTATCGTAGGCCAGGTGACCCAAGCGCACGTGGAAATGGTGAAGGCTACCAGTGTGCACGTCTGGACCGATGTCTTCCAGCACACTGCTTGCCACCATGTCCTCAAAATCCTTTGAAAAACCATCAACCTTTTCCACCTTCAACATTGCGATAAATACAGATCCATGGGTCATCACATCGAACAATTTCTCGTTCTTTAGCATAACTCGGAGATTGTGACCGTCGTCGACGATGGCACAGCCCTTTTCGCGCAGTCGGCCAAGTGAAATCAGATTTTTGGCTAGTTGCGGTGCGAAGTATACTTCGGTCAAGACAACGACTGTTTCACTCCGTCGCACGTGTGCAACGTAAGCCTAACGACCTTGGTAGCCCTCAAGGTGCCGCTATTCGGCAATGCAAATTTGTCACTAGGACCACACTCTTTCGCATCTTCTAGCAGGTTTGCTTTCGATACCAAGTGTCTACTTGCACCGCTGTCAATAATTCAAATGTTTCCATTGCCGTTATCATTACCACATGCATTTACATATGCATCTAAGGTGGTTTCCATAGTGGATAGTACGAAACGCTTCGACGACTTGTCATGTACAGCACGATTCGCCACTTGACTGCCATTGCTACCACTTTTCCGACGTTTCTCGGGGCAATACTTCTTTATGTGTCCCTCATCACCGCACGTGTAACACGCACGGCGGCCCCTTCCAGATGTTGCGGCATGCGCCTGCAACTTAACGACTTGCTTGCCCTTGACGACGTCATCCTCTATCTCTTGCGCCCAGGCGATCAGTTCTTGGGCGTGGCTTAGGTAGTCCTGTCTACCAGGATCGTACCTTTCCATCAACATCACCTTCAATCGCGGAGCATCGTATTTCACAATGTTTTTAATTATCAACTTTTCACTCGACCCGCTTTCGCGAGCGAGAGCTACTAGGTATAGATAATGCTCCGTCCACGTACGTCTGGAATACTTTTCCATTGAAAACCAGGCAGCTGCTTGGTGGTAGGATATGTTCACCTTGATCCCCAACCACATCTTCTCCATAGCATACGTAAGCTGAGGGCTCACCCTCCACAACGAACCAATGCTCGAGCGGAAATACTCCGCGGCGGTGACCTCAAGATGCTCACCAAATTTATTAACCTTCAGGCACTTACTCCACTGAAAACCAGAAGTGATTTCGCCGATCTCAATGGCCTCCATGAATAAGTAGGCCCATTGACGATACCCTGCACCCTGGCCGGGATACAGCTCGTGCCCTGAAAATTTCTCGATCGACAACTTTGGGATCTTGTAGCCGGCATGTTGCATCGGCACATGCCCTTGTACGGTGGTTAAACCAGCCCCGCCTGCACCTTGTATGCCAACCGGCACTCCGCGAGGTGCTGCATTCACTTGTGGGCGTAGCCTAGCGCCAGCTTCCACCCGTTCGTCCTCGGCCAGATCGTTCAACGTTATCTGGTGGCCAAAAGTACGGTAATTTTGCAAGCTGTTCCGAAACTCAGCGTCTTGCACTCGCACCAGCGACCCCTTCCTGGACCCGGACGATACATTCGGAAGTGATTGCCTGATCTACCCATCTTCTATAGCAGTTAGGCGAGTCGCAACCTCCTTTAAACTTCGTAACAACGCTCTAAAATCACTTGCGCAGGGCACATCATCTCCATCGGAATCACTCATCGTTAATCAAATAAAAACACTTCAATCAGATGCGTTACACCTCTAGCCCTTTTGACAGGGACTTTCCACTAGTTCCACGTAACGTAACCACGAAAAATTCACAGAAGCAAACTTGTATCACCAAGAATAATCCACGTAAAACTTAAGCGAGCCTTGGGCTCATAACCTGTTAAAAAACCAAATAAAAGTCTTTAAACACTTTCCGAGATCTTAGACCACCTTGACACAAAGTTTTAGCAAAGGGGGATCAGCAGGAGAGGCGAGATTGTGTGCGCAGATCGTCGGCCGTGGAAGATTCAGTAAAGTTGTGCTTGTTTGTATGCAAAATAGAAAGTATATTATTTAAGTTACTTAAGTGGCTATCCAGTACCTAGTGCAACTTAAATCTGTAACCGCTTATATATGCAGAAATGTATACCATCCCAACGGCCAATGGGATTCCACTATCCTGGAAGAGTGCAAAGTCCAAAATGGCTATACACTCTTCCAACAATTGTAGCAGGTGCGTATACGCACGGTGCGGCTAGCGCACAGAGGAACCTTTCCTAAAACGGCGATACGCCGCTACTTAGCTGATACGCCCTTATAAAAGGGCTTAGTAAGAGATCGCTCTCTTACCCGGGGCCAATATTTCCCTTGGTTTACTAGTTAGTATAAACTAACGCCTTGATACAAGGCTCCCTTAATAAGGGGGTAGTTAAGTAAAGGTATTCCCTTTCACTACAACACTCACTGCGGGCGCGACCGGTCGAGGTCGTACGCCTAGCAGTCTTTATTGTGATATGTAAACTGATGTATATTTAATATATAATTAGCCTAATTTAATTAAACTAATGTAAACTATATGTAATACTAAGTAGAACTTACTCAATTCGTACCTAGCCAAAATGTAATGTACACCACCTGTGTACCAACACGTGGAGGGCTGCCACGCCTTCACTAAGGGCTCCTGCACTGATTGGTTAAAATAACCAATAGGTCCAAACCTTTCGGACCGTTCAATACTGACCTCAACCGTAGTGTACTTACGTACATAACATAACCAAATCTAACCAAATGTAACCCTGTTACATCCTCCCCCATCAAGACTATTGTGTACGCAATAAATCAATTATAGTTGGAAAACTCCAACTGCCAGAGCTTCTAGCTCACCATGAGCATCTTTAGTGGTGCTGAGGATTCTCCTCGAGAAGAGGATGGAGACTATTCCGATAACTCGGAGGTGGATGCCCTTGGGGATATCTCCCCAAAGGCTGACCGCTCCGACAACGCCGAACGGCGATGTCGGCAGTCCAATCCGTTCCCCACACTAGGGGAAAATGCACTAACTCGCGCGCCACCTCTACCAACTGCGAATGATGCATCCGGGTCGCCGAAGGCGACCATCATCAATGAGTTAGACACGGCTCAGGAAGCCCGACATGCCGTACCGGCACGGAAGGGTACTCGTGACCCTCAAAAGAAGGATAAAAACGAGGTGAAGAAGGGATTAGCCTCCCATATCCCTGGCCCTGCGGCTTACTGCCGCGTGCAATCGCGCGCCGGAGACAACTCCGGGTAAAACTGCTAACGCCGAAGCAGTTCACTGTCAACTCGTACCGAGCGCGCCTCGGGAAACAGGCACGGGGTGTCGTCGTTGAGATCTTCCGCGAGGTTTCCTTCGTTCTCCTACGAGGCGAAGATGTAGAGGAGGCAGAGCGGACATTCCGCGCTTGGGCGGAAGGGGAGAAGCGTCTCCCTAACTTTGACGAGCTGTACAACAGCTATTCCGAACATGAAGTTCGGATAGAGAGGGCATTGCGCTTGGCGTTTCCCCAAGCCAAAGCGCTGGGACAATTACCTGCCCCTTATTGCACGTGCCCTGCTAGAGCTCCTGCCCTTGGTGTGGTGCAGTAGAACAATGCAAACTCTGCATCTGCCTCCGGCAAACTCCCAGCTACTGTGAGTGAAGGGGCTTCTTCCGCCCCTTTGGTTGTTGACTCGCAGCGGGGTTCTCCCGCTCGAAAGCGTCAACGCCGTCACGGCAATACTGACGCAAGGGAGTCTCGGACTCCCACGAATTATGTGAATGTGGATAACCTTTCCACTTCACCAGGTACTGGGTCTCACCCCGATGATGGCGTCACGTCATCAGACGCTCCACATGGTAATCTGGAATACCCTCCGTATCGAGAACTGGAGGAGGAGGTCGCGCAACTGCGACGTGAGTTCCACGAGCGCTGTGATCGACACAGCCGTCGCATCCAGGACGCCCATGAGGGACTCCGCGACGCGGGGAGTGCGATTGACCGCATCGAGGAGCGGCTTGCCACTCTCGAGCCTCTCGTTGCGGAATTTCATGGTCGTATTTCGACCGTGTCGGCGATATTCCGACCTGTTGTGCCTTTCGGCTATCCGCCTTCCCAACCTCCTCCAAGAGGGGACCCGTCTCCGGGTTCTGGTATGGCTTGAGCATACCCACATAGAAGGTTGGATGCGTACGCATCGCCTTCGGGATATCCAAGGTATACGCCAGACCCTTTCGGGCTAGCACCTTGAAAGGCCCCACAAACTGGGGCGCAGTTTGTTCCGTAACACGTTATAAACTGCATGTGTAGGAAGATTTTTAGCGTGTAATAAAACACTTTCTCCTAATTTGTACGCCCTTTGTTACGCCGACCCTTGGGGTCGGCCTGTTCCTTTTGCTTGTCTTGGCTTTCCGCCATGGCGTCGCAAACGTGTCATAAGACACTAAGGCGCGTCGATAGGAACTTAGCGATGTGCTTTAGCACAGATACAGGGCTGAAATCGGGGAATCCTCCCCCCTCAAGCCCTGGGCCACACACACGTGGCGTCAACGGAACCCTCGGATTCACTAATCCGTTCACCTAAAACAGGGTAAACCCCGTAGATGCATGGACCGAATTGTTAATAGCAAATTCGGCCATAGGAAGCATCTCACTCCAATTCTTTGGATAATCCGGACATAAACTCCGGAGAATATATTCCACAACGCAATTAATGCGTTCCTTTTGTACGTCCGTCTGCGGATGATCCGCAGTGGACATGAGGAGCTTGGTGCCCAGCACCTTAAACAACGCCCCCCCAAAACTTTCCCGTAAAACTGGGATCCCGATCCGATGCAACGGAATCGGGTAGACCATGCTGTCGAAAAGACACGGTCTACGAACACGCTCGCTGTTCCTTGTCCATCAATGGACTGTGGCACCGCCGCCAGGTGAGCATCTTGCTCAAACGGTCTACAAAGACAAAAATGCCGGTGTTACCGGCCTTATCCTTCGGAAAACCGACGATAAAATCAATACTGATGGATTTCCAACAGTCTGTCGGAACGGATAAGCTCGCCAAAGGCGCATCTGAATCTGCAGAGGGTTTGACCCTCTGACACGTCTCACAGGTGCGAATATACGCACCGACCCACTTATACATTTTGGGCCACCAATGCAAAGCGCTTAAAGCGCTGTAGGTCTTATCCCGACCTAAATGACCCCCGGTAGGGGCTTCATGTGCCTCAAAGAGGACTCTATACTTCGGTTACTCATCATGGGGAACAACCACCCGCGGATTGTCCTCCGCGCTCGTGCTATAATATAGCAAACCGTCACAGTAACTGTAACGGTGTAACCGAGCTCTAGCTCGACTCGACAGGGTAGGATCAGACGAGCCAAGTCCCTTTCCACCCAACGCGCCGATAAGCGCCGTACACTGTGGGTCTTTCTAATACGCCTGTCGTATGAGATCCACCACAGACGAGGTGACGAATGTCGCGTGAGCGAGCTCCTAATCGGGACGACGCGACAACGCGTCTGCAAGCACGTTCTGTTTTCCAGGTTTATATTTAACCTCAAAGTTGTACTCCGAAAAGAAGGAGAGCCAACGGGCCATCCGTTGGGAGAGACGAGGCGACTTTGTCGATGTCCGTAAGGACGCGTGGTCAGTATAAACCACGAACGGCTTTGAGACGAGTAGGTGAACCCTAAATTTGACAAGAGCATACTTCATTGCAAGTAGCGCCTTGTCATGAACGGGGTAATTCCGTTCCGCAGATTTAAGCTGCCTCGACTCAAACGCGATCACGCGTTCCCTTCCTGAATCGTCTGCTTGTAACAAAGCACATCCGATTGCGAAATCGGAGGCGTCGCAGACGATACTAAATGGTTTCCCAGAATCTGGGAGATAAAGAACGGGAGCTTTCAACAAGCTCCCCTTTACCGCTTCAAAAGCGTTTTGGTGTTTGGTTTCCCAACACCAATCAACGTCCTTCTTAAGAAGGTCGGTTAATGGCTTCGCCATTTCAGCGTAGTTCTCGCTGTATTTGTGGAGATAATTGGCTAATCCAAGCCACTACCGTAAATCTCTAAGATCTACAGGCGAAGGCCACTCCAAAATGGCTTTCACCTTCGCGGGATCCGCCCGCACTCCATCCTTACCGATGAAGCATCCGAGGAAAGGAATTTCCTCAGCACCAAAGATACATTTGGATGCGTTCGCATATAAATTATGCTCTCGCATACATTCGAGCACCGCTCGAAGATGTATCAGGTTCGTCTGAACATCAGACGAGTCGCCTCCCGCGCGACTATGAACGAATATATCGTCGAAGTACGTCTGAGCGTACTTTCTATGAGGGCGGAAGAGTTGAGTCACCAAGCGATTAAAAGTCGCTGGTGCATTCGAAAGCCCCCGTGGCATAACAATCCACTCCCGCAGCATTCCACTAGGCGTGCTGACCGCTGTAAGCGGAATATTGGATGCTCGCATGAGCACCTGATAATACCCGTCCACTAGATTTAAGGCACTGTATACAGTACAGCCCGCCATATTGTTCTGGAGGACATCCTTAGGAGGAATCGGAATCTGCATGGGTACAGTAGCTGCACTCAGCTTGTTGTACGCATGCACAATGCGCCACTTTCCGTTCTGTTTACGAACACAAAAAGTGTGAGATGAGTGGGGAGACTTGCTCTACCGTAGCATCCCTGCCTCTTCTTTCCCCTTGAAGAATGCGTCGATGACGTCGAATTGCTCCTTGGGGAGAGGCCACTGCCTAGTGACGCAGTATTTGGTTCCAGGAACCAAGTCAATTTCATGTTGGACTCCCCGATCCGGTGGTAACCCCATCGATGGGTTGTCACTAATGACATCTCCGAATTTCTTCAATAGGGAAGGTAAGGGTCCTCAGGATCCGCAAGGATCTTGAGACCGCTTCGTGCATTCAATGCCTGTTTGGTTTGCACCAAAACTGACTCGTCCATCGTGGATGAGGAGTTCAACTCCTCCCGGACACGACAATCTCGTCGAGTTCACCTGCTTTTACAGCAGTCTCAAACTCGTTGAAGGACATCTCCTCCAACGACAACAGTTCGCCTACCCCAGGCAACCGTTCAAGGCTTACGCCTTCTTGTGACAACACCTGTCACACTATTCAGCATCCAAAAGGACTACTGACTACTGGCCTCGGGACTCATCCCGGGAACCAGATGGGGGGAGTCAATTGCCCCATCTATTGGAAGCGCCTCGCGCCTATCCACAGAGGTCTCTACCTCTACCACCGGTGACTCGCCGGTCTCACCTACAACGGCGTGGTCGGAATTATTTCCGACGTGCGAAAGAGACGAACTAAGGGTCTCTTCGCTTGTAAGCACCTCGCGCTTAACCACAGGGGTCTCTACCCCTACCACCGGAGTCGCAACTTGTTCGCCGAACACGGCGTGGTCGGAATACATTCCGACCTGCAGAAGAGACAAACTTCGGGTCTCTTCTCTAGGAAGCGCCTCGCGCTTAACCTCAGAGGAATCCACCTCTATCACTGGCGACTCACCAGTCTCGCCTATATCGGCGTGGGGATTAACCGCCGAATCCCCCTCGTCAAGGAACACTTCCTTGACCTCATTGGGACTTATCATCTCAGACATCCCAATCTCTGACATCTCACGCCAGTATCGCTTTTGCGATCGAGCAAAGGTGGGTTCATGACTCGCCAATGCTTCACCCAATCGCGGGTGCGTTGAGACAATGGACTTAGACTTTAAGTCTATCCATGGCTCGTGGCGTTCCATCCACTTCGTGCCCAGAATGAGTCCAAATCCAGAACTAGGAAACGTTCTGATCTATAGAAGTCTGAAAACTTCAGCTTAAGGTCAATTGAGACCTTGGGTACAGAAACCTGTACGCCCGTCGCTAGACGGACCATGACAACGTCACGAGAACGTGCCTCTAGGGCCTCGTCATACAGCCTACTCTTCTCAACAGAAGTCCGTCTGACATAATTGTCAGACGCTCCAGAGTCTATCAATACCCCTCGCTCTATAAGGCTTATCAAAGCCTTTCACGTCCGCTAGGACTACCAGCAACCCTGGCTGGTACACCAACTCGGTGCTAGAAAGCACCGCTTCCCTCGGGCTTTGTGCTGTCGTCCCCTACCCTGGGATTAACAGCACTGAGGGGTCCCCCAGTAGGGCACCCCGCACCTAATGGGAGCCGTCGTTTCCCGACCACTTGGGCGAGGGCCTTTTTTCCGCCCTCGGCCCCGTTCCAGCGACTATCTCGCTGGGGATTTTGTGGACATCTGTTCCGCAGATGATCCACGCTTCTACACAGGAAGTACCTTAGCGGCCCACGCCGCTGCAGCAATGCAAAGAGCTCCGACTCGAAGCTCTGCGAGGTAGAGTCAGAATGACTCTTAGCGGAAGGTTTCTCCTCCGCTTCGACCTGAATAAGGTCTATGGGTTCGGGAACCACCTTAGAGGAACGAAAGTTCCTTTCGGCGTTGAACGCCATCTAAAACGCCTCCCCAGGGATTGGGATCGGCATCGGAAGAGCTCCGAACGTGCTGTCTTTCTTTCAGGCCTCCCATGAGCACGGAAATGGACACATCATTCGAATACGCTTTCGCGTACATCCCTTCCAGCTGGGTCTTCAGTTATTGGATGTATGCTCCAAGTCCCTAGTTCCCTGACGGCACCTCAGAAACGCAAGCTGATTCTGGAAAACCAGATCAGGCGTGGCATACATGTCCATAAGCTTTTGCTTAAGGACTTCCCAGGTTGGGAACACGGTCGTGACCGAATCCTCATACATAAACTCCCATGTACGGGCTTTGCCCATAAGATGGGTCCGATCAAATCCCACTTGCAAGTGATCCGCGATCACATTCGCTGTGGCGAAGGCCGTTTCGACCTCTCTAAGCCACACATAAATGGTTATCACTTTTTTTTGCCGGTGAATTCCTTTATCTTAAAGGACAACGGAGGGCGCACCCCCGTGGACGTGGAATGAGTTCCACGAAAATTCGCCTCATGGGCGATGAGGGCGTTGACCCTCTTCTTTACGGCATCAAGGCCCTTCTCCACTAGGAGCTGCATGCCTTACTCACCCAGTATGGGTAACAGCCTTTTAAAGGCTTCATGTTGGACGGGGGTTAGCTTACCCCAATCGTCCTGATCCATCTCTTGCAGAGGATGTTGATCGCCAACACAGGTGTTGGATTGACTACGAGTGCTACCAGATGTAGCCGGTGCGTAAACGCACGGTGCAGCTAGCGCACAGAAGAAGACTTTCCTTTAAGCGGAGTTTGCCTCTACATAGCCGATACGCCTTTTTATAAGGGCTTAGCAAGAGATCACTCTCTTACTCGGGGCCAATATTTCCCTTGGTTTACTGGTTAGTATAAACTAACGCCTTGCTACAAGGCTCCCTTAATAACGGGGCAGTTAAGGGAAGGTATTCCATTTCACTACAACACTTACTGCGCGCGCGACCGGTCGAGGTCGTGCGCCTATCAGTGTAACAGGGTTATATTCTGGTTACATTTAGTATGTGGTTTACGTGAGTACACTACGGTTGGGGTCAGTATTGACCGGTCCGAAAGGTGACCTATTGGTTATTTTAACCAATTAGAGCAGGAGCCCTTGGTGGAGGCGTGGCAGACAGCCACGTGTTAGTACACAGGTGGTGTACACTACATTTCAGCTAGGTACGATTTGAATAAGTTCTACTTAGTATTACATATAGTTTACATTAGTTTAATTAATTTAGGCTAATTAAATATATTAAATATAAATCAGTTTACAAAAATACTTAAGACTGCTAGGAGTGCGACCACACCCGGTCGCGCGCGCAGTGAGTATTGTAGAGTAAGGGAGTTCTCTCTTACGCTACCTCCCTTTATAAGGAAAGCCTTGTTACAAGGGGTTAGCGAAAGCTATCTGTAAACCACCCCGGGAATCTTGGCCCCGAGTAGGAGAGCTCTCTCCTACTAAGCCCTTTTATAAGGGCGTATCGGCTAAGTAGCGGCGAACGCCGCTTAAAGAAAAGTCTTCCTCTGTGCGCTAGCCGCACCGTGCGTGTACGCACCCGGCTACATCTGGTAGCACTCGTAGTCAATCCAACACCTGTGTTGGCGATCAACATCCTCTGCAAGGGATGGATCAGGACGATTGGGGTAAGCTAACCCCCGTCCAACAGGAAGACTTTAAAAGGCTGTTTCTATATTGGGTGAGGATGGAATGCGCCATCTAGTGGAGCAGGGCCTCGATGCCGTGCGTGAAAGGGTGAATGCCTTATCGCCCATGAGGCGAGTCTTCGCAGGAGTTATCCCGCTTCCACGGGGGTGCGCCCCCCCGATGTCCTTTAAGATAAAGGAATTCACCTGCGAGAAAGGTGAAAATATTTATGTGTGGCTTCGAGAGGTTGAGACCGCATTCGCCACCGCGAACGCGATAGAGGATCACCTGCAAGTGGGACTTGCACTGACCCATCTTATGGGCAAAGCCTGTACATGGGAGTTTATGTATCAGGATTCGGTCACGATCGTGTTCCCGAACTGGGGAGTCCTTAAGCGAAAGCTTTATGGACATGCATGCAACGCCTGATCTGGTTTTCCAGAATTAGCTGGCGTTCCTAAGGTGCCGTCAGGGCACTAGGGACATGGAAACGTACATCCAAGAACTTAATACCCTGTTGGCAGGGATGTACGCGAAAGCGTGTGGGGACGATGTGTCCATTCCCGTGTCATGGGAGGCCTGAAAGAAGACCCATCACGTTTGGAGCTTTTCCGATGCCGACCCCAATCTCTGGGGGAGGCGTTTAAGATGGAGTTTAACGCCGAGAGGAACTTTCGTTCCTCTAAGATGGTTCCTGAACCCATGGACCTGACTCAGGTTGAAGTGGAGGAGAAACTTTCCGCTAATAGTCCCTCTGACTCTTTTTCGCAGATCTTCGAGGAGGAGCTCTTAGCTATGTTGCAGCGGCGTGGGCCGCTAAGGTACTTCCTGTGTAGAAGCGTGGATCATCTGCGGAACAGATGTCCACAAAATCCCCAGCGAGATAGTCGCTGGAACGGGGCCGAGGGCGGAAAAAAGGCCCTCGCCCAAGTGGTCGGGAAACGACGGCTCCCATTAGGTGCGGGGTGCCCTACTGGGGGACCCCTCAGTGCTGTTAATCCCAGGGTAGGGGACGACAGCACAAAGCCCGAGGGAAGCGGTGCTTTCTAGCACCGAGTTGGTGTACCAGCCAGGGTTGCTGGTAGTCCTAGCGGACGTGAAAGGCTTTGATAAGCCTTATAGAGCGAGGGGTATTGATAGACTCTGGAGCGTCTGACAATTATGTCAGACGGACTTCTGTTGAGAAGAGTCGGCTGTATGACGAGGCCCTAGAGGCACGTTATCGTGACGTTGTCACGGTCCGTCTAGCGACGGGCGCACAGGTTTCTGTACCCAAGGTCTCAATTGACCTTAAGCTGAAGTTTTCAGACTTCTATAGATCAGAACGTTTCCTAGTTCTGGATTTGGACTCATTCTGGGCATGAAGTGGATGGAACGCAACGAGCCATGGATAGACTGGAAGTCTAAGTCCGTTGGATCAACGCACCCGCGATCGGGTGAGGCATTGGCGAGTCATGAACCCACCTTTGCTCGATCGCAAAACCGATACTGGCGTGAGATGTCAGAGATTGGGATGTCTGAGATGATAAGTCCCAATGAGGTCAAGGAAGTGTTCCTTGACGAGGGGGATTCGGCGGTTAATCCCCACGCCGATATAGGCGAGACTGGTGAGTCGCCAGTGATAGAGGTGGATTCCTCTGAGGTTAAGCGCGAGGCGCTTCCTAGAGAAGAGACCCGAAGTTTGTCTCTTCTGCAGGTCGGAATGTATTCCGACCACGCCGTGTTCGGCGAACAAGTTGCGACTACAGTGGTAGGGGTAGAGACCCCTGTGGTTAAGCACGAGGTGCTTACAAGCGAAGAGACCCTTAGTTCGTCTCTTTCGCACGTCGGAAATAATTCCGACCACGCCGTTGTAGGTGAGACCGGCGAGTCACCGGTGGTAGAGGTAGAGACCTCTGCGGATAGGCGCGAGGCGCTTCCAATAGATGGGTCAATTGACTCCCCCCATCTGGTTCCCGAGATGAGTCCCGAGGCCAGTAGTCAGTAGTCCTTTCGGATGCTGAATAGTGTGACAGGTGTTGTCACAAGAAGGCGTAAGCCTTGAACGGTTGCCTGGGGTAGGCGAACTGTTGTCGTTGGAGGAGATGCCCTTCAACGAGTTTGAGACTGCTGTAAAAGCAGGTGAACTCGACGAGATTGTCGTGTCCGGGAGGAGTTGAACTCCTCATCCACGATGGACGAGTCAATTTTGGTGCAAACCAAACAGGCATTGAATGCACGAAGCGGTCTCAAGATCCTTGCGGATCCTGAGGACCCTTATCTTCCTTATTGAAGAAATTCGGAGATGTCATTAGTGACAACCCATCGATGGGGTTACTACCGGATCGGGGAGTCCAACATGAAATTGACTTGGTTCCTGGAACCAAATACTGCGTCACTAGGCAGTGGCCTCTCCCCAAGGAGCAATTCGACGTCATCGACGCATTCTTCAAGGGGAAAGAAGAGGCAGGGATGCTACGGTAGAGCAAGTCTCCCCACTCATCTCACACTTTTTGTGTTCGTAAACAGAACGGAAAGTGGCGCATTGTGCATGCGTACAACAAGCTGAGTGCAGCTACTGTACCCATGCAGATTCCGATTCCTCCTAAGGATGTCCTCCAGAACAATATGGCGGGCTGTACTGTATACAGTGCCTTAAATCTAGTGGACGGGTATTATCAGGTGCTCATGCGAGCATCCAATATTCCGCTTACAGCGGTCAGCACGCCTAGTGGAATGCTGCGGGAGTGGATTGTTATGCCACGGGGGCTTTCGAATGCACCAGCGACTTTTAATCGCTTGGTGACTCAACTCTTCCGCCCTCATAGAAAGTACGCTCAGACGTACTTCGACGATATATTCGTTCATAGTCGCGCGGGAGGCGACTCGTCTGATGTTCAGACGAACCTGATACATCTTCGAGCGGTGCTCGAATGTATGCGAGAGCATAATTTATATGCGAACGCATCCAAATGTATCTTTGGTGCTGAGGAAATTCCTTTCCTCGGATGCTTCATCGGTAAGGATGGAGTGCGGGCGGATCCCGCGAAGGTGAAAGCCATTTTGGAGTGGCCTTCGCCTGTAGATCTTAGAGATTTACGGTAGTGGCTTGGATTAGCCAATTATCTCCACAAATACAGCGAGAACTACGCTGAAATGGCGAAGCCATTAACCGACCTTCTTAAGAAGGACGTTGATTGGTGTTGGGAAACCAAACACCAAAACGCTTTTGAAGCGGTAAAGGGGAGCTTGTTGAAAGCTCCCGTTCTTTATCTCCCAGATTCTGGGAAACCATTTAGTATCGTCTGCGACGCCTCCGATTTCGCAATCGGATGTGCTTTGTTACAAGCAGACGATTCAGGAAGGGAACGCGTGATCGCGTTTGAGTCGAGGCAGCTTAAATCTGCGGAACGGAATTACCCCGTTCATGACAAGGCGCTACTTGCAATGAAGTATGCTCTTGTCAAATTTAGGGTTCACCTACTCGTCTCAAAGCCGTTCGTGGTTTATACTGACCACGCGTCCTTACGGACATCGACAAAGTCGCCTCGTCTCTCCCAACGGATGGCCCGTTGGCTCTCCTTCTTTTCGGAGTACAACTTTGAGGTTAAATATAAACCTGGAAAACAGAACGTGCTTGCAGACGCGTTGTCGCGTCGTCCCGATTAGGAGCTCGCTCACGCGACATTCGTCACCTCGTCTGTGGTGGATCTCATACGACAGGCGTATTAGAAAGACCCACAGTGTACGGCGCTTATCGGCGCGTTGGGTGGAAAGGGACTTGGCTCGTCTGATCCTACCCTGTCGAGTCGAGCTAGAGCTCGGTTACACCGTTACAGTTACTGTGACGGTTTGCTATATTATAGCACGAGCGCGGAGGACAATCCGCGGGTGGTTGTTCCCCATGATGAGTAACCGAAGTATAGAGTCCTCTTTGAGGCACATGAAGCCCCTACCGGGGGTCATTTAGGTCGGGATAAGACCTACAGCGCTTTAAGCGCTTTGCATTGGTGGCCCAAAATGTATAAGTGGGTCGGTGCGTATATTCGCACCTGTGAGACGTGTCAGAGGGTCAAACCCTCTGCAGATTCAGATGCGCCTTTGGCGAGCTTATCCGTTCCGACAGACTGTTGGAAATCCATCAGTATTGATTTTATCGTCGGTTTTCCGAAGGATAAGGCCGGTAACACCGGCATTTTTGTCTTTGTAGACCGTTTGAGCAAGATGCTCACCTGGCGGCGGTGCCACAGTCCATTGATGGACAAGGAACAGCGAGCGTGTTCGTAGACCGTGTCTTTTCGACAGCATGGTCTACCCGATTCCGTTGCATCGGATCGGGATCCCAGTTTTACGGGAAAGTTTTGGGGGGGCGTTGTTTAAGGTGCTGGGCACCAAGCTCCTCATGTCCACTGCGGATCATCCGCAGACGGACGTACAAAAGGAACGCATTAATTGCGTTGTGGAATATATTCTCCGGAGTTTATGTCCGGATTATCCAAAGAATTGGAGTGAGATGCTTCCTATGGCCGAATTTGCTATTAACAATTCGGTCCATGCATCTACGGGGTTTACCCTGTTTTAGGTGAACGGATTAGTGAATCCGAGGGTTCCGTTGACGCCACGTGTGTGTGGCCCAGGGCTTGAGGGGGGAGGATTCCCCGATTTCAGCCCTGTATCTGTGCTAAAGCACATCGCTAAGTTCCTATCGACGCGCCTTAGTGTCTTATGACACGTTTGCGACGCCATGGCGGAAAGCCAAGACAAGCAAAAGGAACAGGCCGACCCCAAGGGTCGGCGTAACAAAGGGCGTACAAATTAGGAGAAAGTGTTTTATTACACGCTAAAAATCTTCCTACACATGCAGTTTATAACGTGTTACGGAACAAACTGCGCCCCAGTTTGTGGGGCCTTTCAAGGTGCTAGCCCGAAAGGGTCTGGCGTATACCTTGGATATCCCGAAGGCGATGCGTACGCATCCAACCTTCTATGTGGGTATGCTCAAGCCATACCAGAACCCGGAGACGGGTCCCCTCTTGGAGGAGGTTGGGAAGGCGGATAGCCGAAAGGCACAACAGGTCGGAATATCGCCGACACGGTCGAAATACGACCATGAAATTCCGCAACGAGAGGCTCGAGAGTGGCAAGCCGCTCCTCGATGCGGTCAATCGCACTCCCCGCGTCGCGGAGTCCCTCATGGGCGTCCTGGATGCGACGGCTGTGTCGATCACAGCGCTCGTGGAACTCACGTCGCAGTTGCGCGACCTCCTCCTCCAGTTCTCGATACGGAGGGTATTCCAGATTACCATGTGGAGCGTCTGATGACGTGACGCCATCATCGGGGTGAGACCCAGTACCTGGTGAAGTGGAAAGGTTATCCACATTCACATAATTCGTGGGAGTCCGAGACTCCCTTGCGTCAGTATTGCCGTGACGGCGTTGACGCTTTCGAGCGGGAGAACCCCGCTGCGAGTCAACAACCAAAGGGGCGGAAGAAGCCCCTTCACTCACAGTAGCTGGGAGTTTGCCGGAGGCAGATGCAGAGTTTGCTTTGTTCTACTGCACCACACCAAGGGCAGGAGCTCTAGCAGGGCACGTGCAATAAGGGGCAGGTAATTGTCCCAGCGCTTTGGCTTGGGCAAACGCCAAGCGCAATGCCTCTCTATCCGAACTTCATGTTCGGAATAGCTGTTGTACAGCTCGTCAAAGTTAGGGAGACGCTTCTCCCCTTCCGCCCAAGCGCGGAATGTCCGCCCTGCCTCCTCTACATCTTCGCCTCGTAGGAGAACGAAGGGAACCTCGCGGAGGTTCCCAACAACGGCACCCTGTGCCTGTTTCTCGAGGCGCTCTCGATATGAGGTAGCATTGAACTGCTTCTGCGTGAGCAGTTTTTCCCGGAGTTGATTCCGGCGTGTGATTTGTTGCGGCTGTACAGCCGCGAGGCCAGGGGTATAGAAGACTAAACCCTTATTTACCTCATTCTTGGCCCACTTTGGGAGGTCACAGGGACCTCCAAAACGATATGCCGCCCGTGGAGGGCGCATGGGGGCGTGCAAGGCAGCCTGTAAGGTCTGTGCGGCATTTTGAGCCTCTTGAGCTGCGTCCAGCTCATTTGTGGTGATCGCCTTCGGCGATCCGTATATGTCATCCGGGGTTGGTAATATTTGCGCACAAGTTAGCGCATTTTCCCCGCGTGTGGGGAAAGGATTAGGCTGCCGACATGCCGTTCGGCGTTGTCGGAGCAGTCAGCCTTTGGGGAGATATCCCCAAGGGCATCCCCATCCGAGTTATCGTAATAGTTTTATTCGCGAGGGGAATCCTCAGCACCACTAAAGGTGCTCATGGTGGTAAATCATAGTTCTGGCAGTTGGAGTTCTACAACTAAAATTGATTTATTGCGTAAGCAATAGTCTTGATGGGGGAGGATGTAACAGGGTTACATTCTGGTTACATTTAGTATGAGGTGTACGTGAGTACACTACGGTTGGTGTAATGGGGTGCCATTACATAATTGATATACAAGTTAGAATATCACAGTTTAATTTCAGACGCGTTGTCTGAAATTTAAATAAGAGATTATAGGTTATTATAATCTACCAAGGAAAAGTCGATTCGGTATAAATACCGAATCTTGCAGGTTAACTAATAGTACAGTTAGTTGAATACTTGATATTATTATATAATTAGTTAGTTACTATACTATTATCCTCTAAACCACCCATTAAATAAACACTCTTAATTTTGCGTTCTAGATAACAAGTGAATATTTATATTCACTTTTAGTATAGGATTAGTTGTTATCAACTAATCTTACCCCTCTTGTATTGCGCGCTTCCTCGCACAACACAGTGTAATCCAGTAACAGGATCAGTCCTGTTACACCTGGTAGCACTTTGTGGTCCGTCCTAACGACCACAGTTCCGTTCCTCTAGTCAACTAGCAGAGCGAAGATTAAGAGCCGCTCGGCATCATGTCGCGAGACATGACGCCTGCCGAGCGAGAGAGAACGCTGGAAGTGGTGACTAAACACTTCCCTCACTTCTCGTTGCGTAGTAAAGACACGACGGTGGAAATGGTTTGGTCCATGGGGACCGACATCATTACCTTCCTCCAGAGTAAGTCCCCAGAGGAAGTGAGAGAGGTGGTAAATCGCTTTAGGCGATTTGCGGTCCGCGCTGCCTCTGGCGTGGGCCGTACTGTCTTCTCGGTACGGCCCACGCCAGTGGCAGCGCGGACCGCACCTGCACCTGCAACGCATAGCGTTGAAGTGGTAAAAGCGTGAGTACCGCCCTTTACCGGTGAAGGGGGAGATCCCATTCGTAGATGGTTCGCAGAGGTGGAAGATGCCATCTCTGCGCAAAATATTGTTGACGAACGTCAACAGGAGTACTTCGCCACAACATGTCTGGGCGGCAGAGCCAGGGCATGGGCGATGAGTCGCTGAGCCACTGATGACTCTGCGTTCCTTACTTACAAAAAATTAAAAGCTGAGCTAAAGCTCAACTTTGAAGCTCCAGAAATGGAACTGAGTAGTGGGAAGGAGTTCATGGAACTCCGGCAAGGTAAGCTTGACCTTCAAGCT
>CM047590.1:5152605-5184862 GCA_026184515.1 Peronosclerospora sorghi
TGGGTTCATGACTCGCCAATGCTTCACACGATCGCGGGTGCGTTGAGACAATGGACTTAGACTTCCAGTCTATCCATGGATCGTGGCGTTACAGCCACTTCATGCCCAAAAGGAGGTCATACCTCGAGTCCAAATCCAGTACTAGGCAACGTTCTAAGCTATCGAAGTCTGCAAACTTCAGCTTAAGGTCAATCGAGACATTGGGTACAGAAACCTGTACGCCCGTCGCTAGACGGACCGTGACAACGTCACGAGAACGTGCCTCTAGGGCCTTGGCATACAGCCGACTCTTCTCCACAGAAGCCCGTCTGACATAATTTTCAGACGCTCCAGAGTCTATTATGACTCTCCAAGGCTTATCAAAGCCTTTCACGTCCGAAAGGACTACCAGCAAACCTGGCTGGTACACCAACTCGGTGCTAGAAAGCACCGTTTCCCTCGGGGATTTGTGCTGTAGTCCCCTACCCTGGGTCTTAACAGCACTGAGGGATCCCCCAGTAGGGTGCCCCGCACCTACTGGGAGCCGTCGTTTCCCGACGGCTTGGGTAAGGGCTTTTTCCCAACCCTTGGCCCCTTATAGCGAGTGTCTACTGGGAGCCGTCGATCCCGGCGGTTTGGGTAAGGGCTTTTTCCCAACCCTTGGCCCCTTATAGCGAGTGTCTCGCTGGGTTTTTTTCAGACATCTGTTCCTCAGATGATCCGTGCTTCCACACAGGAAGCATCTTAGCGGCCCATGCCGCTGCAACATTGCAAGGAGCTCCGCTTCGAAGCTCTGCGAAAAGGAGTCAGAGTGAATCTTAGCGGAAGGTTTATCCCCCGCTTCGACCTGACTAATTTCCATGGGCTCGGGACCCATTTTAGAGGAACGAAAGTTCCTCTCGGCGGTAAACGCCATCTTAAACGACTCCCCCAATGATTGGGGTCGGCATCAGAAGAGCTCCTAACGTGCTGGCCCTTCTTTCAGGCCTCCCATGAACACGGGAATGGACACATAGTCCGAATACGCTTTCGCGTACATCCCTGCCAACAGGGTCTTCAGTTCTTGGATGTATGTATCCAAGTCCCTAGTGCCCTGACGGCATCTCAAAAACGAAAGCTGATTCTGGAAAACCAGAACAGTCGTAGCGTACATGTTCATAAGATTTCGCTTAAGGACTTCCAAGGTCGGGAACACGTTCGTGACCGAATCCGGACACGTAAACGCCAATGTACGGGCTTTGCCCGTAAGATGGGTTAGTGCAAGTCCCACTTGCAAGTGATCCCCTATCACATTCGCTATTGCAAAGGCCATTTCGACCTCGCGAAGCCACACGTAAAGGTTATCACCTTTTTCACCGGTGAATTCCTTTATCTTAAGGGATAACGGAGGGCGCACCCACGTAGACGTGGGGTGAATTCCACGAAAATTAGCCTCATGGGCGATAAGGGTGTTCCCCTCTCACGCACGGTCTCAAAACCCTGCTCCACCAGGTGGCGCATGCCAACCGAACCGAATATGGGTACCATCCTCTTAAAGGCTTCTTGTTGGACGGGGGTTAACTTACCCCAATCGTCCTGATTCATCCTTTGCAGAGGATTCCGTCTGCCAACGCAGGTGTTGGATTGACTACAAGTGCTACCAGATGTAGCCGGTGCGTACACGCACGGTGCGTCTAGCGCACATAGGAAGAATTTCCCTAAGCGGCGATACGCCGCTACTTAGCCGATACGCCATTATATAAGGGCTTATCAAGAGATTGCTCTCTTACTCGGGGCCAAGATTCCCTGAGTTTACAGTTAGTAAGAACTAACTCCTTGTCACAAGGCTTCCCTTAGAAACGGGGTAGCTAAGGGAGGTACTCCCTTTGACTACAACACTCACTGCGCGCGCGACCGGTCTGGGACGTGCGCTTAGCAGTATTAGAGTATTTTGTAACTGATTTATATTTAATATGCATTTAACCTAAATTAATAAACTAATGTAAACTATATGTAATACTAAGTAGAACTTACTCAATTCGTACCTAGACGGAATGTAATGTACACCACCTGTGTACCAACACGTGGCAGGCTGCCACGCCTTCACTAAGGGCTCTTGCCCTGATTGGTTAAAACAACCAATAGGTCCAAACCTTTTCGGACCGGTCAATATTTGACCCCAACCGTTGTGTATTTACGTACACCAACGTAACCAAATGTAACCCTGTTACAGACAGGGTGGTCGTGGTGACGAGGCATGTCACCGCGATCGAAACACTTACACTTACTGCACCGAGACGAGTGACAAGGTTACCAATGTATTGGAAGTCGAATGCAACCAAGAGTTGCAAGATCTAGCTGAATCACGCTCGAGGGTGGTTAATACAGATGTACCGAATTCAGGGCATGGAAATAGTGGCATACCGGATCCGGCAGGCGCGTTGAAACGCACGGAAAATGTTGAACAGGGTGCACGGAAGACGCGCAGGAAGTTGAAGAAGACTACCAAAGGGCAGGAGTACGAAGCGTCGAGGGCCAAAAGGGCGGTTACAAGCAACGGTATTCCGAAAGTGGTTAATGAAAATGAAGGAAATGCTGGAAGTGCCCTATGTGGTTACGCGCTCTGAGAACCGGATGTGGAAGTGGCAAGTGGTTCATCAATGCAGCCGGATCCAAGAAACTACAGGGAGGCGCATGGTGGATCTCAAACAATGATGTGGAAGCGTGCGGAAATGGAGAAGATAGAGTCTCTCCAGGACCTAGGCACGTGGGACATCGTGCGCCTCCCCGCAGACAAGGTACCTCTCCCGACCAAGTGGGTGTACAAGACGGAAGTCAGTTCAAACGGGTCGGTTGAGAGGTACAAAGCAAGATTGGTCGCCAGAGGCGATAAACAAGTTTTCGGTGATGATTTTTTTTACTTTTTCGACGGTTATGGAGTTAAACAATGTAAAGTTGCTCCTGGTGTTGGCACAAGTGTGGGGGGTGGCGGCACGCCATGGCGATGTGCCAAGCGCCTACCCCGAGGCAAAGTCAGAAGATGATGTGGATATATATTTGCAAGTGCCACAAGGCATGGAGATTGCAGCTGAAACACTACGTGATTTTGGTGTGAAATCACAGAAAGAGCTCGCGCTCAAATTGAAACGGAACCTGTATGGTCTGAATTAGGCTGGGCGCCTGTGGCAACAATGTCTGTGCGAGACATTGATGAAGTTTGGTTTTGTGCAGTGTGTTACAGATACCTGCATTTTCGTGAAGCGTGTGAATGAAGAAACGGTTGTTGTAGCCGGTGCGTACACGAACGGTGCGTCTAGCGCACAGAGGAAGACTTTCCTTAAGCGGCGATACGCCGCTACTTAGCCGATACGCCCTAATAAAAGGGCTTAGTGTGAGATTGCTCTCTCGCTCGGGTCCAAGATTTCCCCACTTTCCTGTTAGCGTATGTGTCGTAAAGCGGACTTTTTATTAGGCTAAAATAGGGCCTAATGTTGGACATTTTATTAGGCCCATAGGGGGCCTAATATTATGACTAATATTAGGACCTAAATTAGGGGCCTGATAGTGGACGCAGATAGTGGATAAAGTAGTACATAATTAGGTACCGCCATGTGTACCACGGTGGGTACAGTAGTACGTACCACCGTGGTGTACATAGACAGGATATAGAAGGGACACGGAAGATGTGCTGATTACTTACAGGTACGCGGCGAACACCAGCGGACAAACAAGGAACAAGCGGAAAAATCAGGTCGAATGATGGACGGAAGGCATTCCGAATGGACGATGCGGATTGGTTGAAAGTAGGAACAGGGTAGATCTAAGGGTTTAATTGCTAATAAAGTTCTCCTTTTGCGTTCGATCTAGCAGATCGTTTTAGGGACGGCACCTTTGCGCCTCCCTCACTAGTATATACCACTACGTCCCGGGCGGGAGCACTTAGTGCATTTTTGGCCCACCGGCAGACGTATAGTGTTGGTAACTCACTCCACAACTCCGCCCGCAGTGTCTGCGGTTCTTCGTTTAAAGGTTTTTGGTTTTGGGAACGTGATCGAGCAGTGCTTTCACCTCTTCCCCGTGAAATTAACGTTTGGCCCCTAGCGTTCGGCTGCTTTAAGCGCCCCACGGGAACTCTAGGTGGATTTTAATATAAATACCTATTCCTCGTATAGTCTAGGCTAGGAGCGCATTGATTTGGGCGTTCCTTAGCTGTTTGACGGCTTAGAGGCTCCGCGATCAGGCAGTGAAGACTTCCGCTGCCTGATCAAGTACCCCCCCTACCGATCAACACCTGGTCGACACTTTTTGCAAATCGTGATCGTGATCGCTGATCGCAAATCGCGCCAACTGCTACTTGAACGACTTCCGGTGCTTGATCAAGCCTGACCAAGGTATATTACGACTGGGCAGCAGCTTTTAGCCCCTGATCGAGCTTTTCAGTACCTGATCGCATTTGCGATCAAGACACCTGATCGCATCTGCGATCAAGACAGAATATTGTTAATCGACGGTTATTAACGTCAGCCAAAGCCTGATCGCGCCTGATCACGAACGATTGGCTTCGTTTCAGCGCCTGATCGCATCGGACTGCCGCCTGATCGCACTTGCGATCAAGACGGAATACAGCTGATCGTCGGTTATTAGCATCATCCCAAACTTTATCAAGCCTGATCGCGGTTAATTGACGTGGTTTAAGCACCTGATCGCACGTGATCAAGCCTGATCGCATCGCTTGTATCGTCACAAGTTAGTTAATTCAATCTTGCACCAAGAATTTGCTGTGCGCTGTCCCCGCCACCTGAGGAGCGACCCACGCCTAGCCGTCGGGTACACAAGGTGAGCAAGAACACAAGCAGTCGAAGACATCCGGAGGACCCCCTTCGTTAGTCAGCAGTCTGGGCGCCGTGGTACCGCCTGATCAAGTCTCAAAAACTTCGATCAGCCGCTCCACCACATATGCTAACACTTAAGATTAACGCTTTCCCTTAGTAGGGAGTAGCTAGGGGACTTACTCCACTGCTACAACACTCACAGCACGCTCGACCTTTCTCGGTCGAACGTCTAGCTGTACTTTAGAGTGAACTGGAAACTGATTTATATTTAATACGTAATAAACCTAAATTAATAAACAAATGTAAGCTATGTGTAATACTAGGTAGAACTTACTTAATTCGTACCTAGCCGAAATTTAATGTACACCACCTGTGTACCAACACGTGGCAGGCTGTCACGCCTTCACCATGGGCTCTCGACCTGATTGGTTAAAAGAACCAATAGGTCCAAACCTTTCGCACCGGTCAATACTAGACCTCAACCGTTGTGTATTTACGTACACCAACGTAGCTCAATGTAACCCTGTTACATCCTCCCCCATCAAGACTATTGCTACGCAATAATCAATTATAGTTGGGGATCCCAACTGCCAGAACTCTGGCGTCGATGAGCACCTATAGAGGTTGTGATGATTCTCCCCGAGAAGAGGAGGTCCTCTACTCGTGCGACCATATCTCAGAGTAGGGGGCCTTGGGGATAGATCCCCTAAGGATGACCGCTCCGACGACGCCGAACGGCGATGTCGGCAGCCTAATCCTTTCCCCATACGTGGGGAAAATGCGCTAATTAGCGCGACACAATTGCCAACCTCGGATGGCAAATCCGGGTCGCCGGAGGCGACCATCACCAATGAGTTGGACGCGGCTCAGGAATCTAAACTTGCCGCACAGGCACGAGAGGCTGCATTACGCGCCCCTTAAACGCATTCCACGGTCGGCATATCACATTGAATTTCCCCGTAACCTCCAAAAGTGGGCCAAGAACGAGGTAAAGAGGGGTTTAGTTTTACATACCCTGGCCTTGCGGCTGTACCGCCGCGTTAAATCGCACGCCGGAAACAACTTCTGGAAAAACTGCTCGCGCAGAAGCAGTTCACTGTCACCTCGTACCGGGCTCGACTCGGGAAACAGACACGGGGTGCCGTTTTTGAGATCCCCCGCGAGGTTCCCTTCGTTCTCCTACCAGTAGAAGATGTCGAGGAGGCAGAGCGGAAATTCCGCGCTTGGGCGGAAAGGGAGAAACGTCTCCCTAACTTTTAGAGCTGTACAACAGCTATTCCGATCATGACGTTCGGATAGAGAAGGCATTGCGCTTGGCTTTTTCCAGAGCCAAAGCGATGGGGCAATTACGTGCCCTTTATCACACGCGCTATGCTAGCGCCCGCGCCATCACTGTGGTGCCGGAGAGCAATGCAAGCTCTGCATCTGCCTTCGGCGAACTACCAACTACTGGGAGTGAAGGGGCCGCCACCGACCCTTTGGTCGCCGACTCGCAGCGGGATTCTACCGCTCGAAAGCGTCAACGACGTCTCGGCAATCCTGCCGCAGGGGAGTCTCGGACTCCCTCAAACTATGTGAGTATGGATAACCCTTCCACTTCACGAGATACTGTGTTTTACCCCGATGATGGAGTCGTGCCATCAGACGCTCCACATGGTAATGTGGGATACTCTCCGAATCGAGAACCGGAGGAGGAGGTCGCCCAATTGCGACGTGAGGTTCACGAGCGCTGTGATTGACACAGCCGTCGCATCGTGGAATTCCAGGATGGAATCCACGATGAGATGGGCGCGATTGACCGCATCGAGAATCAGCTTGACTCTCTCGAGTCTGCCCAAGATGGCGTTCGCCGTCTTGAGGGAAGATTTGAAGCTTCCGTTGCGGAGATTCGTGGTCGCATTTTGACCCTGTCGGAGATGTTATTACTCGGCCCTGCCGTGGCTTACGGCTATCCGCCTTCCCAACCTCCTCCAAGAGGGGACCCGCCTCCAGGTTCTGGTATGGCTTAAGCATACCACATAGAAGGTTGGATGCGTACGCATCGCCTTCGGAATACCCAAGGTGTACTCCAGGTCCTTTCGGGCTAGCACCTTGAAAGGCCCCACAAACCTGGGGCGAAGTTTATTGCGCAACACATTTGAAACCGCATGTGTAGGAAGATTTTTAGCGTTTAATAAAACACTTTCTCCTACTTAATACACCCTTTTGTTACGCCGACCTTTGCTGTCGGCCTGCTTCTTTTGCCTTTCTGGCTTTCCGCCACGGAGTCGCAAACGTGTCGTAAGACACTAAGGCACGTCGATAGGAACTTAGTGATGTGTTTTCGCACAGATACAGGGCTGAAATCGGGGAATCCTCCCCCCTCAAGCCCTGGGCCACACACACGCGGCGTCAACGGAACCCTCGGATTCACTAATCCGTTCACGTAAAACGGGTTAAACCCCGTAGATGCATGAACCGAATTGTTTATAGCAAATTCGGCCATAGGAAGCATCTCACTCCAACTCTTGGAGAATCCGGACATAAACTCCGGAGAGTGTACTTAAGACGCGATTAACGAGTTCCGATTGTACGTCCGTCTGCGGATGATCCGCAGTGGACATGAGGAGTTTGGTGCCCAGCACCTGAAACAACACCCCCCAAAACTGTCCCGAAAACGGGGATCCCGATCCTCTACAACGGAATCGGGTAGACCATGCTGTCGAAAGACACGTTCTAGGAACACTTTCTCTTTTCCTTGTCCATCAAAGGACTCTGGCACCGCCGCCAGGTGAGCCATCTTGCTCAAACGGTATACGAAGACCAATATGCCGGTGTTACCGGCCTTATCCTTCGGAAAACCGAAGATAAATCGATACTGATGGATTTCCAACACTCCGTAGGAACGGATAAGCTCGCCAAAGGCGCAGCTGAACTTGCAGAGTGTTTAACCCTCTGACACGTCTCACAGGTGCGTATATACGCACCGACCCACTTATACATGTTGGGCCACCAATACAAAGCGCTTAAAGCGCTGTAGGTCTTATCCCGACCTAAATTACCCCCGGTAGGGGCGTCATGTGCCTCAAAGAGGACTCTATACTTCGGTTACTCATCATGGGGAACAACCACCCGCGGAGTGTCCTCCGCGCTCGTGCTATAATATAGCAAACCGTCACAGTAACTGTAACGGCGTAACCGAGCTCTAGATCGACTCAACAGGGTAGGCTCAGACGAGCCAAGTCCCTTGTAACCCAATGCGCGGATAAGCGACGTACATTGTGGGTCTTTCCCATACGCCTGGCGCATGAGGTCCACCACAGACGAGGTGATGAATGTCGCGTGAGCGAGCTCGTAATCGGGACGACGCGACAACGCGTCGGCAAGAACATTCTGTTTATCAGGTTTATACTGAACCTCAAAGTTATACTCCGCAAAGAAGGAGAGCCAACGGGCCATCCGTTGGGAGAGATGAGACGACTTCGTCGCTGTCCGTAAGGACGCGTGGTCTGTATAAACCACGAACGGCTTTGAGCCGAGTAGGTGAACCCTAAATTTGACAAGGGCATACTTCATAGCAAGTAGCTCCTTATCATGAACGGGATAATTCCGCTCCACAGCTTTAATCTGCCTCGACTAAAATGCGATCACGCGTTCCCTTCCCCATAGTATGCTTGTAACAAAGCACATCCGATTGCGAAATCGGAGGCGTCGCAGACGACTCTAAATGGTTCCCCAGAATCTGGGAGAGCAAGAACGGGGGATTTCAGCAAGCTCCCCTTAACCGCTTCGAAAGCGCTTTGGTGCTTGGTTTCCCAACCCGAATCTACGTCCTTCTTAAGAATGTATGTTAATGGCTTCGCCATATCATCGTATTTCTCGCTGTATTTGTGGAGATAATTGGCTAACCCAGTCCACCATCGTAAATTTCTAAGATTTACAGGCGAAGGCCACCCCACAATGGCTTTCAACTTCGTGGGATCCGCCCGCACTTCATCATTACCGATGAAGCATCCGAGCAAAGGTATTTCCTCGTCACCAAAAATATATTTGGATGCGTTTGCATATAAGTTATGCTCCCGCATAGATTCGAGCACCGCTCGAAGATGTATTAGGTGCGTCTGAACATCATACAAGTAGCCTTCCGCACGACTATGAACGAATCTATCGTCGAAGTACGTCTGAGCGTACTTTCTGTGAGGGCGGAAGAGTTGAGTCACCAAGCGATTGAAAGTCGCTGGCGCATTTGAAAGCCCCTGTGGCATAACAAGCCACTCCCATAGCATGCCGCTAGGCGTTGTGACGCTGTAAGCGGAATATCGGATGCTCACATGAGCACCTGATAATACCCGTCCACCAGATCTAAGGCACAGTACACTGTACAGCCCGCCATATTGTTCTGGAGGACATCCTTCAGAGGAATCGGAGTTTGCATGGTTACAGTATCTGCATTTAGCTAATTGTACGCATGCACAATGCGCCACTTTCCGTTCGGTTTACGAACACAAAAAGTAGGAGATGAGTGGGGAGACTTTCTCTCCCGTACCATGCTTTTCTCTTCTTTCCCCTTGAAGAATGCGTAGATGACGTCGCATTGCTTCTTGGAGAGAGGCCACTGCCTAGTGACGCAGTATTTGGTTCCAGGAACCAAATCGATTTCATGTCGGACTCCCCGATCCGGTGGTAACCCCATCGGCGGGTTGTCACTAATGACATCTCCAAATTCCTTCAATAAGTAATGGTAAGGGTCCTAAGGATCCGCGAGGATCTTGAGGCCGCTTCGTGCATTCAATGCCTGTTTGGTTTGCACCAAAACTGACTCGTCCATCGTGGATGAGGAGTTCAACTCCCCCCGGACACGACAATCTCGTCGAGTTCACCTGCTTTTACAGCATTCTCAAACTCGTTGAATGACATCTCCTCCAACGACAACACTTCGCCTACCCCAGGAAACCGTTCCAGGCTTACGCCTTCCGTGACAACGCCTGTCACGCTATTCATCATCCGAGAGGACTGCTGAATACTGGCCTCGGGACTCTTCCCGGGACCCAAATGGGGGGAGTCAATTGCCCCATCTATTGGAAGCGCATCGCGCCTATCCACTGAGGTCTTTACCTCTACCACCGGTGACTCGCCGGTCTCACCTAAGACGGCGTGGTAGGAATCATTTCCGACATGCGAAAGAGACGAACTACGAGTCTATTCGCTTGGAAGCGCCTCATGCTTAACCACATGGGTCTCTACCCCTACCACTGGAGTCGCAACGTTTTCGCCTAACATTGTGTGGTCGGGAGCCCCGACCTGCAAAAGATACAAACCTCGTGTCTCTTCTCTAGGAAGCGCCTCGCGCTTAACCTCAGAGGAATCCACCTCTACCACTGTCGACTCACCAGTCTCGATAACGGCGGGGGGATTAACCGCCGAATCCCCTTCGTCAAGGAACACTTCCTTAACCTCATTGGGACTGACCATCGCAGACATCCCAATCTCTGGCATCACTCGCCAGAATCGCTTTTGCGATCGAGCAAAGGTGGGTTCATGACTCGCCAATGCTTCACACGATCGCGGGTGCGTTGAGCCAATGGACTTAGACTTCCAGTCTATCCATGGATCGTGGCGTTACAGCCACTTCATGCCCAAAAGGAGGTCATACCTCGAGTCCAAATCCAGGACTAGGCAACGTTCTAAGCTATCGAGGTCTGCAAACTTCAGCTTAAGGTCAATCGAGACATTGGGTACAGAAACCTGTACGCCCGTCGCTAGACGGACCGTGACAACGTCACGAGAACGTGCCTCTAGGGCCTCAGCATACAGCCGACCCTTCTCCACAGAAGCCCGTCTGACATAATTGTCAGACGCTCCAGAGTCTATTATGACTCTCCAAGGCTTATCAAAGCCTTTCACGTCCGAAAGGACTACCAGCAAACCTGGTTGGTACACCAACTCGGTGCTATAAAGCACTGTTTCCCTCGGGGATTTGCGCTGTAGTCCCCTACCCTGGGGCTTAACAGCACTGAGGGATCCCCCAGTAGGGTGCCCCGCACCTACGGAAGCCGTCGTTTCCCGACGGCTTGGGTAAGGGCTTTTTCCCAACCCTTGGCCCCTTATAGCGAGTGTCTACTGGGAGCCGTCGATCCCGGCGGTTTGGGTAAGGGCTTTTTCCCAACCCTTGGCCCCTTATAGCGAGTGTCTCGCTGGTTTTTTTTCAGACATCTGTTCCTCAGATGATCCGTGCTTCCACACAGGAAGCATCTTAGCGGCCCATGCCGCTGCAACATTGCAAGAAGGTCCGCTTCTAAGCTCTGCGAAAAGGAGTCAGAGTGACTCTTAGCGGAAGGTTTCTCCCCCGCTTCGACCTGACTAATTTCCATGGGCTCGGGACCCATTTTAGAGGAACGAAAGTTCCTCTCGGTGGTAAACGCCATCTTAAACGCCTCCCCCAATGATTGGGTCGGCATCGGAAGAGCTCCGAACGTGCTGGCCCTTCTTTCAGGCCCCCCATGAACACGGGAATGGACACATAGTCCGAATACGCTTTCGCGTACATCCCTGCCAACAGGGTCTTCAGTTCTTGGATGTATGTCTCCAAGTCCCTAGTGCCCTGACGGCACCTCAAAAACGAAAGCTGATTTTGGAAAACCAGAACAGTCGTAGCGTACATGTTCATAAGATTTCGCTTAAGGACTTCCCAGGTCGGGAACACGTTCGTGACCGAATCCGGACACGTAAACGCCAATGTACGGCCTTTGCCCGTAAGATGGGTTAGTGCAAGTCCCACTTGCAAGTGATCCCCGATCACATCGCTGTGGCAAAGGCCGTTTCGACCTCGCGAAGACACACATAAAGGTTATCACCTTTTTCACCGGTGAATTCCTTTATCTTAAAGGATAACGGAGGGTGCACCCCGTAGACGTGGAGTGAATTTCACGAAAATTCGCTTCATGGGCAATGAGGGCGTTGACCCTCTCCCTTACGTCATCAAGGCTCTGCTCCACTAGGAGCTGCATGCCTTCGTCAACCAGTATGGATAACAGCCTCTTAAAGGCTTCCTGCGGGACGAGGGTTAGCTTATCCCAGTCATCCTGATTCATCCTTTGCAGAGGATGTTGTCGTCTACCAACACAGGTGTTGGATTGACTACTAGTGCTACCAAATGTAGCAGGTGCGGACACGCACGGTGCGGCTAGCGCACAGAGGAAGACTTTCCCATACGCCGTTATAAAGGGCTTAGTAGGAGAGAGCTCTCCTACTCGGGGCCAAGATTACCACTTTGGTTTACTATTAGCTTTCGCTAATGCCTTAACATAAGGCTCCCTTACTAAGGGGGTAGCTAAGGGGAGACCTCCCCTTACGCTACTGCACTCACTACACGCGCGACCGGTCGAGTTCGTGCGCCTAGCAGTCTTTAGTGTTTTTTGTAAACTGATTTTATATTTAATATGTAATTAGCCTAAATTAATTAAACTAATGTAGACAATATGTAATACTAAGTAGAACTTACTCAACTCGTACCTTGCTGAAATATTATGTACACCACCTGTGTACCAACACGTGGCAGGCTGTCACGCCTTCACTAGGAGCTCTCGCCCTTATTTGTTAAATAACCAATAGGTCCAAACCTTTCGGACCGGTCAATATTTGACCTCAACCGTTGTGTACCTACGTAAACCAAGGTAACCAAATGTAACCCTGTTACACCGTTCATCCAACTTCGCACCCAGGGATGCGAACGACACTGCGTAGTTCTAAGACCTGATGTTGATACGGAACGCTAGGGCAAGACAATAGGCGTTTGATTCCGTTGCTGACTCTGTAACGGCTCTGGTGGCTGTGAAAATGGTGGAATCTTTGCCACCTTGCCACGGTCGAAGCACACGTTGAAAACTGGGATTGCAAGGGTTGATCCAGGACCTTTTACGTGCTTCTCAAAACTACCGCAGTTGTAGCAGCAGACGTTAGCCCGGTTGATCACAAAGCACAGCGTGGCGGAATTTGCGGGGATGTCTTGACGTGCGATGGGGGAACTCCGGTTCAGCGACGCGCAAGCTGTCTAGCAGGAGCTTCCGTTCACTCTGAGCACGTTTGCCGCTGCCGCAGCTTAGTGTCGTTGTTCTTGTTGCTTTTGCGTCTCAACAGCACGTTCTTGAGCACGCCGCTCCAGAGCAAGTCGAATTTGGTATTCTTGTTCTTCTTCCGTCTCAAAGATTACATTGTCGATCACGCCGCTCCCGATCCAGTCGGTTTCGGCGTGAGTGCAGACTCTCTGCTTGTGGTGGCATTGGGGGGGGCTAATGCGGGAGCAGGAAGGGCGGGCTATATCTTTATAAGTTCTATAAGAACGTACTTACAGAGGATCACTTCTATAAGCTCTATTTGTAATATGCGTAATAATTAATAATTAAGTCAAGCTCAATTAGGTCCGATTTGTAAACTTCGTATTCGATAAGGTTCCGGATCACGACCATCATCCTGTTATATACATAGATCGATATATTCGATTAGATACGGGATAATTGACGACATGAATTATATTATTATATATACTAGGAGATGGTACCCGTCGTTCCGACGAATTGTTTCATTGAAATTTTGCTGAAACTACAGTCTATCTACATTTACTTTGAAACATAAAAAGAGTCTAAATATTTGCTGTCGACGACTACGCTTGCAATCTGGGAAAATGACTGCACTCGTCATTGCGAGATTTTTTAACATCAGTCAACTTAGTGCTTCGTCAGAAACGGCGTTGCGCATTAGTCGTAGTTCTGCAGACTCGGCTTCCAAAAGGACGGAAATGTTCTCCGGTGCTGTTGTGATCGTAGATACTGCCGTCGTAGCCATCTCCCAACATGATGGCGCAGACCTCGTTGGCAGTCGGGGTGTTGCACCTCCTTCGGTCGTTCGATTACAGGCAAAGCACACGGAGGTCCAGATCCACCACCTGTTCCCCCTTTATCCGCTGTTGCATCTGATTGTTCACCTGTACGTACGGGATGTATGTGCTGCTCGATCATGGCTTAAAGTTCCCCCATGATGCGCAAATCCAGATGCGGAAAGACATTCATGTGAGTTAACCCGTTGTACCAACGAAACGAATTGGGAGGATAATCCCGCCACTTTAAAACTCCGACGGCCAGTAAAAGCCGCGCGCACGTTTTTATCGCAATAATATCAAACGTAAGGATACAGGTGCTGCAGGTTCGGCATGTTGTCTTCACCGTTCCTTTCGTATACTCGAGCGTCTATTGAAACATCTGCTGCATTTCTTCCATCATGTCAGATTAATCTGGTCTGCAAGCACAAGGTGTCCATCGATTTGTATTTACGGGTCATGTATATAGATCTGTGCAAATTTGGGTGTATCCTCATTGCCAAGTAGGAGGCTACGGTTGATATGGTCAAGCCCCAGTGTAAGCGGTAATTGTAATACCGCTTGTGTCATATTCCTGCACCAACCAAAGAAAGGCATTGTTGTATGTTCACGAACGTTAGTGCCCCGCCAATTCTGGTCTTCATGCAGACGAAGCAACATTGGTTGGGGTGGAGCTATCAATGGCAGTTCAACCTTCCCAACACTAAAGCAAGTTGAGAAACGTGAGCGCGCATATCGAAGATCCTGTTATCCGCAGTGCAGCGCATTGCACTGCAACCAGCTTCCATTTGATCGAGTTTTAGCCGAATCCGCTGCTCAATCTCGTCGAATAAACGCCGCACTCGTGGTACATTCTGTTCAGCCGGCCTTCAATCGTCGGGTGTTTTTGTGTCAGGACTGAACATTCAGCACTTTGGGCGTTGCTGTTTGCATTGATGCTTGCGTCATCTGTATCCCTTTTCGGGATTTCTCAGATGTTAGTGTAATTTGCGGGATAAAGCAAACGTACCCTGCATCATCACCCGTCAACACTTCAGCCACAATCACACGTGCGTAACACCGGCGGACAATGAGGCGCGGCCCTGTTGCAAAGTCCGTTGGATGGATACAGATTCCGCAGGAGCATGATTGATGGATGACCCAACCTTCAGTGCCAGTCGATGAGGCGACATCCATTCACGTCGAAGTGGTTTAAGAACTCTGTCGGAGCTGCGTTTGCACCTTCCTCATCGTAAATTTTGTCGGCGCTAAGAAATTCCTGTTCTCTCCCCGGAACCATGGTCAGGACGATGTGTTCATCTCGGCCACATTGTCATTGCGGGTGGCAAGGATTGCATGGTGGCCAAAGTAAGCACGCGCGTTCCTTGTGGCATGAGCAATGCCATCATAAATTGTGGTAATAAGTCCGTTCAATGTCTGGTTGTGGATCACCATCAACTCCGGACAACAAATCCGATATGCGTCGTATTTTTTCATCCGGTCCCTTCCAAGTGCGAGCAGCCAATCCGCAAAGGTGCGGTTCTAAAAGTCTGCAATTAGCGGAGCGTTCCCAGAGAACATGTTTTGCTTTAAGCGATACACTTGCACGCACATCTACAGGTAGGAGTCCTTGACAGATGCCGCAAGAATATCAGGACCCAGGCCCTTGGGACAACAGAAAGCACCTGGTGGAAGTATCCCGATAACGCGACCGTGATTCCGCCAAAAGAGCATCAAATCGATCCATGATGTCTCGGAATGTGCGGTCAACAGCATCAAGAGCGAACTTTCTCATCATAAGGGCTTCATCCCACAGAATTAGCGCTGTTCGGCGAATCATATCAGCAAGGTCGCTCTGCTTGCTGATCGAACACACTGCCAAGGGCTTCAAGTCAATGGGAATCTTGAACCTTGAATGGGATCTGCGGCCCCCATTCAGAAGCAATGCTGCAATGCCGGACGATGCGACCGCAAGTGCAATCTTCCCCTGGCCTCACACCGGCTTGTGTATGAGGCTTTCAAGGAATGTTCTCCCCGTCCCGCCTGGCCCGTCAATCGAGACGACGCGGCCGTCCAGATGCATTACCTCGTTGTGGACGGTGAGATGCTCTGCGTTCAGAATGTGGACCTCTGGCTCGCTCTGCTGTCTCAATTCATTGGCATCAAACGCATGCTTCTCCGCAATGAAGCGGTCGCCTTGGAGCTCATCCACCGCAAACTCGGGCTCCGGGAGGTTGAAGTCTGCCAGGCTTCTCAAAAGGAAGAAGGAGCTGCGCAATATTCTTCATCGCAAGACTTTTGATCTGCTCCCTGCATTTTCCTGTTGGCGCAGCCGATGTACGCAGCCGTCTGACAGGTCCGTTGAAAACTCGAACCACAACTGTAGTGGCTCTGCGGGTGGCCCATGGATGAGGAGTGGTGACGAATAAAGATCCTATTTTCTGCCCTGCTCTGCATTGTGGAGTCTTCATGAAGACATTGCCGCCACTCTTCGTCATTTTTGTATAATCCGAGGGCCAAGCATGCCGCCTTGAACAATTCGTGCACCACACCATGATGCGTCCGCAATTCGGCAAATGATGTCACCCCTTTGATGGCTGTCAGAAAAGTGCGCAGAAAATATCTTTTTCCAGCGTTGGGGCTCACAAAGTAGAGTCGGACGATGCACACGCCTCGTTTACGGACCGTTCACTGCTTGAGGCTGTCATTACACACAAAAAAGATGGGAAGTCCAGATAGGTTGTGTTGCGAGCAACTTCACTCGCGCGATTGGCTTTGAACCATTCCGTGAGAGTTGGTTTACGTTCCCGGTCAGCGTTTACCACATCGGCCGAGTTCACATGGATGTTGAACACGATTTGCTGCTGATCAGGCAGGTGGACCTGCAAACGCTGCGCCGGCCAGTGGTCGAGCATCGTGAAGCCCTTAATCGCCAGCAGCCTTCCGAGCAGAGACGTAGCGAGCGTCAATATACTGTTTAATCTCGTTTCCGTCTTCAAGAACATCAGTAGTGCGGTAGTGCCTCTTGTAGACGTACTTGATCAAATATTTGACAGCGGTGATGGAGCAACAAATCTGCAGTAGTCGACGGTTCTTTGTCAGCCAAAATAAAGGCCATAATTACGTCAGACTCACCTCAAAAATGATGTGCGCATCGTACTTGCAAGCGAGGAACACTTATGCGGCATGATCCAGCGGTTGTCCACACGGCGACCTTTTGTATCCACAAACGAACGTCCGTCATTCTGCCGTCGTACACCGGTTAACCGTCCGCCTCGGCGGATGTCAGGTTGACAAATGCCCTTAGATAGCGCTTTGTACATTTGCGATCCTCCATGCAGGGCGCGTTTGGATTTTTCACACCGCAAGGTCCGTGCACCAAGCAGTGGGTCACGGTCTCATACGAATCTGCATGTGTCGCTGGATCAAGGAACTCCGCGTACACTGCCGAGTCAATGTTTTCAGGGGTGCGGAGCTTGAAATCCTCGTCTACGATGAGGAGGATGTGCCCATGTGGGAGGCCACACTTTTGGAATTCGATTACCCAGACTTTACCGAACACAGTACCAAAACGCTTCCGGTCTGTGAGGTCACGCATTAGCCCCTGGAATTTGATGTTAAATACCCGCGAAACCAAATTCGGTCGATCCTGCGAGGTCTGTCCCGGTTTAAGACCCGCCGTGATCTCGGTCCACTTTGGATTGCACGTGAAGGTGACAAAGAGGTCTGGCCGCCCACGATAGCGCACAATTGCCATGGCATCCTAATAGAGCTAGCCCATCTGTCGATCGCTTCCAGAAAATGTGGACGGCAAAATCATTTTGCGACCAACTTGCGCTGCGTCGTGGTCAGTGTCGTTTAAAGCCTCCATGACTCCCGAATACAACTCACACCGAAGATCAACGTGGTGGTTGGCAATATACTGCAAGTGATTCTGCTCCACGCATTCCCACGCGTCCACTATATATTGCTTAAACAGCCGTCTAGACAAAAAAGGTGCTCGCTAGGTGCGCGAGGGTATAGCATGTAGGAATAGTACTGCATCTTCGAGAAACGTCGTGTTCCGCCTCTCCCACGGATAGCATCCTCGTTGTCAAACCCTTCCCCCCCCGGCGTCGTACTCAGATCCCCAAAGCGGTATCGTGGGAGTTCACACCCTTGTAGACCTTCAGGGAAAAGAAGCACATAGTGAAGCAGTCTATACGCTGAGTGAAATACTGAAATTCGCTGGAGGCGTCCGACGTTACACTTCATAATAATGTCGCGATCGGAGATACTGCCGTCGTAACCATCTCCCACCATGATCACGCCGACCTCATTGGCAGTTGGGTTGTTGTTCCTTATTCCGTCGTTCGATGCAGGCAAAGCAGACGGAGTTCCAGATCCACCACCCGATCCCACTCCATTCGCTGCCACACCTATTCATTCAACTGCACGTGAGGGTTGTGCTGTTAGAGCATGGCTTGAAGTTTCCCCATGATGCGCCGATCCAGATGCAGATAGACATTCATCCGGCCACCAAGAGCCATGCTTCTGTCAGTGATATAAAAATGCGAGAACTTCCTTGGATGACCGGGCTCCGGTAATATCGATCCTATTTGGTGGTACAGGGAACCTTGGAGTCGAAGGCCCTACACCCCTCCCTGCATAAACCGTTCATCCAAAAGCGCACCCAGGGACGTGAACGACAGTGCGCTATTGCACCCCCTGATTTGGGTGCGGAAAGACTGGGAAATAGGCGTTTGATCCCCCAGGAGACTTCGTAGCGGCTCTGGAGGTTGTGCCAACGGTGAGAATTTGGCCACCTTGCCTCGGTCGCAGCACATGGTGAAAAGCAGTCATGCAAGGGTTGATCCAGGACCCTTCACGCGTTCCTCAATCCAATGGAGTATATACTCACCTGTGAGACGTGTCAGAGGGTTAAACCCTCTGCAAGTTCAGCTGCGCCTTTGGCGAGCTTATCCGTTCCTACAGAGTGTAGGAAATCCATCAGTATGGATTTGAGCTTCGTTTTTCCGAAGGATAAGGCCGGGAACACCGGCATATTGGTCTTTGTAGACCGATTGAGCAAAAGGGCTCACCTGGCGGCGGTGCCAGAGTCCATAGATGGACAAGGAACAGCGAAAGTGTTCCTAGACCGTGTCTTTCGACTGCATAGTCTACCCGATTCCGTTGTATCGGATAGGGATCCCCGTTTTACGGGACAATTTGGGGAGCGTTGTTTAAGGTGCTAGGCACCAAGCTCCTCATGTCCACTGCGGATCATCCGCATACGGACGGACTAACGGAACGCATTAATCGCGTTGCGGAGGATATTCTCCGGAGTTTATGTCCGGATTCTCCAAAGAATTGGAGTGAGATGCTTCCCATGGACTAATTTTCTATCAACAATTCGGTCCATGCATCTACGGGATTTACCTCGTTTTACGTGAACGGATTAACGAATCCGAGGGTTCCGTTGACGTCACGTGTGTGGACCAGGGATTGAGGGGGGGGTTTCCCTGATGTTATCCCTGTATCTGTTCGAAAGCACATCGATAAGTTTTATCGACGCGCCTTAGTGTCTTACGACGCGTCTGCGATGCCATGGAGGAAAGCTAAGACAAGCAGAAGGAGCAGGCTGACCGCAAGGGGCGGCGTAACGAAAAGTATTACACAGTAGGAGAAACTGTTTTATTAAACGCTAAAAATCTTCCTACACATGCAGTTTCCAACGTGTTGCGGAATAAACTGCGCCCCAGGTTTGAAGGGCCATTCAAGGTGCTAGCCCGAAAGGGCTTGGCGTACACCTTGGATACCCCGAAGGTGATGCGTACGCATCCAACCTTCTATGTGGGTATGCTTAAGCCATACCAGGACCCGGAGGCGGGCCCCCTCTTGGAGGAGATTGGAAAGGCGGATAGCCGTAAGAGCCGTAAGACACGGCTAGGGCGAAGGAAGCCCGAGAGGGCTAAAATGCGACCGCGAAGCTTCGCAACGGTCGTCTCTCGAGAGGCAAGCCGCCTCTCGAAGCGATCAGTGGCTTCCCAATCATCGCGGAGCCCTACGTGGATATCATGGATGCGATGGCTGTGTCGATCACAGCGCTCGCGTATCTCACGTCTAAATTGCGCGATCTCCTCCCCCAATGCTTGATGCGGAGGGTAGTCCACACTTTCATGTGTAGCGGCTGATGACGCGACGCCATTATCGGGGTCAAACCCAGTATCTGATGAAATGGAAAGGTTATCCCCACTCACAGAGTTGGTGGGAGTTCGAGACTCCCCTACGGCAGGATTGCCGCGACGTCTTTGACGCTTTAGAGAGGGAGAATCCCGCTGTGGGTCAACGAACAGAGGGGCATGAGAAGCCCCTTCACTCCCAGGAGGTGGGAGTTCGCCGGAGGCAGATGTGGAGCTCACACTGTTCTCTAGCACCATGGTGGAGACAGGGGCGCTGGCGTAGCGCGTGCGATATGGAGCAAATAATAGCTCCATCGCTTTGGCTCTAGCGAATGCCAGGAGCAACTCTCTCTCCATCACAATGTCTCGACGGGAATAGCTGTCGTGCAGCTCATTGAAGCTAGGGAGAAGCTTCTCCCCTTCCGCCCAAGCGCGGAACTTCTTCTCTGCATCATCAGCACTTTCTCCCGGAGAAATAACGAAAGGAACCTCGTGGAGGTTCTCAACAGGGCACCCTGTGCCTGACTGTCTAAGCGCTCTCGGTATGAGACGCTAGTGAACTGCTTTTGTGTAAGCAGTTGTTGCCGGAGTTTTTCACGGCGTTCGCGTTGATACGGCTGTTCAGCCGCGGGGCCAGGGGTATAGGACGCTAACCCAGTCCTTACCACACGCCTGGCCCACCTTGGAAGGTCACGAGGACCTTCGAAATTATAAGCCGCTCGAAACGGGCGTTTGGTGGCGTGTAGTGCAGCCCTTTGTGCCTGTGCGGCAAGTTGGATTTCCTAAGCTGCATCCATCTCATTAGTGACGATCACCTTTGGCGATCCGGATGTATCATCCGATATGGGAAGGGGTGGCGCACTGGTTAGTGCATTTTCCCCACGTGTGGGGAACGGATTAGGATGCCTACACCGCCGTTCGGCGCTGTCGGAGCGGTCAACCGTTGGGGAGGTATCCCCAAGGGCATCCACCTCCGAGCTCTCGGAGTAGTCTACCTACTCTAGAGGATACTCCATAGCACCACTGAAGGTGTATGTGGTGGAGTCAAGTTCGAAATCGAATACATTTGTATCGACAACCTGACCACCACCATCGTGCCCAGCCTTCCAAATTATGGGGGGGAGGGTACCCCGCGGACCTCCACTCGAAATCTGGTCCGATCGTCCGCTGCTGGCAGACGACCGGTCATCATCCAAAGACACTTGGTCCGATTCACTTAAGACCATCTCACCTTGTGTACCCATTGGAGTGGGCTAGTTACACACTCGGTGGATCGGGATCTCATATCGATTTGATTCGGTCTTGAATATGAGACCGTGCTGGCTAAGTGTACCTAGGACGGAACTCTTCACCCCAGGTACGTACAGACCAGAAACACTTCCGAAAGATAGATTCCAATAGGTCGATCGTCCAAACGATCTATACCTGACCAATACGAAATAATAGAGGGTAGACCAATCAACCGGTCTAGCCCCTGACCAATACGAGAGAAGACCAAAACCGGTCTAAGCTCCAACCAATGTTAAAATGAGCCTATATGTCCACGTGAAGACCCAATATGCCCGTGAACTCCACAAAAGATATCTCCACGTAGAGACCAATCCAGTGAATAGCACGTTCCAAACGTACTTGACTTAAAGTGTCGAGATCGCCAAATCGTACTCCCGTCGAGGGACTTCCGGTGGACAAAGTGCGCGTGCGGCGCGTCCAGACCGGGTATAATAGGAAAGAGGGGATAATTCAACCCTCTGCCCCCAAACACTCCGCGAAGGGCGGAGGCGACTAGTGTACGTGAAAAGAAGAACGGCGACCCCTTGCTGCGGTGTAGACCAAGACCAGAAGAGGTTTTTGTCTCTTATTCCTAGACCAAAAACCTTTACCGGAAAAGTTAGTAACCAAAAGACTCTTACTTGGAAAAATCGCAACTAACCAATAATACTACCTCCCTATGGTCCCTAATGTACCCACACAAAATTATGTAAAATACCCAATGTCAGGTGACTCACCCAAGACCAGCGTTCTTGATACTCCTTGAATCTGATAGTCTAAAAAAAGCCCCCTTGTTTAGACCAATCGGAAACTCGACCAACTGCCTTGACCAAAAGTGACCAAATTTGTGGTACACTTCACCACAGCCGCCCCTGAGTCCGACCGTGTCGCACAACGATAACGGTCTGACTCACCCATCACTCGACCAACTGGACCTTGTTCACTCACACTTCTTCCCCATGGATCAAACATCTTCGACACCTGCGTCACGCACTGCCTTCACTGCACTTGATCTTCTTATGCTTCCCTTTGACGCTTGTTCTTGTTGTTCTTGCAGAAACTCTATGCGCCGAGTAGCCCCACCTTGCTTCGCCTGTCCGGTCGGCTCGGTCTGACAGCCCACGTAACTCTCGTGCACTTCAAACATCGGAAGTGCATCAGACTGAAGCCGGCACGCAGATGCAGGATATGCTTGCAGAAAACATGCGTCTCAGAACCCAGGTGGCCCACCAGGCAACACGAGGTGCGCATCTTTGGTCTTTATCTTGTACTCTTCTTTACCCTCGTTTGCCTTCAGCTCTCATCCCTCCCAGCGTAGTCCAGGCAATAGGTGCCTTGGTTGATGCCGATAGGCAGTACGGCGATGATGTTGACCAGCTCCGACACATTTTGGAGGAGCTGATAAGCGCGCGCCATGAGCTGTCCCGTCTGGAGGCTCATCAGTACCATATACGGGATCAACTTGTACTTGTTCGTCGGCAGCAGCTGGACGGACATTTTGACGCGACTTCACTGCGCATGAAAGGAGACGACATCGCACGACGCATTGCCGAGTTGCAAATTGCGTTTCAAGACCAGACCGGGAAGGTCCGGTCCTGTCAAGACAGGTCCGATGCTTGGACGCTAGAGTCAGGTCGTCGTCAGGTGGCACTAGACCAGTGCCGCCAGCGCTTGATGAACTTGCTGCATCCATGTTCTACTGCTTCCTCCAGCGTAGATTGGTCCGCATCGGCAACCTTAGTCGCCTCGGGGCAAGACCAAGACCGCTTAAAGCAGGACCAAGACCGGCTTCGTTCATTGGCTGATATTCAGCAGTCTGAACTTACACCAAAGTCAAAGAAGCGCGTGGACGCGCCGAGTAGCTCGAGGGCGCGGGGCACTGCGCGCGGACCCGGAATCAGGGGGAAGCGTGCAGTGTCCCATAAGCGAGCCAAGACACAGGCGCTTCTCATGGACTCGGACTCGGACGCGGACGACATCTACAGCCCCTCGGAAAGTCGAGAGCCCTCGCGCCGTACTGCAAATCGCACCAAGCACATAGGGGTCTCGTCTGAGGAGGACCCCAGCGAAGGTTCCGGCGATTCCGAGCTCATGATCCCCATCCAGTCCAAGTCACGAACGAATTTGCGTGACAGTTTCGTCCAAGTGGCGTCGACAGTGGGGTCAGAGCAGAAGACCGGTCTGCCAAGTGACGCTGCACCAGTATCGACATCCGCGACGCTGGCACCTTCGGTTCTCCCCGGGAAATCCGAGATTCACAAGTACGCTCTACTGAAGAACATGTCGGTTGACACTAGCTCCCTTCCGACGCGGACGTTTGAAGTCACTTGGCCGTGGTCGTCGGGGCAAATCGGCTGTTTGCGCCGGTCTACCCTGACCAAGCAGCTTCTGGCCCGTTCTTTCTCTCGCCCGGACCCCTGGCTTTTTCCACCGGCTAAAAAAAACCCTGACGCGTCTGAATGGAGGGAGGACTTGATTACGTCGGCGCAGATCTCCCGCCTATACGTCGATGAGCCATGGAAATTTTTCGAACACCCCAAGATAGGACTTGTGTTCCACTTGACTCCGTGGATTGGCACTTTAATAGGCCGGGTGAAGAATTTCAACAAGATCCACGACCAAGCAATTTGGGAAGCGTCCCACTACTTGATGCTTCCCCCATACCGGGTGCGACAAGATCCGGGCCTGGCGACGTTCCAGAGCAAGCGCAAGCGACGTCGAATTCGGGCGGGCGAGTCTTGGCAATCCCTGTGCCAGTACATTTTGGACGGGATGCGAGCTCGCGAGTGTGACGTCGACGTGTTCTTGTACCCGGTGTTCCTCCACATGCCAAGGCGTCGCGTTGAGAAGACCAGACTGCTGGTCGACGACGGCACATGGTACCCCGGTCTTGATTGCGCTGAGCCGGTCGCGGACCTCAAGGATGCTTTGGTACTGCTTGACCGGAAGGACCCCTGGCGTAACCAGTTTCAGGATCAAGTGGAACATCATCCGTCAATGGTCATCGGCCGTCTGTGGGGCGATAGCAAGTGAAGTCGTAGGTAGTTGACCAGATAACTCGTAATACATGTCATCATTTCTTTTCATATGTCCAATCGTCAAATCACTTGGGCTAATTTTACCACTCTCTCCATAGTTGCACCGAACACGTTATCGTAAACAGTTCCACCTCCATCACGAAAATTAGTCATCACATTCGTCATTCCCGTACTCCAATTCGTCACAGTTCATCACAATTTCACATCAACTCCGGACCTTCCACATCTTCACACCGGTCTAGACCGACCGATGCTACTGCGTGTCTTGGTCTTGGTCTTCATGAGTCTGCATCACTGCGAAGCGATTACGACTGACTCGTTCTCGTTCGAACTCTCGTAGAAGATCCCCATAATTCAAGTCGAGCTCGTCGACCCAAGTTGATTCATCATGTTCCTTCCATCGGACCAGGTACTCTCGGTGAGTCCGACCGAACCTGGTCTTCTTGGTCGACCAAACATCCAAGACCTTCTCCACTTCAAACTCGTCTTCCTCTAATGGTCGTTCCCAACTGTCCTCCGGCAGTAACGCTTCATCGAAATCAAATATTTTTTCTTCGTCTACCAGACAGGGAGTTTTGGGTCGATCAGGAAATTCTCGGACCAGCTTCAACTTGGACACATGCACTATCGGGAAGACCTTGTAATCTGTACCAGTTGTTACTAGACGGGCAGCGTGCTCACCGACCATCTCGGCAACACGGAAAGGGCCGTGCCACATGCGAGCCAGCTTCTTCGCATAGCCCTCTTTCACTCGGTCTAGGTATAGCCATACCCTCGCCCCTGGTTCTATACCGTGGGGTCGGACCTGGTCATTGGTCCGGTCTGCCCGGTCTTGTGTGTCCTGACGCAGCTTTTCGTTGACGACTTCTTTGCATGCTGGTAGTGTTTATGGACCTGCATGCGCCAGCGTCGAGCATCGCGATCGCGGGTCCGGGTGCAACCGATAGGTATCCCAGCTTCCAGTGTCGACCTAGGGTCCCATCCATATGTCAGATAAAAAGGCGTTTCTCCTCGGACCCGATCGGTCGACGAGTTGAGTGCAAACACCAGCCTTTCTGCATACTCTTCCCAATCTCGCTGGTCTGGATCAGCAACGTCCATGTTGATCGCCCTCGTTATGGTCTGCACCATGCGTTCCGCCGATCAATTTGCTTGCGGACGATATGCCATCGTCGCACTCTGTTTCTGGCCCAGCATGTTATTGAACGACCGGAACACATCGGCCATAAAACCGGGTTCCCGATCGTGCCTGATGACCTCGCTGGCGCCTAATCTTCGGAACACACATTCTTCGTAGCTCTGGGCGATCTGCTCCGCAGACCGAGATGCACTTGCCTTCCCGATAACTAGACCAGTGAACAGGTCTACCCAGATCAGCAGCTCAGTGTTGGTGCGCGTCGATCTAGGCAGTGAAGGTATGTGGTCCATTGCTATGACCTGGAAAGGGTAGGTAGCTTCGATATTTCCGGGCGATCGCCCCTTGATTGCCGGTCTACCCTTTCCGGTCTCGCAATCCGTGCAACAGCCCACATATTTATGCACACTACGGAAAAGACCTCTCCAGTGGAAGTGGGACCTGATCTTATGATAGGTCCTGCCTATGCCCTGATGTCCCCCTTCTAGACTCACGTGATAGTGATGAAGGACATCCGGCTGCAGCAACTCGGGGATCACTAATTTCGCCAGTCGGTCCCGGTCTGCACTGTCTTGGTCGGCATCGCGGCAGTAATACAATAATCCATTATCATCCACTTCGTAGCTATCCGCGATCTTAATGCACTTTTTCGCTTGATCGTTCGTCAACTTGGGCAGTTCACAAAGCAGGTAGGTCTTCAGGCTCATAATCCATTCTTATTCGTCCTGCGACTTGAGGATCCGTTCCATCCTAACTGTTGCACTGCATATTCGTTCAAACTTTCCTTCGGGAACGGTCGGCGAGACTTCTGAGCTTTCGATCTAGTCGCGACCATCACATGCACCTGGACTGGGGCGTTCTTGGGTCCGATCACCTCTGGGAGCCTGTTTATATTCACCAATTCATCCAGAACGGCCTTCTCGGTGATCGTAGCCCCGGTCTGGTCTTGCATGGCCTTGGTCGCGATGTAGTCGGCGCTTCTGTTCCAGTCCCGTTTCACGTGCAATAGCTCGTGGTTGGGGTGGTCCTTCAATGCCTTCATTACTCGATCATTTAGCGACCTTAGTCTGGGTGCCTTGCAGTCGATCTCTCCGGTGATCTGCCTGATCACTAGGTTGGAGTCACCACATATGATGACTCGCCCCTTCTCTTGCGACGACAGCAGGTCCAGACATAGAAGTAGACCTCGGTACTCCGCCTCGTTAACAGTAATATCCGGCGTGAAATCGGCAGCGGCTGCAACTATAGACCATTGTGGCAACTTCCACAATATTGCACTATAGGCACCGACCTTCTTCTTCACGCTTGCCGATCCGTCAAAACTTAAGACCAAGAGCTCTTCATCATGGTCGACGGTCGGTGGCGGTCTCGAAACTGACTGCCGAGGTTGCTTCCTCGGGGCAATCGCTATCAATGCCTCTCCCACTTCATACCGAGGGGTGATACTGGCAGCTAATGTGCCCAATATCTCTTCCTCTCCCCCGGTGCACTGAACGACCTCGAGGGTCCACTGCGACAAGACCGCCGACCATCTGCCTGGACGTCCGTCCATCCCATTGGCTGATAATAGCCAGGACAAAGTAGAACGTCTTGACAGGACCTTTATAGGTCGGCCGTCCAGCAGGTTGTAACACACATCCAGAATTCGTAGCAACGCCAGAACTTCTTTCTCGACAATTCCATAGTTCAATTCTTTTGGTTTTAGCGTCGGGCTCGTAAACGTGACTGGATGATACACACCATCGTGATCTTGCACTAAAGTGGCGGAGATAGCCCACTTACTGGCATATACAATAATGGTCGGCACTTTTTCGGGAGCGAAATGCTTGAGAATCGGTGCCGTCGCCATCTTAACCTTCAACATACCAAAGGCAAACTGTGCACGCTTCATATGATCTTCGGCCTCCACTTGCGGACAAACTGCAGCAAGACCAGAGTCGGCGCCCTCCTGTAAAGTTCCCGATCTCCTTCGCGCAACATATGATATTCAACTTCCCGGAGCTCGTACAGCACACCCGCGTAGATAGCAAAGTCTTCAATGAATCGGCTATAATAATTCAAGCTTCCCAGGAAGGACTGCATTGCCTTCAGCGATCTGGGGAACGGGAGGTTACTCAGCGAATCCAGGTCCTTGGGATTAGCCTCTAGACCATTGTTCGAGACCATATGGCCTAAATAGGCGACCTTGGACATACCCAAAAACTTTTCACGGCACTGATAGAAAGGTTCCAGCGGTCGCATGTCTCCAACAATCGTTCAACCTTCTCGCACAGATCGTTCCATGACGAAGCAGGTATCAGAATGTCGTTGATGTACGACCGCCTCCCTAGAACGGACGGTCCTCTTTCCCGATCGGGTTCACCCTCTCTAAACACATCATAATTTTCAACAGGGTCCCGATCGGTCTTTATCTTGAAGTGTCCGTACAATGCGTTGTCTATCAGCCTTTGATAGATCTGGGGCGCGTTCTTCAGACCGAACGGCATACGATTCCACTTGAAAAGACCAAATGTTGTCACAAATGCGGAAATCTCACGGGCTCGATCAGTCATCGAGACCACCCAAAATCCACTTGCCGTATCTAGCGAACAATACCACAAGGTCTTGTCGAGGTCTTCCAACAGATCATTAATCAGCGGCATCGGTTACACCATGAGTTTAGTCAACCGATTTACCAGCCGATAGTCGATGCACAGTCTAATGTCAACGCCGTTCTTCTTGATTACAATTACTATCGGCGAGGCCCATGGCGAGGTCGACGGTCTAATAATCTTGGTGACCAACAGTCCTTTAATGAGATCAGAAAGCTTTTCACGGTACTGTGGCGCCACGCGTCGACATCTCTGGGCAATCGGCTTGGCATCTCCAACGTCAGTATCGCAAATCGCACCACGGGCCGCAGGTGGTAAGGCGTTGCCTTTCCGATCAGCAGATGTCTTTTATTCCATATGATATTCTTCAACTGCTCGATCTGGTCTGAACTGTTAAGTTCTTGATCACCCACTTGTAAATCATCCATTGTAACTTCGGGCGAGTCGGCAGACACTTCAGGGAGGATTTCCATTTGGCTTTCCAGCCCCTGAATGTACTGTTCCCCTCCTTCATGTATACAGAACTGTTCATCTTCTGGGGCAATATCACCTAGACCATCTGGACCGGCTGAACGCCCCTGGTCTTGATCAACGGGCTGTCCTTCACTGATATCGGTCTGATTAGGAATACCGTCATGTTCCGACCTAGCAATTTCATGTTCCCCTTCTTCCGTTTCATTCTCCGCTGTCTCCTGGTCTTGTGCTGACACCACGTTGACTAACCCTGGCTCGTCTACTTGATGGTCCACCGTTCCAGGTGACTGCGGCGCCTTTCTTCGGACCAACATCTTCTTTGGGGTGACATAACTTGGTCTTTCCACTAAAGGTGAGGTATCCTCTTCCACCGACCCATCATCGCTGATAAGATCGGTGGTCGATTGGTACGCCAGGTTTTGCCACTCGACATACCGCCTCGATCCAATCGAGACGAACCCCATCTTCCTTGGTACCTTCCCTTCTGCTAACCACATACCGACAATAGTGTTATTGTCCAGTGTCAGCGGGTTGTCACCGATATTGGTAACACGGACAAAATCACGTCGAGAAGCACTCTTTACGAAGGTCGAGACCCACCGATCGCCCCTGGTCAACCATAGCTTCCTCGAACGAAAACCTTTCTCGACCGGGGTATCGGCAGACCGACCGACTGGGATAGTGAGGTCTTGGTCCCATCGGACCAGATCGGTATACGAACCATACAGAGGTCTTCGACCAGCCAACTGGACCTGGACCTCATCCGGGAGTGTAAGCACTCCATGTGACAGGACTAGGCGAATACCAGCTGGTACCATGAAATCAATGCCTAGTAAAGCGTCCTGACCAGCCAACTTGCCAACCCAAGCGCTGAAAAAGTAGACCAGCGATCCCGACAGAGTAATTTTCACACGCGTTCTTCCTTCGGTCATATAAGAGTTTTCACCGATCCCGACGCATTCCTGTCTCTGGGTATCGTCTATACGACATCCGACCTTACGAGCAAAGGCGGAGTCGATTATCGAGACTTCAGCTCCAGAGTCGAACAACATCGTCGCTTTCTGGTTATTAATCTTGCCACAGGCTTTCGCCTGCTTGAACCATTTATCAGGCGCGTGATACTTCCAGTATCCGCGGGATTCTCCAAGCAGCAAGTCCAACTGCATAACCACCTTAGTCCGGGAGTACTCATCGGTCTTCAGACTGTAGACCGGATGGTCTCGGTCGACGCAATTTGGAATAGAAGGTGTATTGTCGGTCTTATCCTCCTTGCCTACATATGCATAGATGTGAACCGTAGAACGCTCGGCTCGATCCAGATTCCGACCTGGCGAGCGTTCTAGTTTAACATCTTTTCTGCGTCCGGCGGCAGCATCCCCGCGTGCTTGTCCGGCACGTGCCACTTGCGTATCATGTTAAAAAATTCTTCAATCTTGCAGTGGCCGGCCTCGTGGATCTCTCCACATGACTTGCATACGAAGAGGCAGTGGTCAGTCGGGTGGCCGCGTCTCTCGCACTTCTTGCACACCATCCTTGCACACCATCTTCTTCCAGCAGTTTAGACGATCATGTTTGCTCGACCCACAGTGGGAGCACTTCTGACGAGGTCGGTCCGAATCGGACTTGCTTCCGTTCCTTCCCTTCCGGTCTACCTGGTCGGACTTCGACCTGGTCTTCGAGGCAGGTCCCGCAACATAGAAGTAACGATACTGTTCTTCATCCGATGACACCTGGCTGGATTGACTTCCACTTTCCCCTTCCGATCCCGTGCTGTCTTTGGCTACGATCGTCTTGACAGCTCGGGTCGGTCTGGTCCAGGGTCTCTTGACCGGATCGGTCTGGGTCTGGGTCTTGGATCGGTAGCGACTTGATCCACCAGCACTCTTCGTCCTCATGCTACGCGACTGCTGTAGCGTCCGTAGAGTCTGTTCAACTTCACCCGCGTCCCTAAGACGCAGCAGAGTAAGCTGGTCCGCCAGTTCTTGATCTTCCAGGGTACTAATGTAGTGACCCACATGTTCCAGAGCAGCACCGTTCGGCGGGTTATTCTATTTAATTGTTATGCCGGCACGAAGTGCAGCCACGTTCAACCGATGCAAATACTCGATCGGTGTCTCGTCGCTCCGCTTCTGCATATGGTGATACTTGCGGGCACTCGAAAATCCGGAGTTACAATATTGCCCTTCAAACTCTGCACATAGCTGGTCCCAGTCAAATCGGACATCCCGACCTAACTGTTGGATCCAGTTGGCAGCCGGTCCTTTCAACAAATCCCGGAAGATCAGACACTTTTCACTTTTCGGGGTCTGGTCTCGCAGGAATGCAGACTTGACCCGACCGAACCAAGACAGGGCCTGGTATTCATCAGCATCCTTGCCAGTGAAGTCCTTGAGGTCGGTCGTCGCGGCCATACGGATGCGCGGAATCGCAGCAGATCCAAAGTCGTAAGCAATGGTGGAGGATAGGTTATCCTTGCGTGGCTTGCCAGAGCCCGTACCGTCTGACCCACAGTGGTCGTCAAGACCGCCGACCGACTCCATGTCACAGTCACTTGTCTTGCTTGGTCTACGCGGTCTGGCCAGTTGCGGCTTGCGCTTCCCTTTGCCGCCTTGCTTATCACTTCGAGTGGGCTTGTCCACAGATGTTACCGATTCCATATCCACATCTCGGCAAACATTGGCACTTTGCTGGGTAGACCGGTCTTGGACATGTGGGCGAAGAGGTGGTCTAACCTGGTCTTCCATAAAACGTTCCATCATCGTCTCAAACATGGCTTGGACGTTATCTGGAGTCATGGCAAACGTGTTGATAGCCTCCTTTTGCGGAACTGAGGCCTGTGGGGGTCGCTGGAGCCCCTACTGGCAAGCAGCCCTTTGCTGCCGCACGTCCTTTTTTTGTTCCGGCTGGGCATGGTCCACCCCCATGGTCATCCGCTCGACACCGGTCTCCAACTCTGATGAGCTGTTCGAGGCCGGTGGATATTGATAAACCGATTCGTCATCAGAACCAATGTCAACAGGCGCTGTGGAGGCTTCAGCGACCTTCACTGCTGCGGTGGGAGTTGGGCGGCGAACCGCCCCAACCAGTAGACCAAATGGTCGTGGAAGGTCGACATCGACGATTTCAGCCTCCAAGTCTCAATTCAAATAGTTTTTGGTCATCTTCGGGGTTCTGAATTTTAATTCCAACCTCCGCCAACATCGCCACCAAGTTTTTCACCAACAGTAATGAGCGATCACTCTGGTCCGGCTCGGTAGTGGGACCGAGCAAACGGTCGGGGATCTGGAGGTTCAACACCCGAAAGACCACGTCAAAACGAACAAATCGTTTCAGCTCAAAAATGTAGTACATCTTGTTTAGGTCTTCTCCAGTGATGCCTCCATCTCCGACCTGCGACTTTTCTTCGAGGTCGTCTTCGTCGGCCGGCATTCCCAACCCTTTCTTGGGAGTCTTGGGGACGTTGGGGAGGTTGGTCTGATCGTTCTGATCAGCCGCCAAGTATTTTTCGTCTTTTAATTTTCCATCAACTTTTTTATGCACATACATAGGATCAGGACCAATGTCTGATCCTTTCCTGGACTATAGCAGGACTTGCTATAGTCCCGATCGGCTCCGGTGGGAGCCTTTTGTGGAGGAAAAAAAATATTAATCCCGATCTGGTCCTCCACCAGGCCAGACCGGACATCGCCATCTTTATCGAGAACGAAGACGTAAGATGATAGCCTTTCCTTACGCCCTCTCCAGAACGATTCCAAATTCAAATCTTCAAATTCAATCTTTGATGACACCTCGCGGTGATATCCACGATCACCAAGTGATCCGGGCACGCGCACCATTGTGGTGGAGTCAAGTTCGAAATCGAATACATTTGTATCGACAACCTGACCACCACCATCGTGCCCAGCCTTCCAGCTTACGGGGGGGGTACCCCGCGGACCTCCACTCGAAATCTGGTCCGATCGTCCGCTG
>CM047590.1:5184962-5195287 GCA_026184515.1 Peronosclerospora sorghi
TGTCGGATCGGGATCCCCGTTTTACGGGACAATTCTGGGGAGCGTTGTTTAAGGTGTTAGGCACCAAGCTCCTCGTGTCCACTGAGGATCACCCGCAGGCGGACGGTCAGACGGAACGCGTTAATCGCGTTGTAGAGGATATTCTCCGGAGTTTATGTCCGGATTCTCCAAAGAGTTAGAGTGAGATGCTTCCGATGGACTAATTTGCTATCAACAATTCGGTCCATGCATCTACGGGATTTACCTCGTTTTACGTGAACGGATTGGTGAATCCGAGGGTTCCGTTAACGCCACATGTGTGTGTCCCAGGGCTTGAGGGTGGAGGATTCCCCGATGTCAGCCCTGTATCTGTGCGAAAGAACATCGATAAGTTCTTATCGACACGCCTTAGTGTCTTACGACACGTCTGCGATGCCATCTCGGAAAGCCAAGACAAGCAGAAGGAGCAAGCTGACCGCAAGGGGCGGCGTAACGAATATATATAAAGTAGGAGAAACTGTTTTAATAAACGCTAAAAATATTCCTACGGATGCAGTTTCAAATGTGTTGCGGAATAAACTGCGCCCCAGGTTTGAGGGGCCATTCAAGGTGCTATCCCGAAAGGGCTTGGCGTACACCTTGGATATCCCGAAGGTGATGCGTACGCATCCAACCTTCTATGTGGGTATGCTTAAGCCATACCAGGACCCGGAGGCGTGCCCCCTCCAGGAGGAGGTTGGAAAGGCGGATAGCCGTAAGAGCCGTAAGACACGGCTAGGGCGAAGGAAGACCGAGAGGGCTAAAATGCGACCACGAAGCTCCGCAACGGTCGTCTCGAGATAGGAAATCCGCCTCTCGAAGCGATCAGTGGCATCCCAATCATCGCGTAGCCCCTCGAGGATATCATGGATGCGATGGCTGTGTCGATCACAGCGCTCGCGTATCTCACGTCCCAATTGCGCGACCTCCTCCTCCAATGCTTGATGCGGAGTATACTCCACACTTTCATGTGGAGCGGCTGATGACGCGACGCCATCATCGGGGTCAAACGCAGTATCTGGTAAAGTGAAAAGGTTATCGACACTCACAGAGTTCGTGGTAGTTCGAGACTCCCCTACGGCAGGATTGCCGCGACGTCGTTGACGCTTTCGAGCGGTAGAATCCCGCTGTAGGTCAACGTGTCGTGAAAGGGTTGAAAATTATTATAATTCCACTTAATTAACAACACAAAGAGGTAATAAGCCAGCCCTCCTTGTTTTACTTCCCGGGTACTTAGTACTTCCGTCCGAACCAACAAATCAATCAATTACACTTGGGGTACACTTCAAAAGGTTGTTCCAGGCTTCCCCCAACACTAGCGCACTTCAAACGGCTGCAGCTCCACTTGCTATGGCGTTCGCTCAACGACTTCCTTGTATTACACTTGGTTTTTGTATGGGATCAAAAAGAATGTTTTTTACGGCCGCCAGAGATCTGCGCACTTCAAGGGAAATTTCGTTCTATTAAGTATTACTACCTCCTACATCAACGTCAATCACTTTTTTCACCCACTACTTTGTGGTTACTTCAGCGCTGACTTCAATACGTGGCAGTTATTGCTGAGGCCCTCTGTAACCTGATTGATCATCCTTGAGAGCTACCACTGATTCCCTCTGTAACCTGATTGATCATCTTTGACAGTTACCTTAGAAACCCTCTTAAATCTGAAGAGCGAGTTGGCTGTCGCATGTCACTCCTGATTGGTCAAAAAATCCACTTATTTTTCCACATTCATACCAATCACAAAAAAAATAGCCGTGAGCAAGTTGGCCGTCGCGAGTTGGCCGTCGCGAGTTGCTGATGATTGGTCAAAATCGCTCATCCAAAATCGTATACTTAACCATCATCTCTTGACCATCAGTTACGATGCCACGCAAAGGAGAGAAAGACCCGCACCCATGTGGTCGAAGAGCCGACCGTGGAAACAGCAAAGACACCCATGCGTTTTGTCTTTAAAATGGGTAAAGTACCTGGCGTAGTGAGCCAATTAGTACAAGATCTTCGTCGTGTCATGGCTCCGTACACGGCAGATAAGTTGCGTGAGAAACGCAAGAACACACTCAAGGATTTTGTGCACGTCGGGGCGCCGCTGGGGGTCACGCACTTTCTTTTCTTTACGACAACTGAAACCAGTTCGAATCTCAAGATTGCTCGTGTTCCACGTGGTCCGACCCTGTCCTTCCAAGCGACCAAGTACTCGCTAATGAGTCAGATGCACTTTGTCGTACGACGTCCAGTGGATACGTCCCTGGCATTGAAATCCAAGCCATTAGTCGTGCTCAACAATTTCACCCGACCGACTGAGAACGTTAAAATGATGAAGGTAACGTTCGAGAACATGTTTCCAGCGATTGATGTGCAAAAGGTGGCCTTAGAAGAATGCAGACGATTGGTTCTGTTCCATTACGAGGACGAGACGGACACGGTGGAATTCCGTCAGTACGTGATCCGGGCGGCCCCCCTCGGGCTCTCGAAAAGTGTGAAAACCCTTGTCAAGGCCAAGATCCCGAATCTCCACAAACTCGAATACATTAGTGAGTATGTCTTAGACAACTTCGCGGGCGTGGTCTCGGCCTCGGATAGTGAAGTGGACGATGAAACCGCGCACGTGACCCTGCCCGACGCCTTTCGTGGTCGTGGAAACCACAAGGCGGAAAAAAGTGCCGTGCGGTTGACGGAAATTGGGCCGCGCCTGACGCTGCGTCTCACCAAGGTCAAGCGCGGCATTTGCGAGGGTGACGTCCTGTATCACGCGTACAAGACCAAGACACCGGAAGAAGCGGCCAAGGCCAAAGCAAAGCATGAAGCTGCCGTGGCGCGCAAACGCGAGCGTCGCGAAGCGCAGGAAGCAAATGTGTTGAAAAAGCAACAAGCAAAAGAGGCGAAAAAGCTGCGCAAGGTCGAGCGCAAACGAAAGCGTGAACAAAGCAACGAATACCCGGACGACGTGGAGGAGGCAGCGGTCAAGACGGAGGGGAGCGAGGACGAGTCGGAACTGGATGATGGTGACTATTATCGTCAGGAGGGGAGCGAGGACGAGTCGGAACTGGATGATGGTGACTATTATCGTCAGGAGGTGGGCGAGTATCCTGATGCAGACATGTTCCTGGACAGCAAGAAGCACAAACGTGTCGAGAAAAAGGCTGGTGCGGGGCAAAAGCCATCCAAAATCGCCGCGTCCGATCAGACACATCGGTTTGTGCGGCCCGGGAACAAGGCTCCGAAAGTCCAGATCGTCCGTCAGCGTAAGCCCAAGAACTAGCACGTGCTTGTTGACATAGCTTCTCATGTGTTCTCGGCACATAATTGAGTTTTCATGAACGCTTACGTCAATAAAACATACCAAGCATTGATAACTACCATAATCCATCTTTTATATACTGTAAATATAGCTTCGAATTCACCACAGTAGAGTTTGGAGAGATAAAAATATACCAAGAATTAATAAATACCGCAGATCACCTTCATGCTGTAAATAAAGACTCCACTTCACCACAAACGACCAGAGGGGCATGAGAAGCCCCTTCACTCCCAGTAAGTGGGAGTTCGCCGGAGGCAGATGTGGCGCTCACACTGTCCTCTGGAACCATGGTGGAGACAGGGACGGTGGCTTAGCGCGTGAGATATGGAGCACGTAATAGCTCCATCGCTTTGGCCCTGGCGAATGCCAGGCGCAACGCCCTCTCCACCCAAATGTCTCGACGGGAATAGCTGTCGTGCAACTCTTTTAAGCTGGGGAGAAGCTTCTCTCCTTCCTCCCAAGCGCGGAACTTCTTCTCTGCATCATCAGCACTTTCTCCCGGAGAAAGAACGAAAGGAACCTCGCGGAGGTTCTCAACAGGGGCACCCTGTGCCTGACTGTCTAAGCGCTCTCGTTATGAGACGCTAGTGAACTGCTTTTGTGTAAGCAGTTGTTGCCGGAGTTTTTCACGGCGTTCGCGTTGATACGGATGTTCAGCCGCGGGAAAGGGGTATAGTACGCTAAACCAGTCCTTACCACACGCCTGGACCACCTTGGAAGGTCACGAGGACCTTCGAAATTATAAGCGCTCGCGACGGGCGTTTGGGGGCGCGTAGCGCAGCCCTTAGTGCCTGTGCGGCAAGTTGGGTTTCCTAAGCTGCATCCATCTCATTAGTGACGATCACCTTTGGCGATCCGGATGTATCATCCGATATGGGAAGGGGTGGCGCACTGGTTAGTGCATTTTCCCCACGTGTGGCGAACGGATTAGGATGCCTACACCGCCGTTCGGCGCTGTCGGAGCGGTCAACCGTTGGGGAGGTATCCCCAAGGGCATCCACCTCCGAGCTCTCGGAGTAGTCTACCTCCTCTAGAGGAGACTCCATAGCACCACTGAAGGTGTACATGGATAGCCAGAGGGACTGGCGTTGAAGTTATCCAACAAAATTTTGATTATTGCGTAAGCAATAGTCTTGATGGGGGAGGATGTAACGGGGTTACATTCGAGTTCCATTTAGTGTCGGTGTACATAAGTACACTACGGTTGAGGTCAGTATTGACCGGTTTGAATGGATTTGAACCATTGGTTATTTTAACCAATCAGGGAAGGGGCCCTTGGTGTGGTGGTGTGTCAGCCATGCACGTGTCGGTACACAGGTGTGTACACTTTATTTTAGCTAGGTACGAATTAGGAATATTCTACTTAGTATTACATATAGTTTACATTAGTTTAAATTAATTTAGACTAATTACATATTAAATATATTCAGTTTACAAAAATACTTAAGACTGCCAGGCGCGCGACCACGCCCGGTCGCGCGCGCAGTGAGTATTGTATCCTAAGGGAGTTCTCCTTTACGCTACCTCCCTTTATAAGGGAAGTCTTGTTACAAGGGGTTATCGAAAGCTATCTGTAAACCACCCCGGGAATCTTGGTCCCGAGTAGGAGAGCTCTCTCCTACTAAGCCCTTTTATAAGGGCGTATCGGTTAGGTAGCGGCAGACGCTGCTTTAAGGAAAGTCTTCCTCTTTGCGCTACCCGTACCGTGCGTGTACGCACCCGGCTACATTCCACGTAATCACCAGTCGGCGCGTATATGTTTACCAAGTGTCCTCATCCGGAATGTTATTCCAATGTTGCGTGAACTCCAATCCTCTGCCTTCCGAGGTTGTACATCGGAAGCTATTCGGGGGTGAATTAAGATTGCTACCCTTGCCGCCTTGTTTGGCGGAATGCTCCAGTCTGCTAGCCGACCTAGGTTGCTCTTAAAATTTCATATCCGTTCCCATGCTTGTGTCAGTTTCTCTGCTAATTATGCTGAGTCAACGTACGCCTCTTGTAGGATAAGTATATCCGGGGCCAGTCTTCGTCCACTCCATGCCTGCATCCATTCCATTCTGCTTCGTAATGGAAATCCTCGCACATTTTGACTCATAATCCAAACGTCCTGTGGTCTCCAGACAGGCTGACCTTGTATACTCCCTCTCCTGAAGTGAACGGAAAGTTGAAAATAATCAGCCATCGGGAACTTCCTCTGTACAGGATGCTGGAACCATGCCTCCTTCTGGATACCCTTAGAAACTACTTATGCTCCCCCATCTGGACACGTTTGTGCCTCTGTGGATGCTTCGTCCTCCGGATGGGACCCGTCTGTTCTTAAAAAAATACTAGGCTCAGCCATCCATTCTCTTCCCCGGCTTCGATACCTCTGACTATCTTTCCATAGACGTGATTAGTAACAGCAAGAGTACAATGTCGTTTGAGTAATAGGATAATTGAGTCCACCGGAAGAAATTCCGATCCCACTAACAAATCTTGTTTCACCCCATATAGATGCGCGCACAGAACATTCCCCGTCAGAGTCGTAGTACACTTCGGAGCGCATAAACGGATCAGTTTGTTCTGTCCATATTGAGCTCTACATACCTTCTCCCATGCATTTGAGCTAAACATAATGGCCGCCTCGAGTTGCGTAGTTTGAAAACTGGTCCCGCGACTCTCCCAGTCTCGAAACCAGGCCTCATCAATTCCATTGCATGTACCTCGTTTCCCTAAATCAATGACTCCATACCAGCACTGTTCACGTAACAATGCAGTAAGTTGGACCAGGACTTCTTCGTCTACAATATCCAGGGTCGAAGGCCCTCCTTGTACCAATTGAAACATGTGTAAGATTTGTTTCGCTTCCCGCTTTGCCGATTTCATCGACACCTTCTTTGTCGCTGTCACTGAAGGAAACCGGACTCGCGTTTTATCCGTCCAGTAATCTTGCAATCGGCTCCAAGCATTCCTCCACCTTTCTGCTTCTGCTTATTCTCTGGTTCCCGATTTAGGTGCTGGTTCTCTTCGCCTCCTTTTATCTTATCTGGACCACTCGTCTGGGTTAGGTTATTCGTACCTGGGAGAGTTCTATATGCTGATTCCATAAGCACATCGGAGCTCTGCAACAAAGATGACGATGGTTCCCTTGTTCACAACCCATGTCTACACAGGGGTGGATGTCCTAGAAATAGTATCTCCTCTACGGGATCCGTGGAGACATGCGACGTAGTGCGCTTCTTCAAAATGAAGAATGATCGGCATCTGCTACATGCTGTCTGGTTCACGTTGCTTCAACTCTTTGACACGTTTGACACCCTCGTCCAGACCTAAAGTGTACTCACCACTGTGTTGGTAGGTCAGCGCATTTATAGTACGTACCTCCGGTTTAAAGTGGACCACACCGTACGCTACTCCTCCAGATAGAGTGTTTGACTACGAATATATCTCGTTGAAGCAGCGTACAGATACTCGCTAGCGTATCCTTACTGCCCCACTCTGTCTCCGGGACGAAGTCCGTTAACTTGGATCTGCTGGCAGCATAAATCGTTTAGATACTGTCGAAACTCCTGCGCCGATACGCTGGCTGACATTTTCTTGTATCCTGTCCCAATGTTAGCAGTGTCTGTTTTCTTAATCCCGGCGGGAATTTCCTGTCAAAATCAATCAGTGCGCGCGCTCTCCCTCTGATTTCACATGCTCTGTCAAGGTCGATAACACCTTCGGAGACTGATCTAACCCTGAACACGCCAACGCTTGAGCCACCGCTTACGCTTGACAGTTCCCAGTCTCCGTAGCCCTGACTGGTGTTCTCCCATTTCCCAAAAAGCCGAGGCTATTTGGTTGGTTGTACTTTGCGGCCTGGTCCTTTGCTCTGGTAACCAATTCCAAAGAATTGTACCTTCACTTTCATCTAAGGTTGCTTGCGTCGTTGTAATGGCTTGTTTGGCCTTGTGCTCTCGAATCACTAGTTCTACCTCGAAGAAGTTGGTCGGTTGCCTCTGAATCAGTTCTATAATCTCCTTCGTCAGATCTTTAGGCTTTTGATGAGCTGTTGCGATTACTGGCGCTCCCCGCTATGTGTGTTTCCTGGGCTCCTTGATTCTTCCACTGCTGGTCTGTAATCCGCGGTCTCTCTGTCTTCCAGATGAATAGGTGACGGTGATCCATGGTGCCGTGACTGGTTCCGTGGTTGGTTACTCCCACTCGTCTCCACTGGGAGAGGTGTGCCTGTGTCCTTTGTCTTAGCGGCTTCCGTGAGACTGGGTTCTAGCTCCTTCCCTTCTATCGGGGCCTACTGCCCCTTCTGGATCGTATGCTTTTGTTCGGACATACGATATTTCATATCATACGGCTAGCAGTTACCTCTGCGTGTGTGTGTAGTTGATGCATGCTGGTAAAAGCGGCGCGGGGGCTTGTAGCTCTCGAATCGCTGCCGTCGTGATGGCTATACATCTGCCCTGCATTAACTTGTCTAGCTCTGCTGTGCACGCTCGGATTCGATGATTGGGTTGGCCGCAACGTGCGCATAGCTTTCGCCCCCGCATTGAAGGGTGCTCTATGATGAATAGTGTTTCACCCCAGGCGATTCTCAATACACCTCGTATTCCTTCCGGACATCCCGCCGATTCACAAATCACCTTCTATTCCGTCGATGTCTCTGAAAAGAGACCCCCGGTTTCCATATTGTCTAAATGAAACGGTGATCGAATGTACTGATTTAGCAGCATATGTACCTTGGTCATCTCCACCATCCTGGAGATTTTCCGGATGATCGTGGTACAACCCCCTTGAAGCATCTGTTCAGGCCCGTGGACCCCACGCTGCCGACGCCATGTCTCCTCCTTATCTCCAGGATTCCGGCCTTCATCGTTATGAACGTTTGTTAAACAGTGCTCCTTCCTCAGAAATGGTACCGTTACCCCCCCCCCATATCTTCTCGCAATCTCCCTGGTTGGAAAGTAAAAATAAATTGTATGGTTAGGCTTATATAGCTGATGGTTGTTACCTGCGCCACCATCTCCCATAATTGAGCCGACCCGTTTCCCCGTGCTGTCGCTGCAGTGGCAATACTCTCCTGTACTCAGGAATACCTCCTTTATCACATTTTCTCCGTGTAACTCCATCGCTAGACACCCTTTCACCTGGGCCCGTATCGTCTGCATTAAACGTACCCTATCATCCATGGTCATTATCTCAAGTAGAACTGCGGGAAACAACGGACAATGATCGTTTGTAGCAGGGTGCGTACACGCACGGTGCGGCTATCGCACAGAGGAAGACTTTCCTTTAAGCGGCGTTCGCCGCTACTTAGCCGATACGCCCTTATAAAAGGGCTTAGTAGGAGAGAGCTCTCCTACTCGGTGCCAAGATTCCCGGGGTGGTTTACAGATAGCTTTCGATAACCCCTTGTAACAAGACTTCCCTTATAAAGGGAGGTAGCGTAAAGGAGAACTCCCTTAGGCTACAATACTCACACGCGCGCGACCGGGCGTGGTCGCGCGCCTGGCAGTCGTAAGTATTTTTGTAAACTGAATATATTTAATATGTAATTAGCCTAAATTAATTTAAACTAATATAAACTATATGTAATACTAAGTAGAATATTCCTATTCGTACCTAGCTAAAATAAAGTGTACACACCTGTGTACCGACACGTGGATGGCTGACACACCACCACACCAAGGGCCCCTTCCCTGCTTGGTTAAAATAACCAATGGTTCAAAAACTTTCAAACCGGTCAATAATGACCTCAACCGTAGTGTACTCATGTACACCAACACTAAATGTAACTCAAATGTAACCCTGTTACATCCTCCCCCATCAAGACTATTGCTTACGCAATAATCAAAATCTTGTTGGAGAAGTCCAACGCCAGTACCTCTGGCTGTCCATTGTACACCTTCAGTGGTGCTATGGACGAAAACTATTCCGACAACTCGGAAGTGGATGCCCTTGGGGAGATCTCCCCAACGGCTGGCCACGCTGACAGCGCCGAACGGCGCTGTAGGTCATCCAACCCATTCCCCACACGTGGGGAAAACGCACTAACTCGTGCGCCACCGTTACCCGCTAGGGGTGATACCTCCAGGTTTCCACAGGCGACCACCACCAATGAACCGTCCTTGGTTCACGAGGCCCGACGTGATGTACAGGCACGGAAGGGGCCTCGCGACCCTCAAAAGAGGGCTAGACAGGCGGTCAAGAGGAGTCTAGCCTCTTATACCCCTGGTCCAGCGGCTATACTGCCGCGTGAAATTGCGCGCCGGAACCAACTCCGGGCCCGACTACTAACGCCCAAACATTATACCGTTAGGTCCTACCGAACGCGTCTCGGGAAGCAGGCACGCGGTGTCCTTGTGGATATCATCCGCGAGATTCCCTTTGTTCTCTCGAGGTACGAAAGCGTCGAAGACGCAGAACAGGCATTCCGCGCCTGGGCGGAAGGGGATAAACGCCTCCCCAGATTCTATGCGCTGTACAGCAGCTTTTTCGAACACGACGTTCGGGTAGAGAGGGCGCTACGCTTGGCCTATGCTCAGGCCAAAGCGCAAGGGCAACTACCTGCTTCCTATTATACGCGCTCTGCTCTCGATGTGATGCCGGAGAGCAATGCAAGCACAGCATCTGCCTCCGGCGAACTCCCAACTACTGGGAGTGAAGGGGCTTCTTCAGCCCCTTTGATCGTTGACTCTCAGTGGGATTCTACCGATCGAAAGCGTCAACGACGTCACGGCAATCCTTCCGCAGGGGTGTCTCGGACTCCCACGAGCTCTGGGAATGTGGATAACCTTTTCAATTCATTAGGTACTGGGTCTCACCCCGGTGATGGCGTCGTGATATCAGGCGTTCCACATGGTAATGTGAAGTACCCTCCGTATCGAGCACTGGAGTTGGGGGTCGCGCTATTGTGACGTGACTTCCACGAGCGCTGTGATCGGCACAGCCGTCGCATCCAAGATGCTCAGGAGGGACTCCGAAACGAAGGGAGTGCGAATGAACGCATCGAGGGGCGGCTTGCCTCTCT
>CM047590.1:5197492-5229271 GCA_026184515.1 Peronosclerospora sorghi
AACGTTCTTAGCTATCGAAGTCTGCAAACTTCAGCTTAAGGTCAATCGGGACCGTGGGTACAGAAACCTATACGCCCGTCGTTAGACGGGCCGTGACAACGTCACGAGAACGTGCCTCTAGGGCCTCGGCATCTAGCCGACTCCTCTCAACACAAGCCCGTCTGACATAATTGTCAGACGCTCCAGAGTCTATCAAGCCTCTCGAAGGCTTATCAAAGCCTTCACGTCCGTAGGGACTACCAGCAAACCTGGCTGGTACACCAACTCGGTGCTAGAAAGCACCGCTTCCCTCGGGGCTTTGTGCTGTCGTCCCCTAACCTGGGGCTTAACAGCACTGAGGGGTCCCCCAGTAAGGCGCCCCGCACCTAATGGGAGCCGCTGTTTCCCGACGGCTTGGACGAGGGCCTTTTTGCCGCCCTCGGCCACTTCCAGCGACTATCTCGCTGGGGATTTTGTGGACATCTGTTCCGCAGATGATCCACGCTTCCACATAGGAAGCACATTAGCGGCCCACGCCGCTGCAACATATCTAAGAGCTCTGCCCCGAAGCTCTGCGAAAAAGAGTCAGAGTGACTCTTAGCGGAAGGTTTCCCCTCCATTTCGACCTGACTCAGGTCCATGGGTTCAGGACCCACCTTAGAGGAACGAAAGTTCCTCTCGGCGTTAATCTCCATCGTAAACGCCTCCCCCAGGGTGGGGTCGGCATCGGAACAGTTCCAAACGTACTGACCCTTCTTTCAGGCCTCCCATGAAGACGGGGATGGACACATCGTCCGAATACGCTTTCGCGTACATCCCTGTCAACAGAGTCTTCAGTCGTTGGATATATGTCTCCAAGTACCTAGTAACCTGACGGCACCTCAAAACGCCAGCTGATTCTGGAGAACCAGATCATGCGTTGCATACCTGTCCATAATCTTTCGCTTAAGGACTCCCCAGTTCGGGAACACGGTCGTGACCGAATACTGACACGTAAACGCCCATGTACGGGCTTTGCCCGTAATATGGGTCAGTGCAAGTCCCACTTGCAGGTGATCCTCGACCACGTTCGCGGTGGCGAATGCGGTTTCAACCTCTCGAAGCCACACATAAAGGTTTTCACCTTTCTCGCCGGTGGATTCCTTTATCTTAAAGGACATCGGAGGGCGCACCCCCGTAGACGCGGGATAACCCCCGCGAAGACTCGCCCCATCGGCGATAAGGGCATTCTCCCTTTCACGCACGGCATCGAGGCCCTGCTCCACTAGATGGAGCATGCCATCCTCACCCAATATGGGTAAAAATCTTTATAAGGCTTCCTGCTGTACGGGGGTTAGCTTACCCCAATCGTCCTGATCCATCCCTTGCAGAGGATGTTGATCACCAACACAGGTGTTGGATTGACTACAAGTGCTACCAGATGTAGCCGGGTGCGTACACGCACGGTGCGGCTAGCGCACAGAGGAAGACTTTCCTTTAAGCGGCGTTCGCCGCTACTTAGCCGATACGCCCTTATAAAAGGGCTTAGTAGGAGAGAGCTCTCCTACTCTGGGCCAAGATTCCCGGGGTGGTTTACAGATAGCTTTCGCTAACCCCTTGTAACAAGGCTTTCCTTATAAAGGGAGGTAGCGTAAGGGAGAACTCCCTTAGGCTACAATACTCACACGCGCGACCGGGCGTGGTCGCGCGCCTAGCTCCGCTAATGCCTTAACGGCAAGGCTCCCTTACTAAGGGTGTAGCTAAAGGGAGGGCTCCCTTTGGCTACTGAACTCACTGCGCGCGCGACCGGGCGTGGTCGCGTGCCTGGCAGTCTTAAGTATTTTTGTAAACTGAATATATTTAATATGTAATTAGCCTAAATTAATTTAAACTAATATAAACTATATGTAATACTAAGTAGAATATTCCTAATTCGTACCTAGCTAAAATAAAGTGTACACACCTGTGTACCGACACGTGGATGGCTGACACACCACCACACCAAGGGCCCCTTCCCTGATTGGTTAAAATAACCAATGGTTCAAAACCTTTCAAACCGGTCAATACTGACCTCCACCGTAGTGTACTCATGTACACCAATACTAAATGTAACTCAAATGTAACCCTGTTACATCGTTCCTTCTGCTAGCCATTGAACGATCGTCCATTCATCCTCCGTGCCCTCGCGTAGGTCATCCTTCATTCGCCAGCTGTACTGTTGCGCACAGATTATACGCAGCCGCCGTATTGAATCCGGAGAGTTCACTTGGGTGAGGTAGAGAAATCGTCTATGTTTTCATGTCCCTGTTTCTGTTGCTCCGCTGGCTTCTGCTGGCCCCGAACCTTGTCTGCCCATCGCGTTAATGATCGTACCTCTGCCTTCCTTGTCCGCGATACGTATTCGGGCTTGTCCGATTTCCCGCTGTAAAAGTGTGATTATAGATTGTCTAGATGACCACGATAACTCCACCGCTTTAACTACTCGCAATCTCCATCGGGTCCACGGTAATTCCAACTGAACAACAATCAGCTCGTACAAATCTAGGAGCTTGTCGGTCTCATTAGCATTCACCTTCGGAGTCTTCTCTGTTCTGGTCGCGCAAATATAAAATGTTTCTTTTTGGTTAGTTTTTTTTGAAAATATACAGAGAAAAAGTTGCTGGATTAAGTTCTTCCATATTTGTAGCCAGGGGCGCCGTACTAGTGCCTCTCGTAATCCGTGTTCGAGGGTGGCCGACACCTGGTTCGCATCCACCTGTGGTCCGTCGCTGGTGATCCTGCCGGTTCCGCTTCTCGAACTTCGGGGGCCGGACTGTGGTTGCGTTCTCCCCCTAAGTCCGATCCCTCTGATTCTGATTCGGAAATTTGGCTTTCTGGTATGATCTCATATCTGTCGGTTGTATACCGTTTCGCTGCCGTCCCCCTTCTACCGCCCTTATTAAATTGGCCGGCAGGGTAGTCTGGATGAGAATCGTTCCTCCCGGCCCTGGGTCATGCCCCTGCATGTCGTCGATCTTCTGAGTTAGACCCAGTTTCCTAGCTTACTCTTGTCCTGATCCAACCAACTTCAGCAAGAGTTGTTGGGGGGGGGGGGCTCTTGTTGCAAAATCGGGACTCAGAAGATGAAGATAACCAAGTGAGGGACCTGATCAATTGAATGTGCATCGAAAAGTGATTCTCTATCCTAACACGAATTATGCCTAAGAGTTGAAGCTCAAATACCTGACACTACTTGCATTACTGGCATTTCCTTGATTACGCCTAGTAATTACTATTTGTAGTACATGTGGGTGAAGAAGTGGAGCAAGCGAGAGTGAAGGTAGAGAGTCCAACACATAAGTGCTTCCAGCATAAGTGGCCACTGTCTCCACGCGCCCCCCCCCCCAACACGTCAACAATGTGGTAAGCCATCGACTCAGTGCGTGCTCGCCAAGACCAACCACACTGGCCTCCTTGGCCTCGTGGCCTCTCAAAACGTACCTAACCGGTGGCCCGACTGTCGACGTGGATGGACGGGCCGCAACTGTGGGCCACGGTGCGGCACTTGACCGACGTGGAGCTCGCGACGCTCGAGCGTCGCATCGGCCACGTGTTTGCGCCCCTTGCGTCCCGTGCGTCGTCTCGACGGACGGACGACATTGAGCTCCACGTCGGCGCCACGACGCACCACGTGCGGGTCGATGTCTTTGTGCGGGAGTTTCTCGCGACGGTGCACGCGCAACTCCACGTGGCGCGCTGTGGTCGACACCAGGAGCGAGACGAAGCGTATGCGCGTGCGTTTCCCGCTCTGACGTCCACGCTGCCGACGACGGACGTGCTCGACGCGTCCGCATGGACCAAGCAAGTGGTCGTCGAGACACGCGCGACCTCGAGCCGCGTGCGTACAAAAAATCGAGTCGACGACGACAGCGACGACCGGGACGTGAATTACCCCGCGGCCAAGTTGTATGCGTTTCTCATCCGCAACCGCTTCGTCTCGAGCACGTGCGCCGAGCTCGAGCGCGTCTTGAGTCTCGTCGCGCGCACCGATTGTCACGTGTGTACGGACAAAAGTCGCACCGACTTTTGTGCACGCACGCAGTGTCTCGAGTTTGCCGTGACGGTCTTTCGTGGCATCGAGTCGTTGCTAGCGCGTCTGGGGCATCCCGTGCTGACGCTTGTGCTCGAGTGTTTACGCACCGTGGACGGACAAGCGTGGACTGCGTTACGTCGTCGACTCGAGCACGTCGCGACGCAACGGGAAGAGCAGCGCGTGGCGGAAAGTGCTCGCATTGGATGCCCGTTGCCCGTGGAACTCGTGGCCAAGAGCGCCGTCTTGGACGTGGCGCTTCCGTTTAATGACACGACGGACTCGCGCGTGCATTTTCGCTTGCCACGGGACGCGCACGTGTTTACGAATCGAGAACACGTGCGCGACGCGTTTGTCAACTTGTTGCGGCACTTTCAACAGCGACAAAACAGTTGGAACGGCATGGAAAGTGCCGACGTCATGCGCACGGCGGCGCGCTCGGTCTTGGCGGACGCTCTGCCGGCCAACAAGTGGTGGCTGAGCACGTTTTTCGTGCTCGAGTTGATCCAAGTGGGCTCGAATCCACTGGGCGAGAGCGACAAGGACCTCGTCCAGACGATTCTCCGCGACAAGCACGTGGTCGAGCATCCGGATCGACTGTGTAAACTGCGTCGTCGGTTTTCCCGGCCAAAGACCAAAGCAACGCGCGTGGGGGTTGAGAAACGGAAAAAGCCACGCGCCGGTGCGCTCGACGATGCCCCGCGTGCGTCGTCGTTGCCCTCGACGGAGCCTGTCACGCGCTTGTTTAGTGACACGCAGCTCTTTTTCTTTTATTTCCTCGCGCACTGTGATAGCTACGAGTTCTCGGAGCTCGTGAAGCATCAATTAGCACGCGAGTTTCGTGCGCTGCAGGACGCGCACGCACAGTGCGCGGTCGATGCGCGCAGAGACTTTACGGACGTGGCCTTGCGTCTCAAAGTCGTGGCCAAGTTTCTCGGCTACCTTCGTTTTGCGCCGCAGTGGCACGTGTCCATGTCCATTGCGTCGCGCGCGGACGAGAATGCTGCGTTCCAAGCGCTCGAGCAGCAAGGCATTGAAACGTTGGAGCGCGTGCACGACGCGCACGTGGATGTCAAGCACTGGCTCGAGCAAAGTATCGTCGACGCGTCGCTGGCCAAGTGTCTGCCATGGCTCTGTGACTATCTCTCGATGCTCTCGCTCGATCGCCTCTCGCTCCGCACGCGGTACTTTGAGCACGTGCTCGTCTTGCTACAGCTCGTGCATCGATCGCCACGATTGGATGCTCTGGGCGAGACGGGCGTGTATCTGGCCATGCAGATTGAAAAGATGTTGCAGCTCCTGGACGTGGATATGTTGGATGCGAGGTCGTGGGACGAGTGGCGCCATGTCGTGTCCATGGAGCTGCAGACGGTTTTGGCATGTTCCGAGGTCGTGGACGGACAAGATACGCTCCCGTTCTTGTACAGTCAAGTGCTTGTGCAAACTTGTGTGAGTGAAGTGGACGATTTGCGTGCGTTTTTACAGACGCAAGTGCAAGCGCATCGTCTGTGCGCGTCGAAATCGACGCCGAACCCTGTCGTTCCGCTCCGGAAACTCCGGCCGTTGCAAGTGGACGCAAAGGACGAGGACCGGACCGTGGACGCGCGCGACCTGTTGGCGGACGCGTTGTTTAAGGTCCAGCCGTCGACGAAACCCGTCGTGGACTTTGTCGTTGCCAGTGTCACGACGGACGTGTGTGCGTATGTGCTCACGCATCTTGTGATGCCTCGCGCCGATCAACTCGTCGCGCGTTGCGTGGCCCGTGGCCTGGAGCGCAACGTGTCCCACGAGACGCGCGACGCTCGCATTGCGTCGTGCCAGCAGCTCGTGACGGCGCGCACGTTTCCGGAAGCCCACGCGACGGTTCGCGCAGCGCTCGACGCTGCCATGAAGCTCGCGGACGCCCGTCTCGAGTCGGCACTGCCCTCGCTCTTATCGCCGTCGTTGCCTCGTTCCATCACGCGTGCGGTCGTGGAGATTGCGCGAGAACGGACGCGATCGGCTTTAAGAGCACTTGTCGCGAAAAGTTCGCACTCGACCTTCCACAAGCGTGTAGCGTCGCGAATCAAGAGCTTGGGGAAAGAGCGGGGGGTCGTCGAAAACACTTGGCGAGACACGGGGACGGATGAAACCACGCAGCGATGTGTCGAGTTGAAACGACAGGTGGCGGCGATGGCCCAGAGCGCTGGTGTGCTCGATAAAGCAGCGATCGCAAGTAAGAGCGAATGGGAAGCGCGCACCGCTGCCGTCTCGCGCAGTATGTCGGCTTTTATGCTCTTGTTCACAAAGTGTGTGGACCAGGGCGACATGACGGGCGCGGTCTCGGGTCTTCATGTGTCTGCTCTTGTACTGTGGGATCTCATTTGGCGAGCCATCACGTCGTGTCTGACATTTATCGAGCTCTCGTTGGCGCTCTTGACCGCGTTGGAGCTGACAGACAAGTGCGAACGTCATGTTGAGAAGGTCTGGCAGACGTTTGTGGCGGAATTTGCTGCGATGCTTCAAGTGCTGACTGGAACACTTGGGGCGAGTTCGGATCAAGGCAAAAAGGGGATACAGACGACGATTGCTTATGTCATGGCGTGCGTACAGACGCAACAATTGAAGTGGAAAAAGGCAGTGGCGAACCCACTGGTAGTCGAAGCGAGTACGCTCGTGGTTGCAAGTGTGCGTGAAGTGGCGAAAGCAGAGACGATGAAGGAGTGACGTGATGCAATGGACGGCGAAGAAGAGGAGAGGATGAAGAGATTGTCATCCAGTGTACGCACGGAACTTGGTCGTCCATGTGAAAGGATAGAATCGTGTTTCCTTAACCTTCCGATATAATCGTACGAGATGTTGTAGCTGTTAAATGACAGGTTGGCAGAGCAAATCTTGGACAAGAGGTTGTGAACTCGCGTCAACTCCTTATGGCGCGAGTGGATGGGTACGAAAAGCACCAGTTGGTACAGGAGTAAGCAAGTGCATGTAGATATGCTACAGTGCGTGTAACTTTCTTGTTTCACGATCCCAATCTCACACGTTAGAGCCACGAAAACACACAGACCACACGTTTTTTCTTCAAAGAACGGAGGCATTACATTGTCAATCAGTGAAAGAAAAGAGTGCGTCGAAAGCATGTGGAGATCATGAATGCCACATGAAGAAAAGGACCCAAGCACCTCTTGATGCGATTGGCGACGTGGAGTACTAATGCTCACCTCTGCTATAGTAGCATTAGGATTCATTCGAGCTAAAAAGAAACCTAGGAAAAGCCGACGAGGATCCTACTACGCACGTCCAAGTCTGATAGTGAGTGCTACCTATCGCAAACATCCTGTTGAGATAGCAATAAATGACCATATTTTGTACGAGAAACAAGCCACATGTTTTTTTCACGCCGCTTTCGTCAAACATGGAACGCTTGACCGAGTGAATAAGCCCCAGACTTCCCTCTCGTTGTCTCTACCTTCCGGCTCCAGCCGCTTTCCGCCAATCAGCACTGCGCCAGAGTGTCACCATGGGCTCAGAAAGAGCGTGTCGCGCTCTTTCTTGTCTGTGGTTCCATCCACCAGATGACATGGCACCGCGTTCCGTGGACGACGGCGCTTGTCCGCACGCGTTTTTGCATCCTTCACCTGCGACTCTCACTCGTGCCATGGCCTCCTTGATGCGTGGTGCCATTTCTCAACCTGAACACGCGAGCGCAGGTGTGTCCGCATGCGACGAGCGACCGTGCCACGGCTGCAAAAAGCGCGACGAGACAAGCGCGAGGCCAAGCGCCGGCCGCCGCGTTGCCCAAGTTTAGAGGCTCAACTCGATGCCCTGCCCCTCGTGTCGCGCGAGACGCCGTCGGTTATCTTTCAACGCATGTTTGAACCGGGGAATGTCGAAGGTTTTCGTCATTTAGAACACAGCATTGTCTCGCGAACGTTGGCACGCGAGTGCGAGTACGATCGAATTGGACGACCAGAGCAAGACGAACAGGGCTGGAAACTCTTCAAGAAACACAATCAATTGCGTGTGTACAAGCGCCAGCGCCATGGTGTCGTGTCGGACCGCGCGCGCGTGGGCCCGAAACTCCCGCACGTCCTTTGTGTCGGTTCCATGGAAGGCAAAGTCGAAGACATTTTGTATGGCATGCACGCGAAAACACGCAGTGAAATGAGTGCCGTGCTCACGTTCCTCGGGCACAAGCCGCTCGACTGCGACATGTTGGCCGGACTCGAGACGGGGACGAACGACGATCCGTTCCGGCACCTCTCGCTCAAGTATCTCCTAGCGGAGACGTTTCGAGACGTGCGCGTCGTCAACAATCGCGACGTGTGTGCGCTCGAGTCCATGGGCTTTGGGGTCGACGCGCAAGGACGGCGATATGGCTACTACCTTCTTCGTAGTGTGGATGTACCGCAATGTACGCCGTTACCTCATGATAGCGGCGTCGTCCGTGCCACCGTGACCATGTGCTGCATCTATCGCCAAGTCCAGCCACGGACGGTGACTATCTATAGCAAAGCCCTCGTGGATCTAGGCGGCGCGCTGCCGTTGTTTATGGCGTACAATGTCGCCAAGGAGCTCCTGCTCTCGAATGCCGAGGCCATCAAGAGTGCCACGGCCAAGCGACTCACGACGTTAGCGCTGGAACGGCTGCAGGCGCGCCGACGTACTCGAAATCCGGATGAAACCAACTCGTTAACGGAATCGAGCCTTCTCACGTGGGGATCTCGACACGCGTTTTTTACCTATCGGAGCACCAAGAGTGTGTCGAGCATGGAGCGGTCGTACCCGATCGAGAGCACGCGCGTGACGTCCGAGAAAGCGTCGATCCGACGCTGTGGCCTCTGTGACAAACTCCCGAGCATGGCCAAGATTGCGCATGCCACGCATTCTCAGTGTGGCGTCTGTCACATGGCAGTGTGCACGAAATGCAGCGTGAAACAGACACTGTACGGTCGAGTGGAACCCGTGTCTGTCGTGTGCTGTAAGGTCTGTTTAGTCGCCGCAACCCACCTCAAAGTAGATCCTCGGGACCCGTTGCCCATGCTGCCATAAGAAACGACTGAGTGCATTCTTCGCGTCTCTTGTCCTTTGCGCGTGGCTCGTTCAGTCGAAATGAGGCACTGAACAAGACGAAGAACCCTATCGTCGGCTTTCTGCTCGTCGTGAGACGGGATGGAGCGCGACGACCAGTGGACGCACGGCGGGCCAAAAACCCATGCACGTTGCCACGATTTGCAACACGGGGTCAGATCGGCTCCTCGCCTCTTCCTCCGCTAGAGTGCGCGGCTTGCCGCCCGCCCGTAAACGAGTCGCTCGTTGACAATTACTTGCACTTGACACACGGAGACTCTGCCGCGCGTCGATGGGACAATCGGCCCAGCTGGTGCCGGATAAAGAGAGATGAGCACACACAAGCGCGTGGACACGTGGTTTCGTAAGATTACACTTGTGCTCTACGTCCGACCAGTGAACCACGTGGGCGCGTCAAGTGCTTGTCGGATGATCACGTGACGCTCGCGCCATCATATTTGCTTTTCAAGTTTGCTGCGCTCGTGTCCGTCCCATCTTGCCATGCGAAGCACACCCGTTCGACGAGCCACGACGTTTGCGAATGAAGGGGCGCCGCCCGCGCCAAGTATCAAAGCCGTGGAGCGACGGCTCACGGCACTGGATGAACAACGGCACGACAGGACGCGGGTGCTGCCTCGATCCATGGCGACGACGCCCCTGTTGCTCTTGACGGAAGGCGATGCCGAAGCGTTTCGTCACTTGGCCCACAGTATCGTGTCGCGAACACTAGCGCACGAGTGTGAATTTCGACAGCTCGGGTCGCCCGAGCCCGATAGCAAGGAGTGGAAGTTGCTCAAGCGACGCGAAGATCTCAGTGTCTATCGCCTGCGCAAGCCCGATCCGTGCATGAGCAAGAAGGCGTCCAAGACGTTCACGGTCAAGTGCGTGGGCACGGTGGACGGGATGCTCGAGGACGTTTTGTATGGGATGCACGCCAAAGATCGAGACGAGATGCATGCGACGGCAGCGTATTTACACGAGAAGCTTCTGGACTGTGCCGTCTTGAATGTGCTCGATCACGGCTCGAGTGACGATCCGTTTCGACAGCTTGCGCTCAAGTGGTGTCTCTCCGAGACGTTTGGGGGTGCCCGGTTAGTGAAACAGCGTGATTGGTTCAACCTCGAGGCCACGGGCATGGGACTCGATGCACGCGGTCGACGGTATGGCTACTTTCTCACGAAATTCATTGACCATCCAGCGTGTCTCGCCGTGCCCGAAGAGAGTGACGTGGTCCGGGGCAAGATGGCCATGTGTTGCATATATCGTCAACAGACGGGAGCCAAGACCATTGATGTCTATGCAAAGGGATCGATTGATTTAGGGGGCGGCCTGCCCGCGTTCCTCACGAGCAACGCTTCGTGTGCCATGATGTTCTCCATGGCTCTGTCCGTCGAGAGCGCCGAGGGCAAGCGCCTCACGAAGCTCGCGCTTCAGTATGCAGACAAGCGACAGGCCAAGGGCGTGGAGGGCAAAGGACGGAGCGCGACCGAGTTCGAGCTGGAGCTCTCGTATAACGACACGACCGACTCGTCGCTGGATCTCATCGCCGCGTCCTTCCATTCGTCGACCATTTTAGGCGCCTCGAGCCACGAGCTCCTGCTCTCGCCCAGAATGGCTCGACGCGTCATGTGTCACGTCTGTGACAGGAAACAACCAGCCATGTCCAAGCTCGTGCGATCGTCGCATCGCCGCTGTGGCATCTGTTACGAACCCACGTGCAGCAAATGCAACCTTAAGCGAAAATTATACGGCAAGGACGGCGCCGTCGCGGTCCTGTGTTGCAAGATTTGCATTCTCGAATCGAAACGCATCGAGATTGATCCGCGCGACCCGTGCCCGATCCTACCCATGAACTAGCGTGGCGAATGGACACACATAGAGACATAGGATTTGGTTCGTGACTAAACGAAATGAGACCGAGATATAGAGACGAAGGTTAGGTAAAGAGGTGCTGGCTTAGGTGGGGGGGGGCGCAGGAAAGAGTGGATCCGAAACGATTCGCCTCAGCGTTGGAGCAATGGACGCGCGAAAGAAACGCACTAACCATCCTCCTGAGCTGAGTTCAAGAAGTCTATATTAGTGTTAATATGACTAAACTTCTACCTGCCTACGTCGTCCAATGGATGATTTCCAAAACCCGCATAAACGGGGAAAACAAATAGTTTTTGTCCGCCCCTGACAAATCTGATTTGTCGCCACAAAAATAAATATTTTTAAGTCGGTTGACCACCAAAACCTTAAGTTGAGAAAACGTACTCAGTTTTCACCGCAAAATATCAGTAGTCAATACCAGTTATTTATATAGGGGCTTAGGCCCATCAGGCCTAGAAATGTAAGCAAAGAGGTCAATTGATTTTATATTCCGAAAAAACAAACAGCCAGTGAGCGATACTACGTTACTTCACTTCGTTCACCAGCTCCGCTTTCGCTTTGTATGCCTTAAAGTTTTCAATCGTGGGTGGTGTGGCCAATATTATCCAAAGCTTCCTGCGTGAAGAATGTTTGGTGTCCAGTGATGACGACATTTGGAAACGTGAAAAGACGGGCAAGCGTTTCATCCGCAATGATCCCCCCGACCGATCCGAGTAAAAGTACGGGCCTTCCTTCGCCTTCAAACACGTCGAGACCAACGGAACCAATTTTGCCTCGTTTTAGACCACTCACCAGAGCTTTCGTGTCGATTAAGCCACCACGGCTCGTGTTGATGAGCATCACGCCGTGCTTCATCTTGGCAATTCGGCGTTAATCGCATGCTTGGTCGATGGCAACAGTGTACAGTGAAGTGAAATGATATCCGAGCGCGCCCAGACCTCACCTTGACTAACGTACTCAGCACCAAATCTCAGAGCATCGGGACTCTCCTTGATATCATACGCAAGAACCTTGCACCCAAAGCCAGCCGCGTTCCGTGCGAACAGAGCGCCAATCTTCCCCGTACCGACAACACCCACCGTTTGGCCGTTGATATCAAAGCCTAGTAGCCCCTCGAGACGAAAATTGAGCTCACGCGTACGATTATACGAGCGATGAATCTTGCGTTTGAGTGTCAGCATCAACGCTGCCGTATGGTCCGCAACAGCGTAGGGTGAGTAAGCAGAGACACGAAGAACGGGCATCTCAAGTTCTTTCGCGACCTGGAGATTGACTATGTCGTACCCAGCACAGCGCAACAACAAGAATTTGGTACCACCAGCATGTAAGACACGAAGCGTGGCTTCATCCGCGACGTCATTGCCAAAGATGCACACGGCTTCGCTTCCTTCGGCCAATTTCGCAGACTGCACATCTAAACGCGATGTGATGAATGCGAGATGATGCTAAAGCGTAACGTCGCCTTCCTTCGCGGCACGTTCCAGTGCTTCAATGTCGTAACTATGCGCAGAAAAGGAGGCGATCTGCATGTTCAATGTGAAGTATATAGGTATGGGTGAACTACCTCGTTAAACCACACGCACTTCTATGCAACCAACCTTCTCTAAACTCATGTTTTCATCCTTTTCGTGTCAGCTTAATGAGAAATGTCCGCGGTGAGTCAACTTTCCCATCGTCAGAGTCGCCACCCGTTGGTCGAAGGATTTCCAACTGCTGCACGCATTGGATACTAGCCATTGTTTCTAGACGAAACTCGAGCGGTTCAGGTTTGTAGTTAAAGTGTGAAGAGTGCGATGGAATGAAGACGGACGGAAGTTGGTGGTGGGTGCGTGGTCTCGTAGGATTTCGCATTCCTGGAAAGGAATGAGATTCAAGCGATTGTTGCCTTGGGCACGAGTAATTTGGCTGGAAAGGTTGCACTCATTTCATGGCGGTGCAAACAACTTTTTTCCAATACTAAATGAATGCGTGGTGAGCAAGTGACAGCCACTTGATATCTTGGTGATCGACATTTTGGATATGGAGACGAGCTCCTGTTGCCCCACTTGGACGAATGTCTTCAATTCTTGATCCGATATCTCGCGCGTGAGGAGGCAGTGATTGTACATTGTGTGTACGGCCAGTCACGCAGTGCTGCGCTATGAATCGTGTATTTGATGGACACGCGAAACCAAACGCTCTTAGAGGCGTTCAACATTGTACAGCAAGATCGACCATACATCTCCATCAACGCGGGGTACTTGCGTCAACTCGACATGTTTGAACGAATGGACAAGAACCCAGATATGATGGTGTGTAGGATCGCGGGTGCCTCGTGAAAATAAATTTGTCCATGATAAATTTGTGGAGACGAAAATTTGGTCTCAACAAATTTAACCTCGCGGATAGATTTGTTTTGTACTGGGTGGACAAACTACTTTTGTCAAATCGATTTATCCGGGTTTTGGTAGTCATCCAATGTACAAATGTGTACTTACATACGTAATTCTACCGTGAGTGGGCTGATTTTTACCCTTTCACGCGTACCAGCGAAATGCTGTAAGCTTCGTCTCTGACAGTAAAGGCGGAGCGTAAAACAGCTACAGGGAGCGTACAGTGAACAGCGATGTGTTGGCACGAATAAATTTACCCATCGAGCAGGATCTTCGGAGCTAGTCCAGTACCAGTTGGAGCGATGCTCGTTGCCTTTGATTGTACATCCTGCGCATACACGCACACAAGTGTGCACTAAAAATAGTGGATACGATCCATAGTGCAGGTTCCAAAGGAATAGGCTGACGCTGACGAAACAAATCATCATTGCGCACTGTCCACAATAGGTGGAGCGTGATACAACGTGTAATTAACCACATATCACTCACCACGACAACATGATCGAACCAAGCGGGTATAACCGCCGGAGAACGGCCAAGAGGGATGCCGAGACACGTTGCCGTGGATTCGAAGAAGCTTGACCAGTCTCGAAACAGGACAGCCCATAACTTATCTGGTAGAATGCAGTCGAAAAAAAGATGTCGCTGTGTTTCCACCGTGCTGCATCCATTTCGCACACAACAAATTATGTTCGGGTACGCCTCGCGAAGAAATGAGAAACGCGAGCGCACTGGCAGTAGACGGAAACCAAGTCTGAACTGCAGATCTTCGTAGGTGGGAAGCAACAGCCGGAGAAGACATTGTGATCGAGCCATAAAATCTTGAATCTCGGTCATCGTGGATCTCGACTTATGCAGCTGGATTGGGTGAGGCTTTGTGGGGGTTGGTGCCTTCCATACAAGTAGAAGGAGCTAAAGTCGGGGAACAGAGGGAACAGCGCATACGCGCTCTCCGACCCGTACGCCAACGTATGGCGCATTGGGGCACAGCCATGTCACACCAGGCCAGGAGTCGGGAGTGGTGCATTGGAACATAAGTCCCAAAGCCTTTTGAAGACTTGTGTAGCTTCTTGGTGTAAGCGTTTGAGCCACTTGTACTGCTTGTACGCGGGGATCGACATGAGCCGGTAGTCAATATGGCTTCGTGCGAACACTTCAACATCTGGCCATTCACCAGCAGCATTCAAGAAGTCTACAAGACACCGAAGTTTGAAGTTCGTTGCGGTGTACTGCCGGAAGCCGCGTTGAGGCTCTGCAACCCTGCACAGACTACGTCTTCTTGTTTCCGAACTGTTGAGTCGGGTAGCAATTTCAAATTGAAAATCGGCGTCAGCGTGAAACCAGATCGGTTGATCCTTGTGAGCTGAATGGACCGACTGGTGTACCAAGGAACAAGTGACATCCACGTGCGGGTGTTGCAACATTGTGGTAGAAACGCTGGCCTTGTTTAGCTATCTCATCCGTTGGTAACGGAAACATGTGGGGGGGGGAGCGGAGCTAAACTCTACCCACAACGACGCGGTGAAAATTCTCGGACACAATGCAAAAAACGACCAATTGAAAACGAAAGAAATGCAGTATCATGTGGTCTACTCCATCCACCATAAGATATGTGGAAACTTCACAAACTACTTTACACTTTTAACAGCGGTCAAAACTCGCCTCCTCTCTAAGAACAGTAAAATCGTGCTTCAGATACGGGCGAGTGGATTAAGTATTCGCTCTAGAGCAGCTACCCATGAGTCCTGGGTTGGGTAATGCCGTTACCCAGGACTCGGACTCGTTCAGATTTCAGTACCCATGACTCGGACTCATACCCGTGGGTAATTTACCCATAATTACCCCCGATGATTCAGGATGATTAGTGGTGTTAAAGCAGCAGATTAACGCCGTCGTTGAATTCAAGAAAAGAAGTAGGAAAAAAAAGAAAACATCCTCACCATACGACTCCCACGTGGGAAGTTCAAGCGGGCAAACGAACATATATACAGCAAAAAAATAAAAAACTATTCAGAGGACGGAGGGATGCCTGAAGAACATCTTGCTGCGTTCTTATCCAGCCCTTTAGGGACGGCGGCCGCTCCAGGTTCTTTTCTGACAGTGACGTTTTATCCCAACGGTACGTCCGTCTTCCTTGAGAAAGTACTCTTTTGGGCGGTGCCGAGGACGCCGGAATCGCAAGATAGAACCGGGCCATCCTCGCAAGAGTCGGGAACTGCATCTGGTGCACAGCCCACCACTCCAATGGTGATTCCTCTTTCTTCACCAGTGGAAGTGACCAGTGGAAGTGCAAAGTATCGCTCCACCTCCTCACCAACCTGTGTCAGAGTTGCTTGATCTCGTTGGCGGCTACCGGAAAGATGTTCGGCATCTACATATCCTCCATCATTGCTTCAAGAGTGTTGTTGGCTAATGGTGGCGGCGGGGAGGTGGCTTCCTCCGACAATTTCTTAAATTTGTCTGCTGCTTCGGTTAACATCAGATCGATGGCGTCGGGACTGTGGCCCATCGTCCAAAATATCTGTGGCCACAGTTTCTGATCCCTGAACCAACCAATATTCCATCTTGGATCGAGGATGGTTGAGAAGTAGTTCGCGTCTTGTCGAAACGCAAGCTTCACGTACTTCTTTAGCTTGCTGTGCATTGCAACAGCTACTGGTTGCAGTTGCCTTGCACCGTAGGTGAAATGCACCTACGAATAAAAAATAAAAAAGGATGAAATTGCTCAACATCATGTACCTACGAAAATAAAATAAAACATTTTACAATGTTTGATGCGTACCTTCTCAATCCAGTGCCATAAGGACGAGTAAAGAGGAATAACTTTACTTAGGGTCGGGAAATTCGAGGCACATATCTCATTGGTTGCCCAGTGTAGTGGTGCAAGAAAGTTGCAGACCTGTTCCTGCTTGTCCCATTCCACTTTTGTTAGATGAAATTTAGCGTAGTCATACATTCTTTCTGTCATATGGAGGATCGTTTTTCTGTTGCATATGTAAATTAGAATGATTGCGGGACTTCTCCGTCATACTATCAACAAGTCCTTGAGGATGACCGCACTTACTTAAGCTGCAGAGCTCTTTTAAACATCAGGTATGTTGAATTCCAGTGAGTGGTAACATCACTCAGCATGCTGTCCACCGTGCTACCTGGTTTCCGCAAGGTCACGGCACAAGAAAGCTCCTTCCGCCGTTGAGGACTTGCAGCCACATGCTTTGCAAGGTTTTTGATTCTCCCATAAACCGTTCCAATGTCCAAATCAGCACCATCAGGTTTGTCTACAATGGCATTTATTCTAGAAGCAAAAGAAGGTAAATTTTCAAAGGGTAACATCAGCAATCAGGACAAGGCTGAAAAACTTACCTCATAATGTAAGTTTCTTCGACATTGTATTCATCATCTTCAACAAGTCCAAACTCATGCAGACCATCTCGGGCAATCAGATTTAGCACATGCGCCATACATCGGTGCATCATCTGTTCGGTGCTAAACTCCACGTTTTCTCTCATCTTAAAGGCTTCAAAGAGGGCCTTGATATTTGACCCATTATCAACGGTCACGTGACCATGATCCTTTGTTAGGCCTAGCTTTTCCAGCATATCGAAGTAATACTTTTCAAGATTTTCACCAGTATGAGAACCTTTTAAAAAAGATATGGAACATTAGCCAAGTTCTGTTATCAATGAAAAAGCTGCAACGAAAGATCAACGAACCACTTAGGTGTTACAGGCCAAGAAGTGTATGGTTTAACTGAAACTTGCTGTTAATCCAATGGACGGTAAGCGACATAAAGCCACTGCGTTGTCCCTGCGTAGTCCAGCAGTCCGTAGTGAAGTGAACGGAATTGAAGTCTTCTAGATCATACTGAATAGCCTGTACAAGATTTTGCAAAATCTGAACGTGCATTTCAGCATCGTGATCTGACAACGCCTGGTGCTTTATCAACATGGTAGACGTCTTTGGATTACACAATGCGAGAAGGTCTTTGAATGTTTTCCTTTCAACAATCGCCCAGGCAATATCATCATCCGCAAAAAAGTCAATGATTCGTGTTTTTAGCGATTTGTGCGTAAGGCAATCCTGTGAAAAACATGATAGTAGATTAGTAGTGCCAAAGATTAATGTCATTGTCAAATACAAAGAATCAACATGATTTCGCTAGGTCAAAAGCCAAAAGGCCGATAGCTGTACCACCTCGGTTGCTCTCAGTCATTTTCCACTTCCGTTGATAAAGCCATCCAACGTCATGTTGCCCATAGAGATGGGTCCATTTTGATTTATATGATGATGATCTCTCAAGTGTCGAATGAGATTGGATGTACGTGTGACCGCCATGAATTTGACCTTTTTTGAACATTTTTCACGGTTCATTTGTACCAGTCGGCCTTCAGGTTCTTCCCACCCCTGGTTCATTCATCTGTAGTTTTCTCCAACGTGTAATATTCGTAAACCCAGGACCGTGATTTATTTTGCACAGCAGAGATACCCGACATACTAATACTACCACCATCATCCTGCGTAGCAGGATTAACTGAACTGATTGCACTTACACTATCACTGGGGTTAATGGATTGGCTTTGATTATCTTCCATTGGATTGGATGGATGTCAGATGGATGACAGGTGGATGGAAGGACACTGGGATGGAAGGGTAGATGGATGGGTGTACTGTGGATGGAGACTGGTGAGTACTGAGTGGTGACTGTAGATTAGATGCAAAATTTTTGTTGTAAATAACATTCCAATGGAAGAGTCCAGGGTAAGCGTTTTGCTGTCGCATGGATCAGTTGCTGTTTCACAACACGTTATCAGCACCAATGCTCTGGGAGCACCATTTCGATTCCCCGATTCCCCAGCAGATGGAATTTGTGGATTCTCCCAGCAGAGGGAATTACAGAGGACAAAGTCCTTTGGGGGCATACACAGCAATAAAAATCCTGGACTTCCATTGAGGAGGAGTGTTGTAAATAGCATTCCAATGGAAGAGTCCAGGGTAAGCGTTTTGCTGTCTCATGGCTCAGTTGTTATGCTTCATTGATCCGCTTTTTGGGTTACATAATACATGTACCGTACCTCGTGGGTACCCATGGTGTAGCCGGGTGCGTACACGCACTGTGCGGCTAGCGCACAGAGGAAGACTTTCCTTTAAGCGGCGTTCGCCGCTACTTAGCCGATACGTCCTTATAAAAGGGCTTAGTAAGAGAGAACTCTCTTACTCGGGGCCAATATTCCCACTTTGGTTTACTATTAGCTTTCGCTAATGCCTTAACACAAGGCTCCCTTACTAAGGGGGTAGCTAAGGGGAGAACTCCCCTTACGCTACTGCACTCACTACACGCGCGACCGGTCGAGGTCGAGCGTCTGGTAGTCGGTTGAGTGAAATGTAAACTGAATGTATATTTAATATATAATTATCCTAAATTAATTTTAACTAATGTAAACTATATGTAATACTAAGTAGAACTTACTAAATTCGTACTTAGCTAAAATGTAGTGTACACCACCTGTGTACAAACACGTGGCTGGCTGCCACGCCTCCACCAAGGGCTCCTACCCTGATTGGTTAAAATAACCAATGGCCCAAACCCTTTCGGACCGGTCAATACTGACCCCAACCGTAGTGTACTCACGTAGACCACCTACTAAATGTAACCCGAATGTAACCCTGTTACATCCTCCACCATCAAGGCTATTGTTTACGCAATAAATGAATTTTAGTTGGAGAACTCTAACTGCCAGAACCTCTGGCTAACCATGAGCACCATTAGTGGTGCTATGGAAGGAAACTATTCCGATAACTCGGAGGTGGATGTCCTTGGGGATATCTCCCCAACGGCTGACCACTCCGACAGCGCCGAACGGCGTTGTCGGTAATCCAATCCATTACCCACACGTGGGGAAAACGCGCTAACTCGAGCGCCACCTTTACCAACTACGGATGATGCTTCCGGGTCGCCGAAGGCGACCATCACCAATGAACCGGCCTCAGTTCATGAATCCCGACATGCCGTACCGGCACGGAAGGGACCTCGTGACCCTCAAAAGAAGGCTAAGAGCGCGATCAAGAGGGGTTTAGCCTCCTATACCCCTGGTCCAGCGGCTATACTGCCTCGTGAAATTGCGCGCCGGAAACAACTCCGGGCCAAACTGCTAACGTCTAAGCAGTTTACTGTTAAGTCAACCGGACGCGCCTCGGTAAACAGGCACGCGGTGCCCTCGTGGATATCCTCCACGAGATTCCCTTTGTTCTCTTACGGGACGAAAGCGTCGAGGACGCAGAACAGGCATTCCGCTCTTGGGCGGAAGGGGAGAAGCGCCTCCCCAACTTTGATGCGCTGTACAACAGCTTTTCCGAACACGACGTTCGGGTATAGATGGCGTTACGCTTGGCCTATGCCCAGGCCAAAGCGCAAGGGCAATTACCTGCCTCTTACTACACGCGCCCTGCTCTCGATGTGGTGCCGGAGAGCAATGCAAGCGCTGCATCTGCCTCCGGCAAACTCCCAGCTACTGGGAGTAAAGGGGCTTCTTCGGCACCTTTGGTCGTTGACTCTCAGTTGGATTCTCCCGCTCGAAAGTGTCAACGACGTCACGGCAATCCTGCCGCAGGGGAATCTCGGACTCCCACGAGCTCTGGGAATGTGGATAACCTTTCCAATTCATTAGGTACTGGGTCTCACCCCGGTGATGGCGTCGTGATATCAGGCGTTCCACATGGTAATGTGAAGTACCCTCCGTATCGAGCACTGGAGTTGGGGGTCGCGCTATTGTGACGTGACTTCCACGAGCGCTGTGATCGGCACAGCCGTCGCATCCAAGATGCTCAGGAGGGACTCCGCAACGAAGGGAGTGAGAATGAACGCATCGAGGTGCGGCTTGCCTCCCTCGAGTCTCTCGTTGCGGAACTTCAGGGTCGTATTTCAGCCCTGTCGGAGATGTTCCGACCTGTCGCGCCTTTCGACTATCCGGCTTCTTACCCTCCTCCGAGAGGGGACCCGCCTCAGGGTTCCGGTATAGCTTAAGCATACCTACATAGAAGGTTGGATGCGTACGCATCGTCTTCGGGATGTCTAAGGTATACGACAAGCCCTTTCGGGCTAGTACCTTAAAGGAGCCCACAAACCTGGGGCGCAGTTTATTCCTCAACACGTTGGAAACTGCATGTGTAGGAAGATTTTTAGCGCTTAATAAAACACTTTCTCGTACTTTGTACACTTTTTCGTTACGCCGCCCCTTGCGGTCAGCCTGCTCCTTCTTCTTGTCTTGGCTTTCCGCCATGGCATCGCAGACGTATCGTAAAACACTAAGGCACGTCGATAAAAACTTATCGATGTTCTTTCGCACAGATACAGGGCTGACATCGGGGAATCCTCCACCCTCAAGCCCTGAACCACACACACGTGGCGTCAACGGAACCCTCGGATTCACTAATCCGTTCACGTAAAACGAGGTAAACCCCGTAGATGCATGTACCGAATTGTTGATAGCAAATTCAACCATCGGAAGCATCTCACTCCAACTCTTTGGAGAATCCGGACATAAACTCCGGAGAATATCCTCCACAACGCGATTAACGCGTTCCGTCTGACCGTCCGTCTGCGGATGATCCACAGTGGACATGAGGAGCTTGGTGCCTAGCACCTTAAACAACGCTCCCCAGAATTGTCCCGTAAAACGGGGATCCCGATCCGACACCACGGAATCGTGTAGACCATGCTCTCGAAAGACACGGTCTAGGAACACTTTTTCTGTTCCTTGTCCATCTATGGACTCTGGCATCGTCGCCAGGTGACCCATCTTTCTCAATCGGTCTACAAAGACCAATATGCCGGTGTTCCCGGCCCTATCCTTCGGAAAACCGAAGCAAAACTCCATACTAATGGATTTCTAACACTCCGTTGGAACCAAAAAGCTCGCCAAAGGCGCAGCTGAACTTGCAGAGGGTTTAACCCTCTGACACGTCTCACAGGTGCGTATATACGCACCGACCCACTTATACATGTTGGGCCACCAATACAAAGCGCTTAAAGCGCTGTAGGTCTTATACCGACCTAAATGACCCCCGGTAGGGGAGTCATGTGCCTCAAAGAGGACTCTATACTTCAGTTCCTCATCATGAGGAACTACCACCCGCGGAGTGTCCTAAGCGCTCGTGCTATAATATAGCAAACCGTCACAGTACCTGTAACGTTGTAAACAAGCTTTAGATCGACTTGACAGGGTTGGCTCAGACGAGCCAAGTCCCTTTCCACCCAACGCGCTGATAAGCGCCGTACATTGTGGGTCTTTCTCATACGCCTGGCGTATGAGATCCACCACAGATGTGGTGACGAATGTCGCGTGAGTGAGCTCGTAACCAGGACGATGCGACAACGCGTCTGCAAGCACGTTCTGCTTGCCAGGTTTATACTCAACCTCAAATTTGTACTCCGAAAAGAAGGAGAGCCAACGCGCCATCCGTTGCGATAGATGAGGCGACCTTGTTGCTGTCCGTAAGGACGCGTGGTCAGTATAAACCACGAATGGCTTTGAGCCGAGTAGGTGAACCATAAATTTGACAAGAGAATACTTCATTGCAAGTAGCTCCTTGTCATGAACGGGATAATTCCGTTCCGCAGCTTTAAGCTGCCTTGACTCAAACGCAATTACGCGTTCTCCTCCCGCGTCGTCTGCTTGTAACAAAGCACATCCGATTGCGAAATCGGAGGCGTCGCAGACGACACTAAATGGTTTCCCAGAATCTGGGATAGCAAGAACGGGAGCTTTTAACAAGCTCCCCTTAACCGCTTCAAAAGCGTTTTGGTGTTCGGTTTTCCAACACCAATCAACGTCCTTCTTAAGAAGGTCCGTCAATGTCTTCGCCATTTCAGCGTAGTTCTCGCTGTATTTTTGGATATAGTTGGCCAATCCAAGCCACTTCCGTAAATCTCTAAGATTTCCAGGCGAAGTCCACTTCACAATGGCTTTCACCTTCGCGGGATCCGCCCGCACTCCATCCTTACCGATGAAGCATCCGAGGAAAGGAATTTCCTCAGCACCAAAGATACATTTGGATGCGTTTTCATAGAGTTTATGCTCTCGCATACATTCGAGCATAGCTCGAAGGTGTATAAGGTGCGTCTGAACATCAGACGTGTAATGGGGTGCAATTACATAATTGATATTCAAGTTAGAATATCACAGTTTAATTTCAGACGCGTTGTCTGAAATTTAAATAAGAGATTATAAGTTATTATAATCTACGAAGGAAAAGTCGATTCGGTATAAATACCGAATCTTGCAGGTTAACTAATAGTACAGTTAGTTGAATACTTGATATTATTATATTAATTAGTTAGTTACTATACTATTAGCCTCTAAACCACCCATTAAATAAACACTCTTAATTTTGCGTTCTAACCCATAAGTAAATATTTATATATTTACTTTTAGTATAGGATTAGTTGTTATCAACTAATCCTGCCCTATTGCATTGCGCGCTTCCTCGCAATTACAGTGTAAGCCTGTAACAGGATCAGTCCTGTTACACCTGGTAGCACTTTGTGGTCCGTCTTAACGACCACAGTTCCGTTCCGCTAGTCAACTAGCGGAGCGAAGATTAAGAGCCGCTCGGCATCATGTCGCGAGACATGACGCCTGCCGATCGAGAGAGAACGGTGGAAGTGGTGAATAAACACTTCCCTCACTTCTCGTCGCGTAGTAAAGACGCGACGGTGGAAATGGTTCGGTCTATGGGGACCGACATCATTACCTTCCTCCTTGGTAAGTCCCCGGAGGAAGTGGTAGAGGTGGTGAATCGCTTTAGGCGAAACCACCTAGAAAAGCCAGTACAGCCTGCGCCAGAGGCAGCGCGGACCGCAACTGCACCTGCAACGCATAGCGTTGAAGTGGTAAAGGCGCGAGTGCCGCCCTTTACCGGCGAAGGGGGCGAGCCCCTTCGTAGATGGTTCGCAGAGGTGGGAGATGCCATCTCTGCGCAAAATATTGTTGACGAACGTCAACAGGCGTACTTCGCCACAACATGTCTGGGCGGCAGAGCCAGGGCATGGGCGATGGGTCGCCGAGCCACTGATGACTCTGCGTTCCTGACTTATCAGGAATTAAAAGCTGAGCTAAAGCTCAACTTTGAAGCTCCAGAAATGGAGCTAAGTAGTCGGCAGGAGTTCATGGAACTCCGGCAAGGTAAGCTTGACCTTCAACTTACGCTCAGAAGACGCGATATTTGCTGTCAAATATTGTGTATGAGCCGGTGCCCCCTGCTATGCAGGTCACTGGCTTCATGAAGGAACTCAATGATGGTCCCGTCAAACAGAGTATCTACCGACACCCGCCAGAGACTCTAAGGGATGCCATTGATATGAGCATCCGTGAAGAGTTCTGCATGCGATCAGCGTCATCGCATGCTGGGTTCAGCCGAAGGGCTCAACAGCCCTTCACTTTTGACATGCCGCAACGGCATGTCAACAATCAGCAGTCAGGCAGACGAAGCTCACACTTCGTCTCAAGAAACAGCCACCGCGCCAGAGCATGGGCAGTGGAGGTCCAGAGCCGATGTACCTATTGGTGCGGTTGCTTCGAACTCGAAGCAACCGAAATTTAAGAAGAATATTCGCTGCAATCGATGCGCGAAAATGGGGCATTTTGCCTATGAGTGTATGGTACCGCGTCCGGTGCCACGCAGTCAGCGGACGGAACCGTCCGCTGCATGGCGACACCAACAGGGACGTCACCCTGTTGGTGCAAAAAACGTAGATCACCAATAGGGGCGGGGCGCCCTACTGGGAATGTTATCCCACATGCCGACATAGTGCATGTGAGGGTAATAGCCCCAGACGGGACTATGTCCTGTCAAAAGGTGCAGGGTGATTATAAGCCTCTTATCACCCTGGAGGTTAAGCCGCACGGGAGCGATGTCCCCATGCGAGCTTTGTTTGACACAGGAGCGTCAAAAAATTTCGTTAGAACTCAGAGTCTAACGCTGTTGAGCTTCGTGGAGGTAGAAACCCCACGAAGTATGTTGTCAGTCCGGTTAGCAACAGGTGCAACCGTGACTATTCCAAAGAGTGTGATTAAAACACGCTTCGAGTTGAAATGAACTGTCATTCGAGGATGAATTCATCGTCCTCGATTTAGATGACAAGTTCGATGTGATACTCGGAATCCCATGGATGTCCAAGTTTAAACCTTCGATCGACTTGGTTAACCTGTCCATCGACTGCGGCGGACGCACAGGATCTGATCACCCTGTGTGTAATCCGGCTGTATCAGAAGATACAACCGCAGCGTCAGACAGTCTGGTGGATAGCGATGGCACCACCAGATCTGTTCTGACACGATCAGCGGAAGGTACCTCCGCTGGTAAGAGTACAGAGAGATACCACACGCAACAGAAGATTCGTTGCGTGTAGGAGAGAAAAATTCCACGGGTGATAAAGACCACCGTGAGAATGAAGTGATATCCACGGTGGGAAACACCCACCGTGAGAATGAAATCGTATCCACAGTGGGAAACACCCACTGTGCGACCGAAGGTTCCAACACGATGAAATAATTCCGTGTTGATGAGAGTGAACTCACGATCAAGTGCAATCTTGAGCACAACTCCGTGGTGGCCAGTGCCCACCACGTTGCGTTAGCCATGCACACAGGTGATAAAGACCACCGTGTCGAAGAAAAGGCGGCCGATCAGACGAGCACATCTGATCTCCAAAACTCCATGGTAGGCAGTGGCCACCATGAGGATGAGTATTCGCACACGGTGAATCGTAATCACCGTGTAGCAGTCAATCAGACGCGTGCGTCTGATTGCATGTGCAGTTCCGTCGAGACGATCAACGTCTTGACGCAAACGGAGACCGGATTAGCTACCCAGTCTATGTTGATGGAACACCCTCCGAAAGAAGGTTCGGAGGTGATGTCTCTTCCAGCGCTAAGCTGGAAGAAGTTTATGAGAAACTTGCACGATGATCAGATCGAACAGATCTGTATTATCGTAGCAACAGATGATGTAGTGGATATTCGTTCACGAATATCCACATTACAAGTGGAAAACATTGGGAACGAGGTTACCAATGATCAAACCAAAGTTCAGCGCTTTGAAGCGCAGAGATGGGAGTCGCTTAAAGCGAACTCCCCATTTTATGAGGTACTTCGGGAATACGCTGACGTATTCCCAGAAGAAGTACCTAGCGAGCTCCCTAAGGATAAGGGAACTCGTCATGAGATTGACCTCGTGCCAGGCACGAAGTATTGTGTCACGCGGCAATGGCCGTTGCCGCGTGATCAAGTAAAAGCGATCGACGAGTTTTTCGAAGCTCGTCGTGAAGCAGGCCAAGTGCGGGAATCTATCTCTCCGCACTCTACCCCCACCTTTTGTGTGAAAAAGTCCACAGGTGGGTGGAGAATCGTTCACGCTTACAAAAAGCTGAGCGCAGAGACGGTACCGGCGCAGACGCCGATACCGCGAAAAGATGTCATCATTGATGGCATGTGCGGGAGCACCATCTTTAGTGCTCTCGATCTAAGAGATGGATTTTATCAAATCCTAATGCGTGAGAAGGATATCCCTCTCACGGCGGTAAGAACCCCAAGCGGCATGCTTTGGGAGTGGTTTGTTATAACGCAGGGGCTTCGAAATACCCCTGCTACGTTTAGCAGATGCGTAACGCATCTATTAAGCCCGGTGCGAGAATTTGCACCGAGTTATTTCGATGACGTGTTCATCCATAGTAAGGGTGAACACGATAAAAGGAATGTAGATGTCCATAGGGAACATTTACGTCGAGTGTTAGAGCTTATGCGTAAGCATAAGCTCTATGCAAATCTGAAGAAGTGCACCTTTGGTGCACCTGAGATACCCGTTCTTGGATGCTTTGTGGTCAAGCACGAAGTGCGTCCTGATCCAGAAAAGATCAGGGTGATCGTTGAATGGCCTAAGCCAAACAACGTTAAGGAACTTCGAAAGTTCCTTGGGTTGGCAAAATATTTGCACAAGTATTCGTGCAACTATGCTGGGTTAATACAACCTCTTTCTCAATTGCTTAATAAAGATGTTGAATGGCATTGGGATACCCAATGCCAAGATGCTTTTGATGCAGTCAAGCAAAGCTTGACTGAAGCGCCTGTCTTGGCTATAGCCGATAACGAGCGTCCGTTTCACGTCGTTTGCGACGCGAGAGATTTCGCTATCGGCTGTGCTTTGATGCAGCGTGATCACGATGATCGTGATCGCGTAATCTGCTATCAATCGCGTCAGTTGCTCCCAGCCGAGCGCAACTATCCAGAGCATGACAAGAAACTCCTTGCCATGAAGTATGCACTGGCCAAGTTTCGGATCTATCTATTGGGAGATAGACCGTTTGTGGTTTACACGGACCATGCGTCGCTACGCACGGCCGTGAATTCACCACAAATTTCTCAAATAATGGCTTGATGGCTGTCATTCTTTGCTGAATACAACTTTACGGTTGAATACAAACCCGGAAAGTTGAACGTGATAGCGGATACGCTATCACGAAGGCCCGATTACGAGACGAAACCGTCCGTAACCGAAGATGCCAGTGAAAAAGCGATCCGTTGCATGCTTTGTCGTCGTCAATCATACGACAAGTACGCGAGGCGTACAAAACAGACGAGGAGACACGTCTGTTGATTGATTACTTAAGTAATCAATCAAGTGAGAAGCGCGACAAACTCCCAGAGTTCCTCCGCGCTTTCGTGCATCGATATCGACTGCACGATGGTCTGCTGCTTTAGAGCACAGACCAAAAAGATGAAAGTCGCATTGTCGTTCCAAACGACGATGATCTCAAACATCAAATTATGTTTGAGTATCATGATGCACCGATTTCGGGGCATCAAGGTCGAGAGAAGACATACGCTTCTCTCGCACGTGACTTTTACTGGCGAAACCAGTACAAGTGGGTACGAAAATACGTACGCGCTTGCGAGATTTGCCAGCTCGTTAAGCCTGCGCAGTCTGCACAGGCTCCGCTGCAATCTCTGCCGGTTCCGACAGAGTGTTGGAAGTCCATTTCAATTGACTTCGTATTCGGTCTTCTACCCGACAATAGTCGGAAGACTGGAATAGTGGTCTTTGTAGACCGTTTCAGTAAAATGGTACATCTTACTGCAGTATCTGCGAACGTAACCGCCGCTCAAACAGCGCGGATATTCGTTGATACGGTATTCCGTTTGCACGGAATGCCGGAATACATTGTCTCGGATCGATATCCGAGATTTACTGCACGTTTCTGGCAAGAAACGTTCTCATTGTTGGGAACCCAGTTGAAGATGTCAACTGCGGACCATCCGGAAACGGATGGGCAGACGGAACGGGTTAACCGCGCTCTCGGAGACATGTTGCGATCATACGCACATGCCTTTGAACAGTGGAGTGACTATCTGCCACTCACTGAATTCGCGATTAACAATTCGGTGCATGCTTCAACTAAGCATACACCGTTCTACGTGAATGCCTTAAGGCATCCACGAACCCCAGGTTTACTTGGCGGTACGCCAAATCTAAGTGGAGGAGGGACCCGCTCAAATTTTGAGCGATTCAATGCGCAAGTTGCGACTGCAACTTGTGAACAAAACGATGGCCCTTCTACTGAAAGTACAGTAGAAGCGGAAGCAGATTCAATTGAAACTGAAGCTGCATACGATGAATATGTGTCTGCAGCAATGGCGGCAGGCAACGAGGACAATGCACCTACTGCTGATAAAGCAGTAGATCAATTCGTATTACAGCGCCAAGCTGTAATAAGCTATATAAAAAATGCACTTGCCTCTTCTTTTGATAAGCAGAAGCAAAATGCAGACAAACAAGGAAGGAAGAACAAAAACTCCTTTATGAAAGGTGAATTGGTATTATTAAGTACTACCAATTTGCCTACACATGCAATAAGCAGCTTCCATACACGGAAGTTGCTTCCTAAGTACATTGGACCTTTCAAGGTCCAAGAGATTCGGGGGAATGCCTATACCTTAGACATTCCCACAGCAATGCGGCTTCACCCAACATTCTATGTTGGGCGGCTCAAGCCGTATCAATCGTCTTCGTCTTACGACGAGACGTAGAAACACGGAAGATACCGTTCTTCTCCAAGTCTCCCAAGAGAGACTTGTAATCGTCTTCCAGCCGTTGGTGAGCAGAGCGGAGAGTTGTTACCTCCGCCTTCGACTGCTCAAGATCAGCCGTTCGCCGATCGATCTCTACCTTATAGCGGGAAAGCTCAATGTACATAAGATCATTCTTCTGCTGGAGGGCAGTGTGCGCCCCGAGGATGTCGCGGACATCCTCGCGAAGAGACCGATATGTCTTCACAGAGTGAGACATATCGCTGCTCAAGGAGGAATAACCCTCCTCGAGCTTGCGGAGCGAAGAACCATGCTCCACAACAACAACGGTGAGGGAATTCTCAACCTCCGCCGCCACTGATTGATAATCAGGGGAATAAGCGTTATATCCTCGAGCGCTTGATCTCGAAGCGCTCGGTGCCTTCGAAGAAGGGGCAGCGTACCGAATACTTGGTACGCTGGCTGGGATATCCCCAAGAGTTCGACTCTTTGGAGCCGATTTAGGTTCTGAGGGCCGACGCCCCAGACCTTTTGACTGAGTTTGAGAAGAAGTATCAAACTCATAATGCGACGTAGCATCAACAGTAGGTGTTGATGCATTCAGGGTATCAATTAAACCCTGAATTTTGGCGGATACGGAAAAACCATGGTACCCTCACAACTCCTCCTCTGACAGACGAGGAGCGCCCTGCGTACACCGCGGGCAAACGAGGTGAGAAGGGACACCACACTTTAACCCTACTTTGATGCAAGCATAATGGATGTATTCCATTTTGCCTGTTCGCGAGTACTTTAAAAAGCTCTCGCGCATTACGTGAACTTATTCACGTAATCATCTGGGCTTTTGTTGTAGTTGTCAACAAAAGCATTCCAACTCTGAGTCAGGGCGTCTTTATCGTCCCTATTCCTCCTTGACCCTTTCCGGCTCGAATAATATCGAACCTGGAAAAAGAGGTCAATAAAGTACAGACGTCTATCGTATGTACTTCGATCGAATCGACGTGACTGGGTGTCTTCGCAGTCATCCAGCACGTTGATATCGAACATCGCATACTGGCAGTCCCGTTTACGGTGACCGCCACTGTTAGGGGCAATAGCCCATCCAGGGGTCCAAAACGCCACTCTGTACGGAACATGTGGTTCCGTACGATGATACGCTTTAGAAGCGGCGGGCGCCGCTTCTGTTCGATCTCTTTTAGCAGGCGGAGCACCGCCTGCTTCAACACCACTCGCCGGGGTTAAATCACCCCGACGTGGAGAAGTACTTGGTCCAGGTGGGGATCTGCGTTCCCGCAACCACCTGTGATGATCATTGTCGCTGCATAGCAGACATCGACACCAGAGTCGTCATCGCTGTTAGGCGATGAGTACCTAGCGAGTTTCGACTCGCTAGATCCTTTAGTGGGGACAGCTGTATCCCCATCACTTTGTTCGGAGTCAGAACTCCCGAACATGGCCCTCTTGGCAACACGCCATTTGGAAGTTGCCATCGTGCGAGATGTTGCATTAGCAACATCTCCCTGTTTCATTAGCAACATCTCCCTGTTTCATGCCAGATTCCGCCTTAGCAGCATCTGTGGTCGAAGAAGGTACGTCTTCCGACCTTTGCGTAGTTGACGCTGCTAATGCAGCGTCACCGTTGTCACTCAACACCTCAGCACCTAGTGCTGAGGCGGAGGAAGAAGCTCCTTCAATGTTTTCAGCAGCGCTCTCTAGAGCGCCGCCGCGTGCCTTGACCATCGAGTCGATGGTCAATCAGTTGGTAAATGATAACGACCAACAAGTGCCACCCATGATTGGCCAAAATAAGAATTATTATTGGCTAACCACCTTAAGTGGGGGGTGATGTAATGGGGTGCCATTACATAATTGATATTCAAGTTAGAATATCACAGTTTAATTTCAGACGCGTTGTCTGAAATTTAAATAAGAGATTATAAATTATTATAATCTACGAAGGAAAAGTCGATTCGGTATAAATACCGAATCTTGCAGGTTAACTAATAGTACGGTTAGTTGAATACTTGATATTATTATATTAATTAGGTAGTTACTATACTATTAGCCTCTAAACCACCCATTAAATAAACACTTTTAATTTTGCGTTCTAACCCATAAGTAAATATTTATATATTTACTTTTAGTATAGGATTAGTTGTTATCAACTAATCCTGCCCTATTGCATTGCGCGCTTCCTCGCAATTACAGTGTAAGCCTGTAACAGGATTAGTCCTGTTACAAGACGAGTCGCCTTCCGCGCGACTATGAACGAATATATAGTCGAAGTACGTCTGAGCGTACTTTCTATGAGGGCGGAAGATTTGAGTCACCAAGCGATTGAAAGTCGCTGGCGCATTCAAAAGCCCCTGTGGCATAACAAGCCACTCCCACAGCATGCCGCTAGGCGTGCTGACCGCTGTAAGCGGAATATCGGATGCTCGCATGAGAACCTGATAATACTCGTCCACTAGATCTAAGGCACTGTATACAGTACAGCCCGCCATATTATTCTGGAGGAAATCCTTCCGAGGAATCGGAGTCTGCATGGGTACAGTAGCTGCATTCAGCTTGTTGTACGCATGCACAATGCGCCACTTTCCGTTCGGTTTACGAACACAAAAAGTCGGAGATGAGTGGGGAGACTTGCTCTCCCGTACCATCCCTGGCTTTTCTTTCCCCTGGAAAAATGCGTCGATGACGTCGCATTGTTACTTTGGGAGAGGCCACTGCCTAATGACGCAGTATTTGGTTCCAGGAACCAAATCAATTTCATGTCGGACTCCCCGATCCGGTGGTAACCCCATCGGTGGGTTGTCACTAATGACATCTCCAAATTCCTTTAACAAGAAATGGTAAGGGTCCTCAGGATCCGCAAGAATCTTGAGGCCGCTTCGGGCATTCAATGCCTATTTGGTTTGCACCAAAACTGACTCGTCCATCGTGGATGAGGAGTTCAACTCCTCTTCCGGACGCAACACGACGACCTCGTCGATTTCATCTGCTTTCAAAGCAGTCTCAAACTCGTTAAAGGACATCTCCTCCAACGACAACAATTCGCCTACCCCAGGCAACCGTTCCAGGCTTACGCCTTCTGTTACAATACCTGTCACACTATTCAGCATCCGATATGACTGCTGACTACTGGCCTCGGGACCTATACCGCGACCCAGATGGGGGGAGACAATAGGCCCATCTATTGGAAGCGCATCGCGCCTATCCACAGAGGTCTCTACCTCTACCACTGGTGACTCGCCGGTCGCACCTAATACGGCGTGGTCGGTATCAATTCCGACGTGTGAAAGAGACGAACTTTGGGTCTCTTCGCTTGGAAACGCCTCGCGCTTAACCACAGGGGTCTCTACCCCTCCCACTGGAGTCG
>CM047590.1:5229281-5250598 GCA_026184515.1 Peronosclerospora sorghi
CGCCTCGCGCTTAACCACAGGGGTCTCTACCCCTCCCACTGGAGTCGCCTCAGAGTAATCCACCTCTGCCACTGGCAACTCACCAGTCTCACCGTTCGCGGCGTGGGGATTAACCACCGAATCCTCCTCGTTAAGGAACTCTTCCTTAACGCCATTGGGAATGATCATTTCAGACATCCAAATCTCTAGCATCTCACGCCAGAATCGATTTTGCGATCGAGCAAAGGTGGGCTCATGACTCGCCAATGCTTCAACCGACCGCGGGTGAGTTGAGCCAATGGACTTAGACTTCCAGTCTATCCATTGCTCGTGGAGTTCCAGCCACTTCATGCCCATAATGAGTCCAAATCCAGGACTAGGAAACGTTATTAGCTATCGAAGTATGCAAACTTCAGCTTAAGGTCAATTGAGACATTGGGTACAGAAAACTGTACGCCCGTCACTAAACGGACCATGCCAACACGAGAACGTGCCTCTAGGGCCTCGGCATACAGCCGACTCTTCTCTACAGAAGCCCGTCTGACATAATTGTCAGACGCTCCAGAGTCTATCAAGACTCTCCAAGGCTTATCAAAGCCTTTCACGTCCGCAAGGACTACCATCAAACCTGGCTGGTACACCAACTCAGTGATATAAAGCACCGTTTCCCTCGGGGATTTGTGCTGTCGTCCCCTACCCTGGTGCTAAAAGCACTGAGAGATACCCCAGTAGGGCGCCCCGCACCTACTGGGAGCCGTCGTTTCCCGACGGCTTGGGCAAGGGCTTTCTCCCAACCCTTGGCCCCTTCCAGCGACTATCTCCCTTGGTTTTTTTCGGACATCTGTTCCGCAGATGATCCGTGCTTCCACACAGGAAGCATCTCAGCGGCCCATGCCGCTGCAAGATAGCTAGGAGCTCCGCTTCGGAGCCCTACGGAAAGGAGTCAGAGTGACTCCTAGCGGGAGGTTTCTCCTCCGCTTCGACCTGACTCAGGTCCATGGGTTCGGGAACCACCTTAGAGGAAAGTTCCTTTAGGAGTTGAACGCCATCTTAAACGCCTCCTCCACGGATTGGGGTCGGCATCGTAACAGTTCCGAACGTGCTGGCCCTTCTTTCAGACCTCCCATGAAGACGGGGATGGACACATCATCCGAATACGCTTTCGCGTACATCCCTGCCAACAGGGTCTTCAGTTCTTGGATATATGTTTCCAAGTCCCTAGTGCCTTGACGGAACCTCAAAAACGCCAGCTGATTCTGGAAAACCAGATCAGGCGTGGCGTACATGTCCACAAGCTTCTGTTTAAGGACTTCCCAGGTTGGGAACACGTTCATGACCGACTCCGAAACACGTGAACGCCCATGCACGGGCTTTACCCGTGAGATGGGTCAGTGCAAGTCCCACTTGCAGGTGATCAGCGATCACATTCGCTGTGGCGAAGGCCGTTTCGACCTCTGGAAGCCACACGTAAAGGTTGTAACCCTTCTCCCCGGTGAACTCCTTTATCTTAAATGATAATTGGGGACGCACCCCCGTGGAACGACTTCCACCTAAACTCGCCTCATGGGAGACGAGGGCATTTACCCTTGCATTCACGGCCTTAAGGCCCTGCTCCACTAGGAGCTTCATGCCTTCGTCACCCGGTAAGGATAACAGCCTGTTAAAGGCTTCCTGCTGGACGAGGGTTAACCTATCCCAATCGTCCTGATTCATCCCTTGCAGAGGATGCCTTAGCCTACCAACACAGGTGTTGGATTGACTACAAGTGCTACCAGATGTAGCCGGGTGCGTACACGCACGGTGCGGCTAGCGCACAGAGGAAGACTTTCCTTTAAGCGGTGTTCGCCGCTACTTAGCCGATACGCCCTTATAAAAGGGCTTAGTAAGAGAGAACTCTCTTACTCGGGGCCAAGATTCCCACTTTGGTTTACTATTAGCTTTCGATAATGCCTTAACACAAGTCTCCCTTACTAAGGGGGTAGCTAAGGGGAGAACTCCCCTTACGCTACTGCACTCACTACACGCGCGACCGGTCGAGGTCGCGCGTCTGGTAGTCGGTAGAGTGAAATGTAAACTGAATGTATATTTAATATATAATTAGCCTAAATTAATTTAAACTAATGTAAATTATATGTAATACTAAGTAGAACTTACTAAATTCGTACTTAGCAAAAATGTAGTGTACACCACCTGTGTACAAACACGTGGCTGACTGCCACACCTCCACCAAGGGCTCCTACCCTGATTGGGTAAAATAACCAATCGTCCAAACCCTTTCGGACCGGTCAATACTGACCCCAACCGTAGTGTACTAGCGTACACCACCTACTAAATGTGACCCGAATGTAACCCTGTTACACATGGGTAAATGGGTTGGGTTATACCGTTACCCATACCCAACCCAGTGCGTACGGGTATGGGTAATTAATTACCCACTGGTTCCAAGTCTGCGTAGCTGCCCTAATTCGCTCCTTCTATAATTCCCGTCGTAGAACTTTCCTGGCAGCCCAAATAACGGGGGTGGAAACAGCCTGAGGGGAACTTGTTAATCCCTATATTTAGCTCAACCAATTCGGTAAAGATTTCGCTGACATGCGTGTTGAAAGCACGCGCAATTCGTGCGGCGGCTCGCGTCGCGATATTGGACTTTTAGCGACCTTACAGTGAAAAGTTGATGTACTGTACACAACTTTAGGTTAAGTACAGAACTTTGTGTATTTGCATATTATTAGTTTAGTTATAAACTTAACACTAATAAATCACTTCTGAATTTGATTTTCATTGTCACGTGTTTGAGTGGAGGACAAGTACGCTTCTGAGTGCAACTGGAATTGTTACGTTTACAAGTGGAGATTAAGTACACTGCAAGTGCAGTTGGAATTGTTTTCTCGTTCTCGTTCTCGTTCTCGTTCTCGTTCTCGTTCTCGTTCTCGTTCTCGTTCTCGTTCTCGTTCTCGTGGTTATTGATTTGGGTGGCTGTCTCACGTCAAGTTACGTTACGACTAAGTGGATAATAAATTTGCATTTGTGACTTTGTTATTTATTGTTACGTTACTTCCTCTCGCTATCTGCTTGTTGTGGAATTTCACGCCAGTACGTGGTTAAATTGGAACGCGTGTGAAGCAGTACGCACAGAGGAATGAGCGATTCCGACGAACAGGTTATGAGCCCAAGAAAGGGCAGTGACTCATCAAATCAGACAGTCAAACCGGAAGATATGATGCGTTTATTCGCACATATGATAGATCGCTTGGATAAAATGTAATCGTCGATTAACAAGGGGGCGCCGGCACAAACTGCGGCGCCAAAATCCAAGGGAGACACCAAGATGAGTTTGTCCTCCCTGAGTGGAAGCGATGAAGTAAAATAGGGATGCAGCACCGGTAGCACCGGAAAAATGAGCTTCAGGGACATCAGTGAAGTTGGAAAAGATGTGTTCACTAGGGGCGGGAGTCCTAACCCCGGTAACGCCTACGTGCAACAGAAAAACGTCTATGCGCAGCAGCAACATGCCAACCAGTAACAGCAGGCATACGTCGCCCCTGGGAACGTTCGCGTGCAAGTATATACTATGCCTAGACCGCCGACATCCAAGGAGAAGAAGCTTCAGATCCGACCTTTCGACGGATCTGAAACCTACAAGGGGCTGTGGTCTGGTTTCGGGGCCTGGGGAACAAAATTCCTCAGGAGGATAACCATTGCAGATGAGTGCTGCGGTTTTAAGTGGTCAGAAGATATCAAGGTTGAACTGCTGGGCCATTATTTGGACGGCCCAGCAGAAGCGTTTAATGACCGACTTGCAGAGGACTGGTGGAGGGAAAGTTCAGCCCTCTGTTACATCATGGACAAGATGTTCGCAGCGTTCAGTGTTCGAGTGACGCTTGCGGAGGGCATGAAGCTTTTCGGTGCGCGTAAGGCTCCTGGAAGGTCGTGTCCCGACCATTTCCTGTACCTTACCGCAGTGGCCGAAGCAGTCGGCACAAATTGCGATGCGATGGTACTGGATAATGGGATTTACCATGCTGTACCGGAGATGGAACATGTCCTCGTCTACCGGTACAACCACCTAAGTATGGAACTTCTGCGGCAAGCTGAAGATATATGTCAGTTTGCGTAGGCTGTTCAGTACAACAGCCGGAGGAAGAAGAGTCATGGTGCAGGGTCCGTAAATTTGGTGGTGGAAAAGCCTAAGAAGACTGTAAAAAATCTTGGATGTTACGCATGTGGCGAGGAAGGGCACTTCAAACGGGAATGTCGTAAAGCGGACTTTTTAATTAGGCAAAAATAGGGCCTAATGTTGGACATTTTATTAGGCCCATAGGGGGCCTAATATTATGACTAATATTATGACCTAAATTAGGGGTCTGATAGTGGACGCAGATAGTGGATACAGTAGTACATAATTAGGTACCGCCATGTGTACCACGGGGGATACAGTAGTACGTACCACCGTGGTGTACATAGACAGGATATAGAAGGGACACGGAAGATGTGCTGATTACTTACAGGTACGCGGCGAACACCAGCGAACAAACAAGGAACAAGCGGAAAAATCAGGTCGACTGATGGACGGAAGGCGTTTCGAATGGACGATGCGGATTGGTTGAAAGTAGGAACAGGGTAGATCTAAGGGTTTAATTGCTAATACAGTTCTCCTTTTGCGTACGATCGCGCTGATCGTTTTTTGGGAAGGCACCTTTGCGCCCCCACCTTATTGAAACCTCTACGTCCCGGGCGGGAGCACTAAGTGCGTTTTTGGCCCACCGGTTGGCGTAGAGTGTGAGAACTCACCCCGCAACTCCGCCCGCAGTGTCTGCGGTTCTTCGTTTAAAGGTTTTTGGTTTTGGGAACGTGATAGAGCAGTGCTCTCACCTCTTCCCCGTGAAATTAACGTTTGGCCCCTAGAGTTCGGCTGCTTTAAGCGCCCCACGGGAACTCTAGGTGGATTTTAATATAAATACCTATTCCTCATATAGTCTATGCTAGGAGCGCATTGATTTGGGCGTTCCTTAGCTGTTTGACGGCTTAGAGGCTCCGCGATCAGGCAGTGAAGACTTCCGCTGCCTGATCAAGTACCCCCCTACCGATCAACACCTGATCGACACTTTTTGCGAATCGTGATCGTGATCGCTGATCGCAAATCGCGCCAACTGCCACTTGAACGACTTTCGGTGCTTGATCAAGTCTGATCAAGGTACATTGCGACTGGGCAGCAGCTTTTAGCCCCTGATCGAGCCTTTCAGTACCTGATCGCACTTGCGATCAAGACACCTGATCGCATCTGCGATCAAGACAGAATATTGTTGATCGACGGTTATTAACGTCAGCCAAAGCCTGATCGCGCCTGATCACGACCGATTGGCTTCGTTTCAGTACCTGATCGCGACTTGCGATCAAGACGCCTGATCGCATTTGCAATCAAGACCGAATACAACTGAACTACGGCTATTAGCATCAGCACCAGCCTGATCAATCCTGATCACGACCGAGTGGCTTCGTTTCAGCGCCTGATCGCATCGGACTGCCGCCTGATCGCACTTGCGATCAAGACGGAATACTGCTTATCGTCGGTTATTAGCATCAGACCAAACTTGATCAAGCCTGATCGCGGCTAATTGACGTGGTTTAAGCACCTGATCGCACGTGATCAAGCCTGATCGCATCGGTTGTATCGTCACAAGTTAGTTAATTCAATCTTGCACCAAGAATTCGCTGTGCGCTGTCCCCGCCACCTGAGGAGCGACCCACGCCTAGCCGTCGGGTACACAAGGTGAGCAAGAACACAATCAGTCGAAGACATCTGGAGGACCCCTTCGTGAGTCGGCAGTCTGGGTCGCCGTGATACCGCCTGATCAAGTCTCAAAAACTTCGATCAGCCGCTCCAACACAGGAATGCCCGAAGAAGAAGAAGTTGCCAAGGTCTGATTATGCTCTAATGATCGCTGGAAACGATGATCCATGCGACAGAGATACATGGGTCCTAGATAGCGGTGCAAGTATGTACTTGACACCGGACCTCACATGCTTGATCGACGTGAAGACTGTAGCGCGTCAATGCTATCAAGTGGACGGAAAACGTTTCGTGGTTACACAAAAGGGCACGATGTTTGTTCGTTTCAAGTATGGAAGCACAGAGACGCGTATTAAAATTAAGTATGTTTTCTATGAGGAAGGAGCCGCCCGGAATATTTTCTCGTATGGTTCTTTCGAGAAAGGTGGCTTCGTTATTGGTTACACCAATGGACAAAGAACGCTCGTCAGACACTATTCAGGCGTTCCGATTACGAATATACACGCGGAAAATAACGTGTTCACCGTGGAAGGTACAGTGGATCGTCTGAAGAAGACTTACAAGAAGATGATTATGTATGTGGCGTATCCAACTGAAGAAAATTATTCGGTGGAACAGGACATCCAGAGTGGAACACTGAAGTATTTCTACTCACGGATGGGCCACCTAAATTATGACACGATTATTGCGCTGGCTAAGGACCCGCAATACGGGATCCGAGTCACGGACGACACGCGTAAGTACTGAGTTACCTGCGCGCAAGGCAAGAAGACCAAGAACGTCCAGTCAAAAAAATATAGCGGCAAGAACTCGCCCATCGATCGGATCGGCGGTATGATTTTTTCTGACCTTAAGGGTCCAATCACTCCAAGGCATCGATTGGGTAACCTCTACCTGATAAACTTCATCGATTTAAAGAGCAATTACGTCCGAACTTTTCTGGCCAAGACCAAGGACGTTGCAGCTCAGAAATTCGAGAATTTTCTGACTTTTTTCGAGAGGAAGTTTGGATGTAAGATTCCCGTTTTAAGAACCGACGGAGGGGCGCAGTACAAGAACGTGGATTATTTCTGTCGGAGTACCGGCATCGCGCGACAAATAAGCGAGGACGGGAATCAAGCAAGCAATGGTAAGGCGGAGCGCATGCATCGGACTGTGATGAACATGGCCCGCTGCATGTTGTTTGGAAGCGGCCTCAATCTGTCTTTTTGGGGGGATGCGGCGGAGTATTCAGCATACGTGCTGAACCGCACCCCGACAAACGTGAATCCGAAGCGGATGTCGCCGCTTGAAGTACTTACGGGCACGAATCCGAATCTAGGCGAGATTGTGACCTTCTGGTCTCCGTGCACCGTTTATAGGAACCCAGGAAAGAATACGCTTGCGCATCGCGCGCAAGTCGGAGTAATAATCGGCAGGAGCGGGTAAACCAAGGGGTTCAAGGTTTTCCTAAAGGCTGAACAGAAGGTAACAATTACTCAGCACGTGAAGAACGTTGACACGCTTACGGACGTGCAGAATCGACAGTTAAGGATTGCACAAGATGAGGAAAGCAAATCCGAATCTCCACCGAGAAACCAAGCGTCAGAAGGAGCGGAGGGAGTGCCAAATGCGAGGAAGTCGACAGAAATGTGACTCGAGAAAAAGGGGGGCTTGAAAAACAGCTACAACAAGAGAAAAGAAAGCCGCGCTGGAAGAGATATCGTCACTTCACGCGCCAGTACGCCGAGCATATGTCTCAGGCGGAAAGAAAGACAGAAGACAATGACGAAGAAGAAGGGTAATCGATGGTAAATATGATTATGGAGGGCGACCCCAGAAATTATCGAGATGCGATCGGACGCAAAGATTCAAGCAGATGGGTCGAAGCCATGGAATAAGAAATTGAAGCTCTGGAGATTAATAAGTCTGGGACATTATCAAGAAACCAGTAAATGCGAAACCTTTGCACACCAAATGGGTGTTTAAGGTCAGGACGGACACCAACGGACAAGTTGAGCGTTAAAAGGCAAGGTTAGCGGCCTGCGGAAACGAACAGCGTTTCGGCGTCGACTACGAGCTAACCTTCGCCGCGGTCATAGAGATGACCACCGTTCGTTTTATTTTGATGCTCGCTCGCAGATGGAATGTTCGAGCGGTGCATGGGGACATTCCAAACGCTTACGTAAAAGTGTTGGAGGATAAACACGACATATATCTGTTCACCCCCAGTGGAATGAAAATCGAACGTGAAATACTGGAGAAAATGCAGGTCGAAAGCGCGGATGAAGTTGACTTGAAGTTGAAGAAGACGCTTTACGGACTGAAGCAGGTGGGAAGGCAATGGAACCGCCTTCTGCATTCGAAGATTTTGAAACAAGGATACGAGAAAAGCTTTACGGAAGGATGCTTATATTTCAAGAAGGTTTGTGATGAAACGGTCGTGGTCGGAGTTTATGTCGATGACCTGTTGGTTACGGCGACCAAGGTATAACACGTCACAATTTTTTTTGGAGAACTCGAGGATTTGGAAATCAAGAATTTAGGTAAAGTCTCGAAATTTCTCGGTATGCGGGTGGAATATAACGAAAGCATTGGTTACCTGTTGAACCAGGAGGTCCTGATCAAGGACCTGCTAAAGGTTTATCATATGGAATACTCAAATGCAGTGAAGGCGCCAATTGGCGACGAATTTGAAAGTGAAAATCTGAAGGAACATGAACTGCTAAAGGATCGCGGAGACGATGGAGCGCCGACGATCAAGAATTTTCAGTAGTTGACGGGAAGCTTGCTCTGGATCTCGCGCTGCTGCAGGTCCTACATTGCCTATGCAGTACATAAGGCAACGCGCAGAGCTCATGCGCCCACCAAGTTTTATTGGGTGACGGCCAAGAGAATTTTGCGTTTTCTCAATGGCACGTCTGGATTGAAATTGCGTTTGGAGGTTGACGCTAAGGTGAAAACTCACGATAAAAATCAAATTGGAATTTTTGGATATTGTGACGCTGGTTTTGCTGGATAGAAAGATGATCGAAAGTCCACAAGCGGTGGCGTAATTTTTGTCGAAGGATGTATTGTGCACTGGGTGTGCAAGCGACAGTCTTGCGTCTCGCTTTCTACGATGGAAGCTGAAATTTATGCGGCGTCAGTGACGCTATGCGAGTTGATTGAATTTAAAGAGATGTCTACCAAGGTTGGCATGATGGTAAATCTACCCATGACGCTGTTTTGTGACAACCAAGATGCTATTAATATGCTGGACGGTGATGGAAAAACTTCGAAGACCAAGCACATGGACATTAGGGTGAAGTTTTGGTTTCGAAAGCAAAGGATGGTTTTATTAAAGCAAGTTATAGGCCTACGGATATGAATCTTTCCGATGTTTTCACCAAGACTTTGGGTACAAAGAAGATGAAACGTGCGCAGGATGGTCTCGGACTAGGAGCGATGACGATGGACTAGTTGGATTTCACGGAAAATTCGAGACGGAGTGTTAGAAGCACGCGCAATTCATGCGGCGGCTCGCGTCGCTATATTGGACTTTAGCGACTTTACAGTGAAAAGGTGATGTACTGTACACAACTTTAGGTTAAGTACAGAACTTTGTGTATTTGCATATTATTAGTTTAGGTATAAACTTAACACTGATAAATCACTTATGAATTTGATTTTCATTGTCACGTGTTTGAGTGGAGGACAAGTACGCTGCTGAGTGCAACTGGAATTGTTAAGTTTACAAGTGGAGATTAAGTACACTGCAAGTGCAGTTGGAATTTTTTTCACGTTCTCGTTCTCGTTCTCGTTCTCGTTCTCGTTATCGTTATCGTTATCGTGGTTATTGATTTGGGTGGCTGTCTCACGTCAAGTTACGTTACGACTAAGTGGATAATAAATTTGCATTTGTGACTTTGTTATTTATTGTTACGTTACTTCCTCCCGCTATCTGCTTGTTGTGGAATTTCACGCCAGTATGTGGTTAAGTTGGAACGCGTGTGAAGCAGTACGCACAGCGGATGAGCGATTCCGACGAACAATGCGTACTTCAAGGGAAATTGTGGAGTGATTTACTTAGGAAAAATCTAGTCGCACACACTCCTTTTTCTTGCTGCGCGGACGGCCCCCTATTTTGATGCTCATTTTCTTCCAATAGAAATGCTTTGTCCGATCTCTGTAACGTGAAAATCCCGCAAAAAGTTTTCTCTCCTTCTCTCTCGTACTCAACAATGGAACAACCCCCCCCTGAAGAACGTGATTACCCAGCTCTGGAAAGTGCTGGGGCTGATGTTCAAAGGCATGCCCTTGCTGAGGCTATACAGTATCGCGCAAGAGATGAAAGGAAAGCAAGAAGAATCAGATACGCAAATTTTGGTTAGTGTGCGCGCACGGAGGCGAGTACAGGAGTTGTCGCGATTATCTGACCGAAGAGACACGAAAGCGCAATAGGAGCTCGAGCGCAAGTAATTGTCCGTTTTCCTTGACCGTTCAGAGGTTCGCAAGCATGACGCGTGATGCCAACGAAGAAAATGGCGAGAACAAGGAGGTGCAGCTTTGGGAGGGGCAAATCAGCGTTGAATGCGGCGATCACAATCACGATGCTGTAAATAGCCTTTCAGCGTATCAGCTGCGAGAAAGCTACAACTTCAAGATCAAGAAACTATCAGAGCCTAGGTACCGCGCAGAGGGTGGCGCTAGCCGCGCTACGCAATATAGATCCCGAACGCGCTCTGATTCCCAAGGACATATACAATGAAAAAGCGCGGATTCGGAACAGCAACCTCAACGGGCGCACTCCGATCGAAAGGCTGCTCGACGATCTTCACACCAGGGGCGTATATCATGACCATATGCGCGACCATGAAGGTAGAATTACGTGCCTGTTTTTTTCACCTGTTAAGCTGTAAAATTGGCAAAGGAGTTTCCTCGTATCATCCGAATGGATTCGACATATAAAACGATCATGTAAGTTGTCATTGTATTGAAACGCATCCTAGACATGTACCAAGGACTAATCCCGATTTGGTAAACTGTATACAGATTCAAGATGACGTTTTAGGGATGACTTGCTCAAATCATACGTTCTCTGCCGCATTTTTCTTCATGTCTAAGAAGCCAGAGGCCAACTATGCATGGGCAGTCAGACACATCGCCCGTATCTTTACACCAAACTAGCTCCCTAAGGCAATCTTTACTGATCGCAAACTCGCTCTAATGAGCGCTTCCAAACCATGTTCCCAGATGCTGCGAATCTAATTTGCATCTGGCATATCAATAAGAACATCCTTGCAAAGAAAGGCACGTATTTACGGTCTACTGAATATTGGATAAAATTCCACGTGACTGGCGGCAGGCTGTAGCGTCATCCAATGTTGCCTCCTTTGACACTAATTGGGCTTCAAGTTTCGGGAAATACCCTCAACAGATGTGCTCATACATCGGAGACACCTGGATGCCGCACAAAGAGCGACTTGTTCAGGCATGGACAAACCAAGTTCGTCACCCTGGGAACATTGCAACGTCACGTCCAGAGGGCAAGAATGGGGCTGTGAAGTCATGGATAAAAAAAGTCGTGCGATCTCGCCGACGTCTACCAGCGCATCGAACTTTCTGTGGGCCATCAAGAAGTGGTTATCGTCGGGCGATCGCCTTTGACCGAACCCATAACCCTTCTAAAGCAATATGACAGCATGTGGGCGGTTGTTAGCCATAAAGTGTCGCATTTTGCACTCAAGCTGGTCCACAACCAGCTTTGAATAGAGCAACATTTTGAGGACGGAGGGGTGCCTTGCACCGGCACATTCACACACACACCTTATGTCTACCGTGTGCCCATAGGATTCGGGAAATTCTTTCATTGGAAGGATAGTTCAAGATAAGCGACATTTCGAGCACTGGGGATTGACGAAGCCACAGCTGCAACGACAGATAGAAAATGTGGACAGTCCCAGCTCTCTGGGGTTCACCAGCGCCATTCATCAATATGAAGCTCGGCATAATGAGCTGTCCTCTCACCAACAGAGGATCTTGGAGGACCGGTTTGTTTCTCTCTCACAGGAACAGACAACTCAGCCCGTTCAGGAGCTAGCTATCGTTGTCGTGGGCGCTGGAAGGCCACCTGGATCGAGTGCGAGGACACCCCCGGAGCCTTCCGCATTCGAAGGATTGGAGCTAGGTTGCTATAGATCTATAGGCCACAATTGAAGGTGAAGTTCGTTCAAGGTGGCGTTGGTGCTTTCACTCGTTTGGCATTTAGGAGTTTGTTTACGGTACGTACGTACTCGATGGAAAACGATTTTGAAGGATAGGATATCTATTTGTCATGAGTCATGCCAGTTTTTACGGTGACTTCTCGTTCACTTTGTGCAACATTTTTATTGGCTGATTTCATACGAAGCGTTTCTATTGGCAGAAAATGAGCATCAAAAATAAGGGGGTGCGTGAAGCAAAAGAAGGGTGTGCGCCTAGGTTTTTCCTTTATTTATCACTACGAAAATCCGATGAACTCGATATGCACCACATAAAATCACGTAACCTACCTGAAAATTATATATCAAAAAATCTTATCACATAATTGGTCAATATTACCTTCCTTAGCGTAGCCTTGTATGAGATTTTTAATGCATCTTGAACGGTCCAATCAGGTCCCCTTGCTTTATCCGTCATCCGAACTTCACTTGACCGCTTCTTTGATACTCCTACGATCGGACAATTATTAATGCTTGATTCGTTTCCATCATATCTTTTGAGCTGCCCGCTGTACCACTCCGGTTTCCACCAAACGGACAACAACCCATACGTTTATTTACACTTTAACCGCCGCTGCTGTGCTGTTTCGGTGTTAGTCGTCATCGTGACCATCCACAAATCGTAAGAATTTATACTCTCCATTGGACGGGAATTTTTCGACCAATAATATCACTCCAACTTTATCTCGTCCAGTCATATCGCTCGTGTCATCTTTTCATTATCTTCCCTGTGGGTCACAAAAGTTAACCATTGAAATTTTACATAAAACTACTTCACCACAGCTGCTTATGGGTCTGGCTGCAGCTCTACAGCAGTTGAGGCATGATTTTAAACTTTATAATGCCAAATGATAACCGACCGCCTTTGGTAAGTGGTCCTTGATCGACATTTAGGTTGGCCGACCTAACTTGTGCTTTCAATACTCACTCAGAAATATCTTCAACTGCCTCCATGGGGTCTATCACTTCGTCTGATTCTCGCGTTTCTGCTTCCGTAAACGATGAGCTCGCCCCTGTCGGAAGTGCATGAAGCCATTTTGTGTTTGCGTCTCCCCAAGATGGTGAAACCCCATTGGCTGAATTGGGTGGGTACATTTTCGGTTACCTCTAAGTATACATTTTAGTATGGTCATATTTCTAGGTCAGTACATAATACACTTTTCATTTTTACCTTTAATACAAACTTATCTGGAACTTGCACCACGTCACGAGCGTCGCACAATTGTTGACTCCTGCGGAAGATCCTACTTGGTCAAAAGTTTTCAGACCAGGTAGTTTAAGATTTTAAAAGTGGAATACAAGTTTTACTTTTATTTTAACAGCCCATTTGTGGTGGAGCGGTTGATCAAAAAAATTTTAGGCTTGATCAGGCGGTACCACGGTGAACGGACTGCCGACTGACGAAGGGGGTCCTCCGGTTGTCCTTGAATGCTTGTGTTTCTGCTCACCTTGTGTACCCGACGGCTTAGGCGTGGTTCGATCTCCAGGTGGAGGGGATGGCGCACTACAATTCCTTGTGGCAAGACTTAGTTGACTTGTGATGAGTCGACTGATGCGATCAGGCGATGATCAGGCGCAATCAAGCTTGAACCACGTGCGATCAGGTGTGATCAACAGTGATCAGGCTCGTGCAGGCACTAAGAGTCGTCGATCAGCGGTGATCAGACTCGATCAGGCGCGATCAGGTGCTAAAAGTCACGGATCAGCTAGTTGGTGCGAGTTGCGAGCAGCTGAGTGCGGGTCGCGAGTCGCAGCGTGTCGATCAGGTGATGATCGGCGAAGGGGTACTCGATCAGGCAGCGGAAATCTTCACTGCCCGATCACAGAGCCTCTTTAAGCTTAATCCGTCAATAGAATACCCAAAGTACTTTGTATTCCAAACTTAAGCTGTATAGGAGGGTCGATCAGCGACGGGCTGATCGACGGTTTCCACTAAAATCCGCCTAGTGTTCCCGTGGGGCGCTTAAAGCAGCCGAACACTAGGGGCCAAGAACGTGGGCCAATAGGGGAATATGTGAGAGCGCACTGCTCGATCACGTTCCCGAGACCAAAAAACCTTTAAAAGAAGAACCGCTGACACAGCGGGCAGAGTTACGGGTGAGTTCTCACACTCTACGCCTACCGGTGGGCCAAAAACGCACTCAGTGCTTCCTCCCGGGACGTAGAGGTATTTATTAGAAGAAGGGAGGCTCTAAGTTGCCGTCCCTGTAAACGATCGGCCCGATCGTACGCAAAAAGGGGAACTGTATTATTGCTTATATACTAATATCTACCAAAAACCTAATATCAACCAATCAGAACTACCCATTCCTACGCATTTTGTCGACCATTCGACCGCTTACCTTCGGGTTACCGTCAGAACCGTGCCAGTTGTCGCATCGTCTGAGAAGTCCTATCCACGCCTCTTCCCTGTCAGCCACCGTTGTGTCAACAGCTGTACCGTCTGGGGTACCAACTGTGGTACCAATTGTGGTGCCCACTATCGTACCACCTTTTGTACCGACTGTTGTACCGACAAAATTTGTGGTACCCTCTACCACAGCTACGCCTATAGGGGTGTCTATAATTATGCCCCTAATTACGTACCAATTTTACGGTACGCTTTACAACAGTCGCCCCTGAACCCCGTCCCAGCCGGACAGCGGTTGGGGCGTGGGTCGATCATACCGTTGTCACGTTGTCACCTATTAGTCATGATAGCCTCGATCATGGTCGACATCGATCAACCATGACGTAATGCGTCATGCAATCTGCACCCATCAATCTGCCCTGTCTCCTTCAGCGAGCCGCAGGTGAGCAGAGCGTTGCCACTCATTCAACCGTAGCGTCCCCGATCAATCCCTCTTGATCATCCATTCTTGTACTCCTTCTGCGAGGTTGATCATGGAGATAACCGCAGGTGGCAGCTCATCGCTTGATCGTTCCGCGGTAGACAGCTTGGTCTCGGTGGTCCACCAGGTCTACGCGCAGCAAGAGGCCATACACGCGCTGCAGGAGACGATTCGGGCGCAGCAAGAGACAATTCGCACGAAGCAGGAGGAAATAGTCGTGCTTACCGACTCACTTTCCGTGCTTGAAGACTCCACCCGCCTACAACAGAAGCGGCACGAGTGCGTCGCACGTAAGCTCGCCGACCGCGAGCAGCAGATCGAGTGGTTCCGTGAGCGAGCAGCACCCTTGCGCGACTTTGTCCGCACCACCGTTAGCAATATCAAGTCCCGACTGAAGACATCCGAAGAGACCCTGGCCGAACAGCAAGGTCAGATACGTGATCTGGAAGGTGCCCAGGCCCGGGACCGGTATCTGCTGTCGGTCCGCGAAGAGACCGTCGATCATCAGGCGCAAGAAATTTCGCGTCTTGAGGCATCTCAGGATCACGCAACGCTCGACCGACTCCGTCAGCGCCTGATCGCAGTGCAACGTGAACGCGACCACATTCTGTCAGAAAACCAGCGCTTGTCCGAGAAGCTGGATAAGCTTTCCTCCAAGGCTCGCAAACGAAAGATCCAGCGTGGTCGTATAAGGACGGAGCATGAGACAAACCTCCAAAAGATGAACAACCTAGCCAATTCTCATGCTCGATCCGACGAGTTATATGCACGTCTTGACACGGTGTCAGCCGACAGGGCTGATCTGGAGTGACTGCGTACACAGAATTCCAAGTTGAAGGGAGAACTTTCGGCGGCGCGGCGTCGTCTCAACCACGCATCTGCGGAGCACGACGAACTGCGCCTCGAGTTGAGACGCGTTCAGGATGAGGCGGAAAAAATGCGGGCTCAATTCTCCGATGTCCAGACCATGCTGGAGGGTGTAGCATTACACCTGCAAATCCCTCCGAGCGCCGGTTCCACTAATGCGGGGATTAACCCGGCTTCCAGCCCGTCTGCTGCTTCTGGTGGTCCGTCTACAAGTTCCTTTATCCGACCGGCCTCTTCACCCAAAAAACGCGCTCGGCGCTCACAATCCACCTCCCGGTCCAAGCGACAACTTCCGGCCTCTGCCGTTTCCGGAAAGAAGGAGCTGTCACACGACATTAATCCACCTGGTCGGCCGGATGATACCAAAGGACGTGCTCTGCGCTTACAGTCTACCTCCCGGTCCAAGCGGCAACGTCTGGCTCCCGCTATTCTCGAGAAGAAGGAGCTATCACACAATGTTTATCCGCCTGGTCAGCCCGATGACGCTGAAGGACGCGCTAGGTGCTCGCAATCCACCTCCCAGTCCAAGTGGCCACGTCTCGCTCCTGCTATTCCTGATATGAGCTGGTCACCACATGTTATTTGCCCGCCTGGCGAACCGGATGGTGTCCAAGGTGGTTCTTCAGCTTTACTTGGCGCGCAAATTCCGTCCAGTCCCACGATCAGAGAGTGGGGCAGCGAAGGTCCGCCTGATCTAGGCTCTGCCGAGGTCCTTTTTCCCCGGACGGGTGACTTCAAGTCGCTGATATTGTTGCCGGGTGAGGCGACTGACGACGACATCTTGCCGTGGACCTCGGATCAGCTCAGCGGTTTTGATGCGGGTAGCGTCTCAGTAAAAACGATGTTCGACTACTTGACACGTCCTGTGGTATGGCTGTTTCCCACCGTCACGGACGCCCCTGCGCCTGATGAGTGGTGCAGTCACCTGATTACCCAATCAGCAGTGGAATTACTGTACTCGCAGCGCCCGTGGGATTGTTTCAAGCATATGCTGCCACCCATCTCGCTCCGCTCGGTCGGCTGGTTTGCTGACTTCGAGGCGCGGTACCAGACATTCCCGGACCATCACGAGCAGGCGATCTGGGAGTCCACCCATTACCTCCACCTGGATCAGGGCCTTAGAGAGCGAGAGGTTTTTTCCGAGAATTTTACGAGGGTCAACGCCAGCGTAGAAGTCGCGCCGGGGCAGCGTGGAAGAGGATCGTGAGGTTCGTGCTGCAAGGCATGACCAGAAGGGAGTGCGATCTTGTCATCTTCTTGGATCTGGCGATTTCACACTGCGCCCGTAATCGCCCCTTGAAATACGCTCCGGCGGACGATGGCACCTGGTACCCAGGGTACTTATCGGACTGACCGCCTTCGACCTTGCAGGATTCGTTGTTCGATTTGGACGCCGTTGAGCCTTGGCGACTCCAGTATCGCCTTTCCACGGACGATCACCCCGGCACGGATCGGGCTAGCTCGCTAACCATCTTTTCTTCTTCAATCGATAAACATTCTTGATCGTAATAATTCCAATTGTTGCTTCATCGTTTTCAGTGTATCCACACAAATCGCTCTTCCATAGTCTCATCTGCCATTACCTCATCACCATGTCGCGCAATATCCACCGAAAATTCACCACATTAAGTCAATCGTCGTTCTCCATTAATCGTAAGTCTTCAATCATAATTCCACAGTCCATTAGCCGGTCATGCACTAGTGGGACTCTTCATCCACCTGCATTACATCAAACCGGTGTTTGGTAATCATCATTCGTTCGAAGTCCTTGATTAGGGAATCTCAATTCAGATCGGCCTCGTATACCCATGACGGCTCATCATGACCCTTCCAATATACTTGATATTCACGCAACGTTCTGCCGTATCTGGTTTTTCGACCAGATCGGACATCGGTGACGCGATCAACTTCAAATTCGTCCGGCTCTAGAGTCCTCTCCCAGATGTCTTCGGGTAGTAGAGTTTCATCGAAATCAAAATGATCCTCTACCCCAGCTGTTAGCACAGCAGTAGGTCAATCTGGGAACTGTTTGACCAGTTTCAACTTGGACAGGTGCACGAATGGGAATATGCGATAGTCGGTACCAGCTGTAATCAGCCTTGTCGCATGATCACCAATCACCTCGTCAACTCTGAAGGGTCCATGCCAGATATGCGCCAGTTTCTTCGCGAACCCTTCTTTCACTCGATCGAGGTACAACCAGACCTTCGACCCCGCTTCGATCTTGTGCGGTGTCACCTGATCATTATGCTTCTCCGCTCGGCCTGTTACTGCTTGGTGCAGTCGGGTTCTCACTTGATCCCGGGCGTAGCGGTAGTCTTTCTGCAGCCTGTATCTCCATCGACGTGCATCGCGGTCTTTACGCCGAGTTCCGCCCAGTTGCAATGTCGATTCCAACGATGATCGTGGATCCCACCCATACGCCAAAAAAACGGTGTTTCTCCACGAATACGATCTGGGGTCGAGTTCAGCGCGAACATCAGTCGCTCTGCATAGGAACCCCAATACTGTGACCGACATCCGATACGTACATCTTAATCGCTCGTGTAATCGTCCGCACTGTTCTTTCTGCCTTGCCGTTCGCCTGCGGACGGTATGCCATAGTTGCACTCTGCCGCTGTCCCACGATCTTGCTGAACGCCCGAAATACCTCGGACATAAAACCGGGTTATCGGTCGTGTCTAATCACCTCGCTAGCTCCAAATCGTCGGAACACACATTCTTCATAATTTTCAGCGACTTTATGTGCTGTACAATACGATCCAGCTTTCGCGATTACCATACCCGTGATCAGGTCCGTACATATCAACAACTCCGTATGACCATCAATCGAACGAGGCATCGACGGGATATGATCCATGGATATCACTTGGAACGGGTACGTAGCCTCAAGATTTCCGGGCTACATCCCCTTGATCGTAGGTTGACCCTTCCCCGTCTCACAATCTTCACATTGTCCAACGAAGCTTTGCACGCTACGAAATAGTCCACGCCAGTGAAAGTAACGTCTGATCCGCTGATATGTTCGCCCTATACCCTGGTGTCCCCCCCCCCTTCAAACTCACATGATAATGGTGTAGGACATCCTCATGTAGGGTTTCCGGTACGACCAGCTTAATTGAGGAGCGTCGCTCGTCTCGATAATCTTGATCACAGCTGGCTTTTTCCTTTGGTCATGTTTCCGCAGTAGATCAACAACCCTTGGCCGTCGACGTCATAACAATCGGCTATTTTCGCGCACTCTTTCACCTCGTCTGCGCTCAGCTGTGAAACGTTACCATCCAAGTAGTATCGCAAATCACAGATCCACTTTTCTTCGTCTTGCGCCTTTTTAACACGTTCCGACCTTATCCCTTTTATGGATACCTCGGGCCACGTTGACGATTGCGTTTGACGAATGTTACGTGATCGCGTCGTCACATGCACTAGTGCGGCAGTGGGATCTTCCTTCCAAGCAATCACCTCCGGCAATCTGTTAAGATCGACCAATTCTTCCAGCTGTTTCCCATCTTTGATCTCCCATCGTGCCCCATCCCGCATGGAAGTGGTGGTGATGTGATCGGCACTCTTATTCCACTCTCGTTTAACATGCAACAGGTCATGGTCAGGCCATTCGCGAAGGAGTTTCAATGCGCGCTGTTGCAATACTTGCAACCGCGGAGCTTTACACTCTATTTCGCCACACATTTGCCTGATCACCAAATTCGAATCTCCACACACGATTATCCTTCCTTTGGGATATTGCGATAGTAAATCCAAACTTAGCAGCTGTCACTGGTACTCGGCTTCATTCACCGCGATGTTGGGGGCATGGTCCGCAACCGCGATCATGATCTTCCACTCCGGCAGCTTCCACACGATAGCACCTAATGCACCAACGAATCGCTTAACACTATCAGACCCGTCGAAGCTGATCACGTACAGCTCTTAGCCTTTCTGGACCGTGGGAGGTGGTACTTCAATCGTCTGTCGCGGCTCTTTTTTTGGTGCGATTGCGATCAGGGCCTCATCAATTTCAGTGCGAGGAGTGATACTTGCGGCCAGCGCCCCTAGTACCTCCTCTTTTCCATGCACGCATTTCTTGATCTCCAAGTCCCACTGTGATAAGATTGCAGCCCATTTTCCCAATCGTCCATCTAGCCCGTTGGACGTCAAGAGCCACTTCAACGTTGATCGACGCGACAGGACAACGATTGCTCTTCCGACCAGCATCGTAAAGTAGACGTCTAGAATTCGTAGAAGGTCCAGCACTTCTTTTTCAACGGGACTGTAATTCAGCTCAACGTTCTTCAGTGTCCGGCTGGCAAATGCGAGAGGGCAATATACTTGATCATGCTCTTGCACCAACGCGGCAGACACTGCCCACTTTCTGGCATACACCACAGTCACCGGCGTCTTTGCTTGGTCGAAATGGTGCAGAGTTGGGTCTGACGCAATCTTAGCTTTCATCATGCGAGGATGATCGATTAACTAAAGCCACTCGCGCCCTAGTTAATCGATCATCCTCACAAGCCGTGCTCTCATTGACCAATACCCGGCTCTTTAACTCTTGATAATCAATTTCTCGTAATTCATAGAGCACAGCGGCATAAATCGCAAAGTCTTCGATAAATCGACGGTAATAATTCAGGCTCCCCAAAAACGATTCCATAGCACGTAAAGTGCCAATAAAGGCAAATCGATCAGATCATCCAAATTCTTCGGATTCGATTCCAGACCACGGCCAGAGACGTGATGTCCCAAATAAGGCACTTCACTTCGCCCCCAGTACGATTTGACCACGCTGATCGACAAGTTCCTGTCGTGAAGGGGTTGAAAATTATTATAATTCCACTTAATTAGCAACACAAAGAGGTAATAAACCAGTCTCTTTGTTTTACTTCACGGGTACTTAATACTTCCGCCCGAACCAACAAATCAGTCAAACACACTTGGGGTACACTTCAAAAGGCTGTTCCGGGCTGCCCCCAACACTAGCGCACTTCAAATGTCTGCTGCTCCACTCGCTAGGGCGTGCGCTCACCGACTTCCTTGTGTTACACTTGGTTTTTGTATAAAGTAAAAAAAGAAAGGTTTTTGAGGTCCGCCAGAGATCTTCGTAGTTCAGGGGAAATTTCGTTCTATTAAGTGTTACCAACTCCCACATCAAAGTCAATCACTTTTCTCACCCACTACTTCTTGGTTACTTCAGCGCTGACTTCAATACTGGACTCTGGGCCGTCGCAATCCTCTGTAATTTGATTGATCAGATTTGCCGTTGCGATCTGGCCATCGCACCCTCTGTAACTTGATTGATCAGATTTGACATCGCGATCTGGCCGTCGCGATTTGTCCGTCGCGATCTGGCCGTCGCACCCTGTGAAACTTGATTGATCAGATTTGACATCGCGATCTGGCCGTCGCGATCTGGCCGTCGCGATTTGTCCGTCGCGATCTGGCCGTCACACCCTGTGAAACTTGATTGATCAGATTTGACATCGCGATCTGGCCGTCGCGATCTGGCCGTCGCACTCTCCGAAACTTGATCATTTTTGACATCGCGATCTGGCCGTCGCGATCTGTCCGTCGCGAACAGGCCGTAGCACCCTCTGGAACTTGATTGATCAGTTTTGACATCGCGATCTGGCC